>JBBHAA010003442.1:0-349610 GCA_037953035.1 Aquarana catesbeiana | reverse complement strand
GTTGATTTTAAATCTAAAAATAATATTATCTTTTGCTTTTTATACACAATTACAATATTTGTATATATTACAAATTATTATATACTTTCGTTAGTAAAATATAAAAAAAAGGAATAAAAAAATAAGTAATTTAAATAGACAACAAAAAATGTAATGTTTACTTAAAAAAAATTTAGATAACAATATAGATATAAAAATTATACTGTAAAAACCATTACTATAAAGCTAGACTTACTAGTTTATAACTATATTTAATTTAAAAATATATATAAAAAATTAAAATACATTATACCTATATACAAAGCATTGCAAGTAACAGTATAATTTGAGATTTTAAAAAAATCAAAATAACGGGGCCACAAATAATGGGGCCACAAATATGTTGCCACAAATAATGGGGCCACAAATATGTTGATCAGGCATACATGGGGAAAACACGAGCTCTTTAAACCGATAATGTCTTTGTAGAGCGAACACACCCCCACCAGACAATCGTTCTGTGCATTGCACAGGGGCCCTTAGCTCCCCAAAGGACTTTTCACTACCAAACGGATCTCAACCAGAGTCAGTCTGCCCCAGTCAGCTCTTTAGAGCGGCCTGCGGGAGTGCCAACACTGGGAGACTCTTATGACAATACAAAAAAATACATCTTCATAAAATTTCCACAACAGTGTCACCTGCCTAAATTTTAAATACCGTATATACTGGAGTATAAGTCAAAATTTTCAGCCCTTCTTTTTTTGGGCTGAAAGTGCCCCCCTCGACTTACACTCGAGTCACCGCTGTCTACCTACATGATCAGCGTGTCATGCAGGCAGACGGCGGCCAGCGTGTGCTATTACTATTTGGCGGCCAATTACTGTTCACAAGCTGCGCCTCCTCCTCATCTGTGATAGGCTGTACACTGACTGCCTATCACGGACTTTCTCTCATCCTCGTCCATGATATGAGGATGAGAGAATGTCCGTGATAGGCTGACCGCTGGGAAATGGAGTTTTCTGCCCATCATGGACGAGGAGGAAGCACGGCTTTTGAACAGTGAATGGCCGCCGAATAGTAATAGCACACGCTGATCGGTGCAGAGCGGCACACAGGACACATGCACACATACAGCTGCAGATGGGCATTGTTGACCCTCTTTTTCCACTTACAGTAGCTGCTGCATTTCTCACTCTCGTCTTATACTCGGGTCAATAAGTTTTTCCCTTTTTTTTTTTGGTAAATTAAGGCCTCGACCTTATACTCGGAACGACCTATACGGTAGCATAGTATGCTGAAAATAGGCGAACACCTAATTGCCACTGCCACATCAGCATGGTTGTTTCCATAATTTGTGTGCTCAATTGCATACAATGGTATGTTATTTAGCAAAAATATTGTGTGGAAAGTGCTTTTTGTTCATGAGCGCAGACCACTAGGCCAATGCAAAGTACGTTTAGACTTGCATAATAGTTTAGTATGATTATGAATGAACATAGATAATTAGAACTGTATAGTCTCCTAAAGAAATGGAATATAAAAATAACATACGGTAACAGATATGTAACTGTAAATGATAAATACCGTATTTATCGGCGTATAACACGCACTTATTTCCCCTTAAAATCAGGGGGAAAATCATGTGTGCGTGTTATACGCCGATCCCGCTAATTGTGATCAATCGGAGCGATCGCCGACATACACATAGCCGTGTGTAGATTTAAATATGGCGCCGAGATTGCAGGGACCTCTGACGAAGGAGCCGCACATGCTCCGAAAAGCGTTACCACCCCCTCTCTACACTGACACCATCAGCCTTGTGTGTCCCGCAGTGAATACAGGCTTCCCTACTGCCTCCTCTTTCCAACACGCATGAGAACGCTTTACAGCTGCTGGACGGCTCTACACTGCTCTCTACCACCGTGCTGAGGATGGACACATGCCACAGATGAGGACTCCTGATTTTATCATGTCTTTTAACACTCAATCTTGTAAGTGCTTTTAACCCTTTGTGCACTCTATTAAATTTTACATATTGCACTTAGAGGCGCCTTTCTTTTCCTTCTTTATATAACATAGGTTGGATTGATAGCACCCCTACACCCACCCAGTAAAGGACACACCCACCAGTGTAATTAATTCTGTCTCTTCATGTATGCCTCAAGTACTCACACCTGTTGATCAGGAACACACTCTTGGCAAATGAAAGAATGCATCAGCTATAAGCATATGTATCTGTGCAGTGTATAATAGAAAAGATCAAATGTCCAAGTCTCTGGCCATGATCAGTGATACCAAAAACAAAACAATTTAAGTTGTTGGGCATGTGGAGGGTACAAAGGAGGAAATGTCAACTTTGTGATGGCCGCTTCACACATTGTTGACAAGCACATTCATCAACATCCAACATTTAAATATGGATGCAGAATCACACCATACTTATAAATCTGAACAAAAAAGATTTGGTGTAAAACCCACACTCAATTTATAACATCATTTCTTTTGCTTCCATTATGCGAAACCCATCAGAAATATAATACCTTGCTGAGGGTGGAGGAACAACACCGCTGAGACCTCCAGGAGATTCACTTGGAGGTACACGGCTTGGATGACAGGCTGACCAGAGACGAGTCAGCGGTGGGCACCCTGGAGACCAGTGTTACTCAGCTGGAACGGGTGCACCTACAGTATCAAGAACAGCTGGTGGAGGTGCAGCTCCACGCAGATGACCTAGAGAACCAGAGCCGCTGCAACAATCTGCAGCTCCGGGGGCTGCCCGAAGTGACTGCTCCAGAAAATTTAACAGACTGTCCTGGCGATTCTGCATAGGGTCCTAGATGGGGGAACCACCTGTAAACCTGGAGTTCGATGGGATACACAGGGCGCTAGGTCCCAAGCCGGCGGACTTGGAATCGGCCCCATGATGTGATCTGCCGCCTGCATCGTTATGGCATCAAAGAGCAGATTATGAGAGCGGCGCGGCTTAAGGGACCGGTTGAATTTGATGGGGCACACATCTCTATATTCCCGGATGTATCCTGGGTGACCCTGCTGAGGAGAGCAATGCTGAAGCCCCTGCTGGAAGCACTATGCTGTGTGGAGCTGCCATATTGGTGGGGGTTCCCCATCCAGCTGACGATCCGCAAAGGAAGCAAATCATTCACCCTACAGCACCACACAGAGCTCCCCGACTTGTTTGCATTTCTGGAGATGGAAACGATCCCGCTGCAGAACTGGCTGAGCCCTTTGCCTTGCAGAGAATCCCGATCGGTACCTCAGGCGGCCCTCTCAGGTCTCCCACGCCACTCATCTAGACACCGACAGAGAACCTACGCTGATCGGGAGGAGTGACCCGGAGTCATGATCCCAATGGGATCTTCACATGAGTGACATGCATTTTAGGCTATCAGCAATGCGAGAGCGAGTTTAGTTTTGCCTGCCTGTTAAATCTGGGATGTCTGCACAGCCCCCCCCCCCCCCTTTTACCTTACCCCCCTCTGTACCACTCGGAGGTCCCCGTTTGTCCCCATCCTACCCCCTGCCTAGCTATCCTGGCAAAACGTACAGACTTGTATGCTGTACTTTCTGACAGAAGCCTGCCGTTTGCTTTTATTGGCCAATCAGTATATGGAATCTTATGCAAAAATTGATGCCACCGTTCACAGAGGAAAGCAGAGACTGTTACTTGCGTCACAGCAGGGAGAGAAGAATTGCATGTGGTGCTGGTACCTTCAGTATATTAGTCAACAATCTATACTGCAAGACCACTCACTCCCTGTTTTCAAGCAGCACTTGGTAATTCGTCTATTTTTAAAGGGTCACTCCACCTAACACAAACACAGAATTGGGGATGGTGAAATTCTCTGCTTGCTGGCTCTGATCTGAGGACATTAGTGATGAGGTGCTCTTTGTTAGGACAGCTCACGGCAATCCCTTGCTCTGGACTCCTGCAGGTCCTCTTAAATCTAGACAGTTTCTCAGTGGTCATGGAGTGATCTAAGTAACTCAAATTCCTTCAATCCAACCAAAAACCGACAGATGTTCTGGGCGAACTGACCATGAACTACCGCTGAATACATCCCGGCAGGGCTAGCTCTGCCTGAGTGAACGGGATATCACACGCCCATCGTCCTAAGAGTACATTTCTATGCTAGACTTCAGTACCATACCGTACTCTAACCACATGTGGTGGGCGGGGGAGGGGGGACGGGTGGGTTATTATGCTGGGATGGGACATGTTTTGTGTGGGGCAAGTGTATATGGCTTCATGGCGTTGCCGTCCAGCCCAGCCCACCGGCTGTCCGTGCACTGTCCCAGAGTGTGGCTGGGAAGAATTTGAGTTCACCATATACCCAATATCCCAGGCATACCCTGCACACAAGAGATGCTCTGGTAAACGATTAGTCCCCTTACCTCCGTTGCTACCTGTGCTGGGCGGCTATAGTCTTTCAATACAATATCCAGGGGCGGCTCCAGCACAATTTTGGGGGTGCTGTGCAGGAAGAAAAAGTGAGGGTGCTGATGTTGCGGACGCAAAATTTGCGTGTGTGGCCAAAATGTGGGTGATTCTTCCAGATCTATAGCTTGTAGTGTGCAACTTTTCCCTCTTTGTATAGGCTAAAAAGAGCCTGAAGGTACGCTGAAGAGATTGTGAAGTAAAATAAGTTCCACTGAGGCCAACAATTATAGCCCCCAGCATATGTCAGGGCCAGCAATAACCTCAAGTCAGTGGTGTAGTTAAGTATAAAAAGTCAACAGCCACAAAGAAGCCAGAGAACCATCTAAAAACTGTCACACATTGAAAACAGGCCATACAATCAGACACATGTCCCATACCCAAAAAACTGCAAAATGTGCTAAAGCTAATTATCAGCACAATGTATGCCACAATAATTCAAAGAAAGCACTGGCGAATGACAAGCTTCCTCGGCTTCTGTAATGTAAACAGAAGCGGAGGAAGTGATGTCATCTCTCCTCGAGCCGGTCTTTTTGTTCTGGCACCGAGGAGAGAGGACATCAATGTGAGTTTGCACAACACTACACTTACAGAAGAACACGCAGGCACACTTTTCACCCCCTGTCACAGTGACACCAATAGCAGTTTTTTTGCATTGGTGTCAGTTTGTGACAGTTATAAGTGTTAGGGCAGTTAGGGTTAGCCCCCTTTAGGTCTAGGGTACCTCCCTAACAAAGGTTAACCCCTTGATCACCCCCATCGCCAGTGTCACTAAGCGATCCTTTTTCTGATCGCTGTATTAGTGTCACTGGTGACGCTAGTTAGGGAGATAAGTATATAGGTTCGCCATCAGTGTTATAGAGCAACAGGGACCCCCATATACTGCCTAATAAAGGTTTTAACCCCCCGATTGCCCCCTAGTTAACCCTTTCACCAGTGATCACCATGTAAGTGTTACTGGTGACGCTGGTTAGTTTGTTTATTATAGTTTTAGGGCATCCGCCGTTTAGTACCCAATAAAGGTTTAACTCCCTAATTGCCTGGCGGTGATATAAGTTAAGTTTTGGGTCAGATAAGGTCTGCGTCACCCCAGGCAGCGTCAGGTTAGTGCCAGTAGTGCTAACACCCACGCAGCATACACCTCCCTTAGTGGTATAGTATCTGAACGGATCAATATCTGATCCGATCTATACTAGCGTCCCCAGCAGTTTAGGGTCCCCAAAAACGCAGTGTTAGTGGGATCAGCCCAGATACCTGCTAGCACCTGCTTTTTGCCCCTCGGCCCAGCCCTGCCCAGCCCACCCAAGTGCAGTATCGATCACTGTCACTTACACATAACTGCAGCGTTAGCAGAGTCAGGCCTGATCCCTGTGATCGCTAACAGTTTTTTGGTAGCGTTTTGAATCAGTCGCTAACAGTCAGGAGCTTTTTTGCCTGTGAGTCTCGCTAGTGTACCACTAAATTTAGAGCCCAAAATGGCAAATCGAAGGTACACTAGTGAAGAGGCCTACACGTTTCTGAGCATGACAGATAGTGAAGAGGAAGTCACTCATCTGTCAGATTCAGGCTCAGAATATGAACCTGTAGACAGCAGCGGCTCCATGACAGATAGCTTTGACGACGGAGTTGTGGTCTCTGCCAAGGTCAGGCGTACCAGACCCCAAACTTCTTCTGTCCTTGATGTGCAAGAACCGCAGGTCCCTCGTATGGAGCAGAGAAGTACTAGCTCCGCTATTCCTTCTGGTGAACTGGCAAGCACCAGCGGCCTAGTACACCCTGGTCGTACATCCAGCACTCCAGTAAACACTTGGTGACGTGGCGAGTCCCATAAGTGCAGTTCAAGCTGGTGGAGTGGCAAGCACAAGTAGTGTCCCGCTGCCACCAAGAAGACAGACACAGGCCCATCATGCCCAT
Organism: Aquarana catesbeiana; assembly: GCA_037953035.1. Classification (NCBI taxonomy): domain Eukaryota; kingdom Metazoa; phylum Chordata; class Amphibia; order Anura; family Ranidae; genus Aquarana; species Aquarana catesbeiana. Next base: position 343,261 of record JBBHAA010003442.1, on the reverse strand, counting down.
AGTGCCCTTCCTGCTGCATTCGCCAATCCTAATTGGGAACCCACCACTTCTGCAGCACCCATACTTCCCCCATTCACTGGCCAACCCGGTATTCATGTGGAAACAGTTGATTTTACACCACTGGATTTATTTATTCGCTGTTTTTCACCGAAAATCTCTATAGATCTATTGTGGACCAAAGCAATTTGTACGCTGGTCAACATATCGTCACTATTCCCCAGTCCTCCCTTGCCAGAGATTGGAAACCAATTATGGTTTCCGAATTTAAGATCTTTCTGGGCCTTTCCCTCAACATGGGCATAAATAAAAAGAGTGAGTTGTGGTCATATTGGTCCACTGACCCAATTTACCATAAGCCCGTGTTCTCTGTCTCCATGGCCAGGGAACAATATGAGCAGATTTTGCGGTTCATGCACTTCAACAACAATGAACTCTGTCGCCCTCGTGGAGACCCTGAATATGATTGGCTCTACAAAATTTGGCCCCTCGTAAACCACTTCAACCAACGTTTTGCAGACTTGTTTACTCCCCATCAAGTTGTCTGCATTGATGAGTCCCTGATTAGGTTTTGTGGCCGCTTGTCATTCAAACAGTACCTTCCCAGCAAGCGTGCCAGATACGGGGTCAAGATGTATAAGCTCTGTGACAGGGCCACAGGCTATACATGTAGTTTTATGTTTACGAGGGCAAAGATAGTCACGTAGAGCCGACAAACTGCCCTGACTACATAGGAAGCGCTGGCAAGATTGTGTGGGACTTGGTGTCACCCTTATTCGGAAAGGGGTACCACTTATATGTGGACAATTATTACACGAGCGTGCCACTTTTTAGTCACCTTTTTGATCAGCAGATTGGAGCATGTGGCACCGTGCGACCTAATCGCCAGGGCTTTCCCCAGCGGCTTGTAGATTCCCGTCTTAGGCTGGGGGAGAGAGCCTGCTTGCAGTGTAATATTTGCTCGCTATGAAGTGGAGGGATAATAAGAATGTTTTCGTTCTTACCTCCCTTCATGCAGACACGACGGTCCAAATTACTACGGCGACTGGTGTTGGAGAAACCCCCTCTGTGTCCACGAATATAACCTCAATATGGGAGGGGTGGACCTCAACGACCAGTTGTTGGCGCCGTACCTAGTTGCCCGTAAGGCCAGACGCTGGTAAAAAGTGTCTATATACTTATTTCAATTGGCTTTGCTGAACGCTCATGTGCTATACAGAGCTTCAGGATGGACTGAATCCTTCCTTAAATTCCAGGAAGAGATCGTCAGAGCCCTTCTGTTTCCAGACAGTGCTCCACCTCACCTTCCCCAACCAAATGCAGTAAGCCCGCTGCATGAGAGGCATTTTCCTTATGTCCTCCCGAGTACCCCTACCCAACGAGCCCCCCAAAAAATGTTGTGTCTGCAGAAAGCACAGCTATAGGCGTGACACCCGGTATTATTGTCCCTCCTGTCCTGAGAATCCTGGTCTTTGCATTGGTGAATGTTTTGAACGCTACCATACACTAGTTGAGTTTTAGCGTAGGGTACAGCACTGCACAGACTAGGACACACTTTCACAGGGTCTCCCAAGATGCCATCACATTTTGAGAGACCCGAACCTGGAAACGGTTACAGTTATAAAAGTTACAAAAAAATATAAAATAAAAAACCAAAAATAGTTGTCGTTTTATTGTTCTCTCTATTGTTCTGCTATTTTACTGTATTCTATAATGTGTTATTGTTATTATGTTTATCATGTTTGCTTTATAGGTATGCAATTTTTTTATACTTTATGGTTTACTGTGTTTTATTGTTAACCATTTTTTTTTCCCCGGTACGCCATTCAGCTGCAGAGCGGATTTATCTATCTTTACAGCAACAGAGTTTGCTCCCACAATACATAAAGCCGTGACTCCAGCGCTGTCGGAGGTGATTTCACCACCAGTTACATACTTCAGCATATATACCGAAGCGTGGGGGCAGCAGAGCGATTTGCTCCTACCTTTTGCGGGAGGATGCCCCCATGCTTTGGCATATATAAATGGTGCATGTATGCCCATCATTAGAAGTGGGTGGATGAAGGGAGGTATTCTAATGGTGGGCATACCCACCGATCAATCTTTTTTTCGTTCAGCCCCCAGGCTGCATTAAAAAAGAAAAAAAAAAAAAAAAAATTTACAATATATGCCCAACAAGACCAGCAACGTACTGGTATGTTGCTGGACTTTGAGTGGTTATACCAGAATGATGTCTGCAGGTTTAGGTATCATCTTGGTATCATTCTTTTCAGCCAGCGGTCGGCTTTCATGTAAAAGCAATCCTAGTGGCTAATTAGCCTCTAGACTGCTTTTACAAGCAGTGGGAGGGAATGCCCCCCCACCATCTTCCATGTTTTTCTCTGGCTCTCCTGTCCCAACAGGGAACCTGAGAATGCAGCCGGTGATTCAGCCAGCTGACCATAGAGCTGATTAGAGACCAGAATGGCTCCAAACATCTCTATGGCCTAAGAAACCGGAAGCTACGAGCATTTTATGACTTAGATTTCGCCGGATGTAAACAGCGCCATTGGGAAATTGGGAAAGCATTTTATCACACAGATCTTGGTGTGGTCAGATGCTTTGAGGGCAGAAGAGAGATCTAGGGTCTAATAGACCCCAATTTTTTCAAATAAAAAAAAAAAAAAAAAAAAAAAGCACCCCTGTCCCCCCCTGCTCTCGCGCAAAGGCGAACGCAAGCGTCGGTCTGGCGTAAACAGTAATTGCACCATGCATGTGAGGTATCACTGCGAAGGTCAGATCGAGGGCAGTAATTTTAGCAGTAGACCTCCTCTGTAAATCTAAAGTGTAAATCTAAAGTGGTAACCTGTAAAGGCTTTTAAAAATGTATTCAGTTTGTCGCCACTGCACGTTTGTGCACAATTTTAAAGCATGTCATGTTTGGTATCCATGTATTCGGCCTAAGATCATCTTTTTTATTTCATCAAACATTTGGGCATTAAAATTTTAAAAAAGTGTGTTTTTTCCCAAAAAAATGCATTTGAAAAATCGCTGCGCAAATACTGTGTGAAAAAATAAAAATGAAACACCCACCATTTTAATCTGTAGGGCATTTGCTTTAAAAAAATATATAATGTTTGGGGGTTCAAAGTAATTTTCTAGCAAAAAATAAAAATTTACATGTAAACAAAAAGTGTCAGAAAGAGCTTTGTCTTCAAGTGGTTAGAAGAGTGGTTGAGGTGTGACATAAGCTTCTAAATGTTGTGCATAAAATGCAAAAGAGGCAAAAGAAGAAAGTAAGAAGCCCCATGAGGGAAAGGTTTCCTAAAAAAAAAAAAAAAAAAAAAAAAAAAAAAAAAAAACACACACCACACACCACACTGATAGAGGAGATGTACCGAGGAAAAGTCGAGTTTACTATACCATCACCCACGAAAGTGAGGTCACCCCCAAGTCCACACTCTCAGGAGCAAAGAGGGAACTCCCTTCCTCCGAGAATTTAAATGTATTCCATTGGCCCCAAGTTTCTAAATATGTCTCCTTTCGATTTTGAGCCGATGATAGCAAATCCTCCATCCTATTAACCTCTTCAATTCGTGTGACCCATGTAAGAATTGTGGGAGGGTACGTATCTCTCCACTGCCGTATGATACATGATCTAGCCGCGTTAAGATGGCGCAAAATTAATTTACTATATGTTTCCCCTGGTATGTTTGAGACATGTAACAAAAATAGGGCTGGATCTTCTGGGAGGTTATACTCAGTAAATTTCTGTGCTATCCGCCGTATCTCCCTCCAGAAGTACTCCAGTTTTGGGCAGGACCAAAGAACGTGGAGTAGAGTCCCTCTTTCCTCCCGACACCTCCAACATTTGTCCGGGATCTCCGGAAAGAATTTATTAAGTAATGAGGGTGTACGGTACATCTTGTCATTATTTTAAAATTAGTTTCTTGGATTCTTGTGGATATTGAAGATTTCAACGCAAGATTTACTATCTGCCTATGTTGTGCCTGGGTGAACGTCCTGTCTAATGTCATTTCCCACTTCCTTATATATGGAGGGACATAATCCTCTTGGGGGGCAACCAGTAATGCATACATTTGTGAGATTAAAGGAGAGCAAGGCCCTGTCCCCTCACATAGTTGTTCTAAGGGTGTCAATGTTCGTTGAAATCTGTCTGGAGGTGGGAGAGTGTTAAGGAAACGTCACAACTGGGCTGCACTCCAGAAATCAAGACAGAAACGGTCGTTGGATGAGGTTAGTTCAGGTAATGAAGGCCATGTCCCAGTTGCTATTTGTATAAAATGCGAGGCCTGAAAACACTGAGTCTGAAAGTTTTCTGAAGGGTCCCTCCTGTAGTCCCGGAGAGCAACGAGGATTCCCTACAATAGGGTACAGGGGGGAGTTGATAGAGGATAATAAAGTGGTGGAACATATTCGGGAGCAAATACGCAGGGTAGGGCCCAAGGTTGGGTGCTTTTTGAGAGCTGAACTTAGGTCTCCAAAGCACCAAACCGCACAACGCAATGGGACCTCACACTATGATTGCTTGATTTTTGGCGATATTTTAAAGCTTGCATGCCTACACCAGTCTACTAGTCGCGCCATATGAGCCGCCTGATAATATTTCTGCCTATCGGGTACCGCTACCCCCCCATATTGTTTAGGCATTGTCATTAAACGGCGTTGAATTCTGGGCCTTTTATGGGCCCAAATGAATTCAGTTATCTTATTAGTCTGTTTAAAGAATTCTGGGGGTTTATGAATGGGTAGAGTTTGAAAAAGATAGGAACATTTAGGCAATACTGACATTTTTATTATGTTACATCTACCGAACCAAGAGAAAAGGCCCTGATGCCATTTAGAGAGTAAGACTTTCACTCTACTCAGTAGAGGTGGGAAATTCAACTCAAAGGTTTGGTCCAATTTGGGTGGAATCAACGTGCCCAGGTATTTGATGCCCGTATAGGTCCATCTAAACTTAAAATTCATTTTTAAAGCGTTAATTTGAGTCGTAGTCATAGATACACCCATTGCCTCTGACTTGGACATATTAATTTTTAAATTGGACAGTGCACCATATTGGTCCAATTCTCTTAGTAGGTTCGGCATAGATAACAGGATTAGTAAGGCAGAATAAAAGATAATCTGCATATGCGGATACTTTATGATGTAAATCTCCAGTTATTAACCCCCTAATATCCGGGTTTTGACTGACCTTACAAAGAAATAGCTCTAATGTGAAAGCAAAAAGGAGTGGTGATAAAGGGCACCCTTGGCGGGTGCCATTACAGATAGAAAAAGGTTCAGATAGAACTCCATTTGCTTTTATTTGTGCCTCCGGCCTTGTGTATATGCTCGAGATCCACCCTACCATCCTTTCCCCTACACCCACATATCGTAGGACTGAGAACATAAAAGACCAATTGACCCAGTCGAATGCCTTTTCGGCATCCGTTCCCAGGAACACAGTGGATGTTTTAGAATGACCGGCTACGTGGACTAGATTCAGAGTTTTAATGGTATTATCACGGGCCTCCCGTGTTGTAATGAAGCCTACCTGGTCTGGGTGTACTAATGCAGACAAATGTGGTTGTATACGTGTGGCTAATATTTTTGTAAATAACTTAAGATCTACATTCAATAATGAAATGGGGCGATAGCTGCCACATATTGATGGGTCCTTATCCTCCTTCGGAATAACGGTGATATGTGCTTTCAGGGTTTCTGGAGTAAATCCTGTCCCGTGTCCCATTGCATTAAATGTTTGTATCATCTGCTTACCCAACTGAGGGAAAAATGTCTGGTAGTATTTATGTGTAAAGCCATCCAGACCCAGAGCTTTCCCTGGTTTAGATGTCTTGATGGCCTCTTGCAATTCCTCTAAGGTAATAGCAACGTCCAACTCTTCTCTGTCAATTGAGAAATACCTGAAGAGGAAATATATTCCTCCATGATATTTTGAGGTTGTGATCTGGTAGGCAAATTATATAAAGATTGGTAAAATCTATGAAAGGTCGAGACAATCTGGGAGGGAAGGTGTACTTTTCTACCTTCGGGGTCCACTAAGTGGGGGACATAGGATTGAGTCCTCTGTTCCTGTAAAGCTCTAGCCAGTGAACGGCCGCATTTGTCTCCGGTTTCATAATAATATTTCCGGCATCTCTGAAGTACTGCTTTAGCTCTATGTTGAAGTAACTGTCACTTGTCTACGCAATTTAAGGAGTTCTGTCTCCCCCGTGCAACTCGTGTTCTGTTTATGTTGGGACTCTAACACCTGTATATCTGTCAGTAATTGGGTCAATTGGGCCTCCCTTTCCTTTTTTATTCTGGACCCATGCTTAATGAGTACCCCTCTTATTACCGTTTTGTGCGCTTCCCAGATTATCCCTGCATCTGTCTCCTCTACAGTATTATATTGAAAATAATACTGCAATTCCTTAATAACGTCCTCAACCACCATTTTATCTTCCATCAAACTCGCCACTGTCTCCTCTTGTCAGAGGAATACACATTCATAGTTAATGTCAGTGAGACCGGGGCATGGTCTGACCATGTGATACTCCCTATAGCCACCTCTTTAACCGCCGTTAACATACTCTGTGGAGTGAAAAATAAGTCAATTCTAGAATATGCTTTATGTGGCACTGAATAGAAGGTGTAGTCTCTTTCGTCAGGACGATACGCTCTGCACGCGTCAGTAAGTTGGTGAATATGCAATATTTGTAAGACTCGTTTACGTAGACCTGTAGCTACCAAGGAGCTTCCCCCTGATGTATTCATCTTCGGGTCTAGGGGAAGATTAAAATCACCCCCCAAGATAAGTTTACCGTCAGTAAATTTCATCAGCTTATTAATAGTAGCGCAGATAAATTGATCTTGATTATTATTGGGGGCATATATCATGGCAAAAGTCACTTTTATGCCACCCATCAGCCCTTTGAGGAACAGAAATCTGCCCTCTATATCTTTTTTTTGTCTATTAAAGTCCAGGAAATTCGTCTTGAAACCAATATAGAGACCCCTCTTGATTTAGCTGCCCTATTAAATGCATGATATGCATAGGGGTAGAAGTTGTTCTTAAGAATTGGTACCTTACCCTCTCTGAAATGGGTTTCCTGAATGTACACCACATCCGAGTGTGAGCGTTTCAAATCTTGCATTAAAATCTTCCTTTTCTCCGGTACATTAAGCCCTTTTGCATTTAGAGAAGTGACATTTAAAGCCTCCATCCCCCCACCAAAAAGCAACAGAAAAAAAAAAAAAAAAAAAAAAAAAAAAAGAAAGAAAAAGGAACAATAAGAAAAGAAGAACAAAAAGTGTTCTTATAACCCTAATGTGTTACGTGGGGTTTACTCTCCCCCCCCCGTATCTCCCTCCGACAGATGAAGGGATAAAAGAGTATCTTTCTTAACGCACTTAACTCCCCCTACCCTGAGTACTAACCTACTATGGGTGATTGATTGCGCATGAACCCGGGAGGGGAGCTCCCGGACCTCCCTCCCGCTCCTGCTCCTTATATCATCGCCTCAATATGTGTTTATATCTCTAAATCAATACCTGTACATTTATATTCTCAACTGTTCTATATTATCAATTTCTTGTCCATTGCTCTATTTCATATGATCTTTATGAAAGTAAAACTTATATCAACATACCGCCCTCAAAGGAAGAGGGTCCGGGGAGAAGCTTTCCCTTCCATCGCTGCAATATGTCATAGGGTATAGTGCCCTATAGTGTCCCCCACCCTCGTCTCCCCTTTCCCTATCTCCCTACCCCACCATGTCTACTTCCACAGAGAAATATGTCAACTACATAACCCTCCCCCCTAAACAAAAAAAAAAAAAAAAAAAAAAAAAAGTCACACCCCCCCCTTCCTATACCCCTTCAGCCTGTCCCTCTCCCTAACACATTCCTGCTACTCTCTAATGTCACTTCTCAGGCCCTTCTGTTATCCTACTCCATTATTTGCTAGCTTCTGCTCTTTTAGCCTTCCCTCTGCCAATTCCATGCAACCTCCCCTTTGTGTCTATTTATAAATCTATAAATTAAGTAGGTGACTATGAAATAAAAACCTCTCCTTTAGTGATTATCTTTATTATTGTTCTCTTGTACATATGTGTTGTGTTAATTTGTGTCTTAGTGTTAAACAGTGTCGGCTCTACCAAGTCTGTGTTACGAATTCCCTTTTATCTAATCTTCAAACACCAAAACTGAAAAAATAAAACAACCCCACAGGGGATCTAGTGCAAGAAAAAAAAAGAGAAAAAGAAAGGAAAAAAAAAAAAACATGCAGGGGGTCAAGTACAAAAAAAAAACCCCACAGGGGGTCTAGTACAAAAAAAGAAAAGCGAAAAAAAAAAGTGAAAAATACCCACAGGGGGTCTAGTGCAAAAAAAACAAACATAAATAAAACCCCACAGGGGGTCTAGTTAAAAAAAAGGGTGCAATACTCCGTGCATATGTGTGTAGCTAAAACCCACATGGATAAAGATACGGGGAGGGCTGTGTTGTATGGCCTTCCTTTTTCATATATTAGGTGTAGATTTCCTTGCGCTGTCTCGTGCAGTCCCCTCTACTCCCTACCCCTCTACCCCCCTCTACTCCCCCCCTTCCCTCCAGTGCACCCCAGATCCTCTATTCAACCATCATAACACCTTTCTTATCGTCAACAAAAGAGAAGTTGGATAAGAATTCAAACAACAAAAAACATTTCCATCTAGGCTTATAACATAACATGAATCCAAATATTCAGTTCAGTACCCCTGTTAGAGGAAAGAAAGAAGGGAGTGGCATATACTTATATATTAATAAACCGAGGATCTATATATCCCCTTCCTCTTCCCTCCCAGGGAAGGTGTGGTGATCCTTATGCTATCTCGTGCAATCCCTCTTACCCCCTAACCCTTTACCCCCCCCCCCCCCAGCGCATCCCAGATCCTCTATATATCCACCATATCACCTGTCTTGTCATACATTAGAATAATAAAGTAATAAAAATTCAAAACAAACATTTGCAGCCCAACTTATAAGTCCCAAAGTTCAGTCCAATACATCTGCTGGAGAAAAGAAGGAATTGGCGCGTGTGTGTGTGTGTGTGTATATTAGAAAAAAAACCCAAAAAACCCAAGGATCTGTATGACTTATGACTCCCTCCCCCTCCGTCGTCAAGGGGGAGGGAGGTCCCCCACTGGGCAGAAAAGGGAATGGTGAGAGAGATGGGACCACCCAGTACCCCCCAAAACAGACAAAAAACCCCACAGGGGGTCTAGTGAAAGAAAAAAAAAAAAAAAAAAAAAAAAAAAAAAAAAAAACAGCCCCCTGGTTTCATTCTTCCAGCTTCTCCTCCGAATCTCCCCTCCGTTATATTCACAGTTTCACTTTCCTGTTTATGATACTATGTTCTCCCTATTTTCTGGGCACTCTTGGGACCAACTGCAACCAGTCTGGAACCTCAAATGGATCAACACCCAGAAACAAAAAAAAGGTCTGATAAGTCTGCTCTGGAATGCAACCAGAAAGATAGAGTACCCTTTTTTATCAGCACTGAAATTGGGAACCTCCACCGATATGTCCCACCCCAGTCTCGTACCCGCTCTAATAATGGGTGTAGTAGGGTTCTGCGCTGCAATGTAGTTCTTGATAGGTCTGGTAGAATTTTCACCTGGCCCCCCTTAAAGTCTATTGTTCCTGTCTCCCAGGCTTTCCGCAAAATGGCCTCCCTATGTGCGAAATAATGCAAACGACACACCACGTCACGGGGGCGATTAATGTTCTTGGACTTTGGGCCTAATGCTCTATGAACTCTATCAAGTTCCAAATTTAAAAGGCATAGCGTCTTTTAGTATATTTTCAAAAATAGATTTTACCATGTCCTGTAGGTTTTCCTGGTCTAATGCCTCTGGGATTCCTCGCAGGCGCACATTGTTGTGTCTACTCCGATCTTCGAGGTCTTCCAACTGTAGCGCCACTGAGGTCTCTTTTTGGGTGTAACTATCTCTCTCCAGTATGCTCACTGGCTGTTCCAGGCTTTGATATGCACTCCCCCATCCGTCACGCGCTCCACTAGTATTTGTAGTTCACCCCGGACCAGCTCCAGCTCCTTACGGTGTGCATCCTCCACTTTTCCAATAAGGGTTTCTATGTCTGCCCGTGTGGGGAGAGCCTGTATAAGTGTCTTTAGGTCCTCCATTTTCAACCCCGCTGCTTCCTTCTCCCCAGGTAGGGGGCTCATAGGTGTAGCCCCCGCTACCGCAGCCAACGTTCTGGGGCTCTGTGGGATAGTCTGTAGCGCTTCCACGCTAGTTCTCACCGCCATCCGTCCTTGGGCTGGCTACATAGGTGTAGTCTCCCTAGGCTGCAGCAGCACGTTTGCCTTCCCTCTCTCACTTCCGGGTTCAAGTCCCGCACCCTGTACCATGGGCAAGTAGCGGTGGATTTCTGGCTGCAACTCCCCCTCTCTGGGAAGCTGGACCAGCTGGGCTGCTTTGCGTGTGGCTCTCGTCTCCCCCTGTCTACCCGAGTTCATACCGCTGTAGTCTCACCAAGAGATAGCCTTGAGGTCCCACCAGACTAATCCTGAAATACTGCTAGCATGTCGGTCAGTTAAATAGCCTCATACGGAGCAGGCTGGGGCCGGGAGCTTGTGTCTCTCACTCCCTCACCTGGCCATGTGCAGACCACGCCCCCCTGCTCTGCCATTTTAGCACATCAAGAAATGAGATAGGCAGTCAAACTAAAAGCGGTTTAAATTCCAGAAAATGTACCCTAGTTTGTAGATGCTATAACTTTTGCGCAAACCAATATACGCTTATTGACATTTTTTTTTTTACCAAAGACATGTGGCCGAATACATTTTGGCCTCAATGTATGACTAAAATTGAGTTTTTTTGGATTTTTTTTTAAAAACAAAAAGTAGAAAATATCATTTTTTTTGGGCTTTTTCCGTTTATAGCGCAAAAAGTAAAAACCGCAGAGGTGATCAAATACGATCAAAAGAAAGCTCTATTTGTGGGAAGAAAAGGATGCAAATTTCATTTGGGTACAGCATTGCATGACCGCGCAATTAGCAGTTAAAGCGACGCAGTGCCAAATTCTAAAAAGTGCTCTGGTCGGGAAGGGGGTAAATCCTTCCGGGGCTGAAGTGGTTAAGGTGAGAGGTGTGGATGGAGGTGAGAAAGGAGGAGAGGACCAGAGTCGGTGGTGAGGGGAAGGAAGAGGCTGAATGAATGGGAGAGCGGCAGTTCTGAAGTGAGATGCGGCATTGCTAGTGGGAGTGAGAGATCAAGCAGCATGTAATGTGCATGGAAGGTAGTTAGGTTGTGTTACAGTGGAGGTGAACCAAAGCATGGATGGATGGATGGATGAGGAGCAGAAGAGGCTTAGGGAGAAGCCAAGCGAGAACGGAAACAGTGCAGAGGGGTAGAGTGTAAACTGTAAGTGCCGATGGAGGGGGACAGCTGAGGTCGAAGGTGCAGAGGAAGGGGGAGAGCTGATGGTGGTGAGCAGCAGAAGTTGCAGAGGGGGTGCCTGTTATACGGGGAATCCCAATGAGATTAGGTCTGAATAATGTGTCTGGGTTTCAGGTGGACTGAAACCCGGACACATCATTAAAAATCCAAACTGTCCGGGTGAATCCCAGACAGATGGCAACCCTACTTGATGCCCCGCAGCCACCTGCTCCCTCCTGCCCTGCTTCTCTTTTTCTGTGGCCGGCCGCCACCTTCTTCTACAATCAGTGACTGAAGGTCAGCAAGCCCAGGACCAATCTACCAGTCACCTGGATTCGATCGACTGGTAAATCATGGCCCACAGGTTGCCAACCTGGGCTCTATAGTAAACATGATTCTTTATGGGAGAAAGGAACACTTGGTGGCTGTGTTCCCTCTGACACTGTCCCTGAGCATTTTGTAACAGCCTCCCAATGTGTAAATATACAGAACATACAGTATATAGGGAATGCTTTCCTCTGTTTCCTTCACTGCCTGCACTAAACCAAGGAGCTGTACATAGAGTGTGCAGCGAGTATAGGGGGTGTATGGGGATGCATGGAGTGCATCACGTTAAGATTGCCTATCTGAGGGGTGCGCCATTTACACAAAATTTATAAAGTGCGTGATGCAGGAGCGCGCCATGTACAAGAGCTCTGGCTTGTTACTAAAGTGTATGGAGCGCACTGCGAGTACAGGGGGTGCACTGAGAGTACAGGGGGTGCATGGGAAATGCATGGAGTGTGTTAATATTAGATCATTTTCTGCTGGGTTTTTTTTTGTTTTGTTTTTTAGGGGGGGGGGGGGGGCGCTTGCAAGTAGCTGGTCTTGCCTAGGGCACAGAATAGTCTAGCACTGGCCCTGTTTTGTAAAACAGGCACTCCTGATCTGGGGGGCAGTTCAGTTTAATTGCAGTGGCATTGCCTGAGGCAAATCAGAGTGCCAAGATCACAGGGCAGGATTCCTCCTGCCATAGATCAAATAACAGAGGATGCAGAGTGGAGTCTCCCTCTCCCTTCCCAGGCACAGCAGCAGCTCCCTTATGAAAAGAATTGCAAGCAACCATCCTCCTTCTAGACCACAGCTAGCCTTAAACAGGAAACCTCCATTCTTCCACCCCCCCCTGCTCTTGTTAGATGACTAGCACTGCAGAACCAGTCAGCTTTCTGTGTACAGCAACTCTTCTCCCTCCCCAGCGATCTACCAAGGAAACAGCCAGCAGCTCAGCTGTTATCATACCTTTGCTTCCGGGCTAACATTCTCTGCTCCACACTGCTTCCTCCGCCCCCTTCTTTTGTGCACCAAATTGCAAAGGCACCAGGTGCTTTTAAAAGGTAGCACATCTGCAGAACATTCTGAATCAATCTGCCCCCCTCTCAGCCGTGACTAATTAAACATCAGAGGCTTTTGGAGCTGTATCCCTCCTCTACAAAAAAGTGTCCCCGCCAAATAGCAGACAGAATTCACAGTAGGTACAATATTATTTAAAAAAAAAGTGTCCACATTGTATGCCACTTTTTTTTTAATAATATTGTACCTCCTGTGAATTCTGTCTGCTATTTGGTGGGGACTCTTTTTGTAGAGGAGGGATACAGTCCCATAAGCCTCTGATGTTTAATTAGTCCCAGCTGAGAGGGGGGGTGGATTGATTCAGAATTTTGTGCTACCCTGTGACATATGGTGCATTTGCATTTAGTGCTCAAAAGAAGGGGGAGGAGGAAGCAGAGAGAGTGAGCCCAGCACCCTCAAGGAACGGTAAGGTATGATAACAGCTGAGCTTCTGGCTGTTTCCTTGGTAGACTGCTGGGGAGGGAGAATAGCTGCTGTACACCAAGAGCTGACTGGCTCTGCAGTGCTAGTCATCTGACAAGAGCAGGGGGGTGGGAGGAAGAACGGAGGTTTCCTGTTATGTAAGACTGGCTGTGGTCCAGGAGGAGGAAAGATTAGGAGCAGTGGCAGCTGGTGCTCAAAATTTTTTTTGGGGGGGGGGGGGCGAAAACTGAAAAATTAAACTTTTAGTAATGCAGGGCAGTAAATAGCCATTTATCGGGTGATTATGTATCATTACTGCTAGGTAAAACTGTGCCTGTCAATTGTAGCCTCACTGTGCCATCATGAGGGGTTCCCACCGTCCCTGCGTCTGTACCCCCCCGCTGTGGCCATTGTGAGGGGTTCCCACCGTCCCTGGCGTCTGTACCCCCCCGCTGTGGCCATTGTGAGGGGTTCCCACCGTCCCTGGCGTCTGTACCCCCCCCGCTGTGGCCATTGTGAGGGGTTCCCACCGTCCCTGGCGTCTGTACCCCCCCCCGCTGTGGCCATTGTGAGGGGTTCCCACCGTCCCTGGCGTCTGTACCCCCCCCGCTGTGGCCATTGTGAGGGGTTCCCACCGTCCCTGGCGTCTGTACCCCCCCGCTGTGGCCATTGTGAGGGGTTCCCACCGTCCCTGGCGTCTGTACCCCCCCGCTGTGGCCATTGTGAGGGGTTCCCACCGTCCCTGGCGTCTGTACCCCCCCCGCTGTGGCCATTGTGAGGGGTTCCCACCGTCCCTGGCGTCTGTACCCCCCCGCTGTGGCCATTGTGAGGGGTTCCCACCGTCCCTGGCGTCTGTACCCCCCCCGCTGTGGCCATTGTGAGGGGTTCCCACCGTCCCTGGCGTCTGTACCCCCCCCGCTGTGGCCATTGTGAGGGGTTCCCACCGTCCCTGGCGTCTGTACCCCCCCCGCTGTGGCCATTGTGAGGGGTTCCCACCGTCCCTGGCGTCTGTACCCCCCCCGCTGTGGCCATTGTGAGGGGTTCCCACCGTCCCTGGCGTCTGTACCCCCCCCGCTGTGGCCATTGTGAGGGGTTCCCACCGTCCCTGGCGTCTGTACCCCCCCCGCTGTGGCCATTGTGAGGGGTTCCCACCGTCCCTGGCGTCTGTACTCCCCCCCGCTGTGGCCATTGTGAGGGGTTCCCACCGTCCCTGGCGTCTGTACCCCCCCCGCTGTGGCCATTGTGAGGGGTTCCCACCGTCCCTGGCGTCTGTACCCCCCCCGCTGTGGCCATTGTGAGGGGTTCCCACCGTCCCTGGCGTCTGTACCCCCCCCGCTGTGGCCATTGTGAGGGGTTCCCACCGTCCCTGGCGTCTGTACCCCCCCGCTGTGGCCATTGTGAGGGGTTCCCACCGTCCCTGGCGTCTGTACCCCCCCCGCTGTGGCCATTGTGAGGGGTTCCCACCGTCCCTGGCGTCTGTACCCCCCCCGCTGTGGCCATTGTGAGGGGTTCCCACCGTCCCTGGCGTCTGTACCCCCCCCGCTGTGGCCATTGTGAGGGGTTCCCACCGTCCCTGGCGTCTGTACCCCCCCGCTGTGGCCATTGTGAGGGGTTCCCACCGTCCCTGGCGTCTGTACCCCCCCCGCTGTGGCCATTGTGAGGGGTTCCCACCGTCCCTGGCGTCTGTACCCCCCCGCTGTGGCCATTGTGAGGGGTTCCCACCGTCCCTGGCGTCTGTACCCCCCCCCGCTGTGGCCATTGTGAGGGGTTCCCACCGTCCCTGGCGTCTGTACCCCCCCCGCTGTGGCCATTGTGAGGGGTTCCCACCGTCCCTGGCGTCTGTACCCCCCCGCTGTGGCCATTGTGAGGGGTTCCCACCGTCCCTGGCGTCTGTACCCCCCCCGCTGTGGCCATTGTGAGGGGTTCCCACCGTCCCTGGCGTCCGTACCCCCCCCCGCTGTGGCCATTGTGAGGGGTTCCCACCGTCCCTGGCGTCCGTACCCCCCCCCGCTGTGGCCATTGTGAGGGGTTCCCACCGTCCCTGGCGTCTGTACCCCCCCCCCGCTGTGGCCATTGTGAGGGGTTCCCACCGTCCCTGGCGTCTGTACCCCCCCCGCTGTGGCCATTGTGAGGGGTTCCCACCGTCCCTGGCGTCTGTACCCCCCCCCGCTGTGGCCATTGTGAGGGGTTCCCACCGTCCCTGGCGTCTGTACCCCCCCCCCCGCTGTGGCCATTGTGAGGGGTTCCCACCGTCCCTGGCGTCTGTACCCCCCCCGCTGTGGCCATTGTGAGGGGTTCCCACCGTCCCTGGCGTCTGTACCCCCCCCGCTGTGGCCATTGTGAGGGTTCCCACCGTCCCTGGCGTCTGTACCCCCCCCGCTGTGGCCATTGTGAGGGGTTCCCACCGTCCCTGGCGTCTGTACCCCCCCCGCTGTGGCCATTGTGAGGGGTTCCCACCGTCCCTGGCGTCCGTACCCCCCCCCGCTGTGGCCATTGTGAGGGGTTCCCACCGTCCCTGGCGTCCGTACCCCCCCCCGCTGTGGCCATTGTGAGGGGTTCCCACCGTCCCTGGCGTCCGTACCCCCCCCCGCTGTGGCCATTGTGAGGGGTTCCCACCGTCCCTGGCGTCCGTACCCCCCCCCCGCTGTGGCCACTGTGAGGGGTTCCCACCATCCCTGGCGTCCGTACCCCCCCCCGCTGTGGCCACTGTGAGGGGTTCCCACCGTCCCTGGCGTCCGTACCCCCCCCGCTGTGGCCACTGTGAGGGGTTCCCACCGTCCCTGGTGTCCGTACCCCCCCGCTGTGGCCACTGTGAGGGGTTCCCACCGTCCCTGGTGTCCGTACCCCCCCCCGCTGTGGCCACTGTGAGGGGTTCCCACCGTCCCTGGCGTCCGTACCCCCCCCGCTGTGGCCACTGTGATGGGTTCCCACCGTCCCTGGCGTCCGTCCCCCCCCGCTGTGGCCACTGTGAGGTTTTCCCACCGTCCCTGGCGTCCGTACCCCCCCCGCTGTGGCCACTGTGAGGGGTTGCCACCGTTGTACCTGGAGATTTCTATGTGATCCCTGTGTGCACTGCTGAATGCCTAGTCCGTGTTACATGGAGATGAACGGACAGCTGCCTCTGCATGGATCTATCGCTCCCTGTCTGCCCTGAGCCCGCCACCATTCTTCTGCTGGTGATTCCCCTCACTTGCTGAAGGAGACAGGCAGCATGTGAGCCAATGACACCGCAGGTCCAATAAAAGTCCCACCCTATGGACCAGCCAATCAACAGGAATCAACAATCAACCTAATGCTAGAGGTGGAGTTTTCGGGGCGCAGAGCTTATAGCCCCGAGCACACTCTAAACGAGGCCAATAGAGCTTCTTAGCCCCAATCACGTGTTTACACATGGATCATGCCTCCAATGGCACCCCTGTGGCTGGCTTCTTTAACACACCCACTTAGGACACTTTAAAAAATTTTTTTTTTCATAAGTAGCCTTGGGGGGGGGGGGGGGGTGGTGCCCCCTGTTGATGGACCGCCGCTGATTAGGAGGATGGCTGCTGGCTTTTCTTTTCGTAAGGGAGCTGCTGCTATGCCTAGGGAGAGGGAGACTCCACTCTGCTCTGCAGTCCTCTGTTATTTGATCTATGACAGGAGGAATCCTGCCCTGTGATCTTGGCACTCTGATTTGCCTTGGGCACTGCAATTAAACTGAACTGCCCCCCAGATCAGGAGTGCCTGTTTTACAAAACAGGGCCAGTGGTAGACTATTCTGTGCCCTAGGCAAGACAAGCTACTTGCAAGCCCCCCCCAAAAAAAAAAAGATGACACTTCAATTTTTGATCTAATATAAACACACTCCATGCATTTCCCATAACCCCCAATAATCACAGTTCACCCCCTATACCAGAGTCGTAGCTTGAAGCCCGTGGGCCCCGATGCAGAAGTTGACCTGCCCCCACCCCACACAGCCACCCGCCACTTCCACTAAGAGTCAACATTTTTCCATTATGCGCCACAATACTTTAGGTGGCTAAAGTGTTATTAAGCCCTGTTGGATGGGGTGAAACATGTCGGGGTGTGACATGAAGATCAGCATTGACTGAGGCTTTTACATGTATGTATCCATACTAGGACTGACTAGGGTGACTGCATACTAGCACATTATGAAAGACTTAGGCCCCTTTCACATGGACGGATAGAATGGTGCTTTTAGCTGCGGATTTTCTAGTTTTCTACCGCAGCTAAAAGCACACAATGCTTTCCTATGGCCCCATTCACACACTGCGTTTAGCTGTGATTTAGTTACATACGGTTCTATGCGGATAGAAAAATAGAATTGACTGCGTCCAGGAGCGATTT
Source organism: Aquarana catesbeiana (assembly GCA_037953035.1). Lineage (NCBI taxonomy): Eukaryota > Metazoa > Chordata > Amphibia > Anura > Ranidae > Aquarana > Aquarana catesbeiana. The sequence goes on along the minus strand of JBBHAA010003442.1, from coordinate 325,697 downwards.
AGCGCAGCTATCTGCACATAACTGCAGGTAATCGCAGTGTACTATTTCCCCTGCGGATAGCAGCGGCAAGAAGGAAAGAAAAGCAACAGGAAGCACATCAGAAATGTCAAGAATGTTCCAAACGCAGCCGCACGTAAACGCAGGTAATCTAACTGTGCAAATGTAGCTGATCGCAGTGCCTGGAGTCTTGAATTTCACAGAACATATTATATGCTTTTACCTGCGGCAGAACAGCTGTCTATGTGAAACGTGCCTTACCTTAGAATGAAGCCCTCCAGCGGCACGCTGTCACCGCTGCAGATGCTTCCATCTTCACTCGGTCTTCCTTCCCGGTTTGGGGACTCCGGCCGTATGACTGGATGAGCCGCGATGGCATGCACCGGAGTCTCTGCAGTGGCACACAGCTCAGTGATGTCACAGCTGCTGCTCCTCAATCAGTGCAAGTTTAGGAGATATTAATTTAAAAAAAAAAAAAGTCTACCAACACTTTAGGCTGCATTCACACCTGAGCATTTTCAGCTCATAAAATGTTTGTAAAACGCCTGAAAAATGCCCAACAAGCAAAATCCCATTCATTTCAATGGCAGCTGTTCACATCTGAGCGTTTTGTCACCTGAAGCAAAACACCCGAAAAACACCTTAAGCTCAAAAAAGAACGTGAGCTTCTTTGGGGCAGATTACAGGCGTTTTTCTGCTTTTTTTTTTTTTTTTTTTTTTTTTTCATTGGTGACCTGAACAAAAACGCGGAAAAAACTTGCAACTTTGAAACGCTCAGGGGTAAATACAGCCTAAGGGGGAAAGCTGAATCTCTGATTAGAGGGGACTCCGGTGACCACAGGGAGTATTCGCCCCCCTTACATAAGCGATCTGACCCCTCCCCCTCCCCCCCACACAGTGTGACCTCTTGGCTGGAGCTGTTGTGTCACTCACACTGACCTCTGTAGTTTCTCGCCGGGTACAGGGCACTGAGGGTAAGCTTTGCCTTTGCCTCTTCTAACTCTGAGTCCCAGGGCAGCACTCCTTGCATTTCAGAAAAGGTGCCAAACACCATGACATCACTATGCCTACCCCAACCAGCCTTGAGCACACCCTGCACCCAAACATCACTTTGCTGCTTTTGGAACTGCGCATGTGCAGTTGCAAGCTGACCTGTGGCCATATTTTGTTTATGGGCAGTGGCTGCCATTCCCAGACATTTAGCCTGGTTTCACACTGGTGTGTGCAGAACACTGCATGTGATTTGCACAGGAATCACAGCGCATTCTTGTGTACATCACATGCAATGTCTGTGTGGTGTGATATGAGCCATACATTTTATATGGCTCAAATCACATCCGCACAAAAATGGTGCAGGACCTTTTTCTCAAGTCATCTTCCAGGAAGGCACACCTGAGAGATGAGAGGCTCCTCCCCACAGGAAACACAATCAACAGCTGTTTTAAGTCCACACCCTTCCCCCTGATCCTCAGTTTTTGATTGTGTTTCTCCCTACACGGCTAAACTGTTTTTTTTTTCTCCAAATGACCGAAGCCTGGGGCTGGTGGTCTCCCCCTGGGAGCCGGACCAAATGCCTGGGAAGCCTCTGGGTCTGGCGGGATATATTTATCCTTCCCGGGGGGGGTTCCCCTATCCTTTCCTCGGGGGGGGCAGCAGAAACTGGGAAAGCCCCCCTGAGAGCTGAAGGCCCCTGGGTACAGTGGTGTCCCCAGAACTTCAGGGGCCTTCATCCTGTCTCCCCCCCTTACCTGTCCGGACGGGGGTGCTGGCCATCGGTTCTTTCCAGGGGGACCGTATCCCCTGACTCCTGGGTCCCTGGTAGCTCGCGTGGGCTGCTGGGGAGGGCATCGCCTGAACGACCCGCGTTCTTACCCAGAAGGGAAGGCTGAGAGTCAGCAGGAGCAGGCGCCCACATCCTCCTTTTGAGGAGGCATCAGTTTACTATGGTGAATGTCTGCCTAAACCACCTCAGATGGGAATGAGGAAGGTACGGCATTGCCCCCCCATGTGTATATACTGACTGGACAGTGCAGGACACAGCCTAACCTTGCAGCTCCCTAAAGGGACAGCAGTTGTGGGGGGGGCACTTTGGCGGCTATCCTCCTTGCGTGTGGACCATAAGGATGGAAAAGCAAGCCCGGTGGCTGTGGCAAAAGGGGAAGACGACAACGGTGAGTCAAAAATCCCCAATCCCAGCCAGATGGTTTCTGGGCATTTTGAGATAATCTCCCCTGGGGTCTGGATTCAAATAGCCCAGAAGCTTTTGCTAAAGACACCAGCCACAGCTCCCTCCTACATCAGAGATGCTGTATGGTGGACAAGTGGTGCAAAGGAGCGAGTGTGCCTAAACCACCTCAGATGGGAAAGAGGTAGGTAAGGCATTTTTTCCCCCTTCCACCTGTATTTACTGAGTGGTGCAGTGCAGGACCTGGGGTCTCCATAACAAAATAGCCCAGAAGCTACTGCTAAAAACCACCAGCCACAGCTTCCTCTTATAGCAGAGACACTGTGGTTATCACAACAGTAGGTTGCCAGCCTCTCCCTACATACCCGGTTGCGGTACATTAGTAGGGGTGAATACAGCAAAGAGGGTGACCTGGTAGAACAAAGAGTTCCTTACTGGCCAGGTATACCACTGAACAAGTTATCAATGGTTGAAGGATTCAGGAGTAGGCTCCCTTGCTCAGCAGGTGCACTAGGTTATCTGGCCCTATTAGCCCAGCTGCTAGGAATCTGCTTAAAGTTGCTCCAAGATGCTTAAAAGCTGACCTAACTTTCAACAATGTGGCAGGGACCAAGCTTCTGTGTGGCACATTAGGGGTTCCCTTGTGACAGATCCTCCTTTTGGGGGTTGCTTGCTAAGGGTAACTTTTTTCATAAGCTCCAACCTCCCACTCCACTCTTACATTGTGGTTATATTTTAATGCAGGGGGTAAGAAAAACCTTTTTGTTGGTTTGGGCTACAGTCCACTCAGTGACAATTCTAAAAGCGATTTACCACAAATCGTTTTTCCTATATCCTTTGATTAAGGATTTTCTGTGCAAACATATGCAAGAGCTAGATGGCTATATGATTGCTTCTTTAAAGGCTGCAGGTGGCTATTTACCTCCTTATATCCTAAAGGTACTGCTTTGTTTGGCTACAGATCAGAAAATACAACAGGGAAGGTGGTCTGTACTTTCTGGTTTTGTGCCGTACGCCAGAAACGCACATCATTGAGTCTGGTGATGACATTTCTGCTCATAATTGTTATATTGCTGCACATCAGACCTACACAAGATTGGGGTCTGTCTGTGGGGTTTTTGTGTCCTGTATTACTGCCTTATTAGTTGCTTATCAGAAAGGCAGCAGGAAAGATTGATGGCAGGGGTAGTACATATACTGCCTTTGGTAATCGGTACAGCACCACAAGGTGGCGTCGTGCTGATTCAGACAGTGCTATTAACGGCAATAGCTGCCGATTTTAGGCATGTGATTTGACATGTGAGTCGCATGCCAAATCGCTTCAATATGGATGTGCTATCTCTATTCAGAATTGTTAGATTGTTGCGCATTAGAGATATACACGATTTGAAGTTTGTCTGTGGGTCCTGTATTACTGTCTTATTAGTTGCTTATCAGAAAGGTAGCAGTGAAGATGGATGGTCCTGATTTTGTTGGAAAATACAAATTGAACCTGTGCCATGGGTAGTACACATACTGCCATTGGTAATTGGTGCAGCACCACAAAGTGGCCCGGGCTGATTCAGACAGTGCTATTAACGGCAATGGCTGCCAATTACTTGAATATGGATGTGCTATCTCTATTCAAGATTGTTGTTGCACATCAGACACATACAAGATTGAAGGTTGTCTGTCCTTTATGTCTTTCATTTACTGCCTTATTGGCTGCATATCAGAAAGGACACAACAGTGAAGGTTGTTTGTCTTGTCTTTTTCTGATTTGTTTTTGCTGCTCAGCAGGGAGACACATTGAGGGTGATGACATCTCTGCTCAGTATTGGTATATGCTACACATCAGACATACACAAAGATTGAACATTGTTTGTGTCCTGTATGTCCTATATTTACTGCCTTATCGTCCGTATATCAGAAAGGCACAGCAGTAAGTGGTGTTTCTCATTGATCTTCCTTGCTGTTTCTTTGGTATACACAGTAGGGGGTTGTTGGCTGCACTCCTCCAGGGAGCCACAGCATGGGGACCCCTTGTTTGTTCGACCCGAAAACTGCTTTTCCTGCGACCTGTGTTTGAGGTCTGTGGTTCCGTAAGCAGGGACTGCTGGATACGCTGCGACCTGGAGTCGCACAGTCACGAATGGTACCCTTTGGAAGCCATAGTATGACTTCTCATGCGTCTTGCAGTCCCAAGTGGCAGGTTGGGTCGCACGGGTGTGGGAACCCTAAGCTTATCTGTCCCTTCTGGTTCAGGTTTTGCAACGCAGCAGGAATACTCATTGTGGAGTTATTGCCTTATTTTGCAGTAGACCAGAAAGATCGCAGCTGTAAAGGCTGTCTGTTTCTTTGTTTTTATGTTGCTGCACAGCAGAAGTACTCAACATTGAAGCTTGTTGGTGCTTTCGGTTTCATATTGCCTTACCTTATGGCACTTCAGAAAAACACAATGCTGTAGGTTGCTTGTGTTCTTTCTCTGTTGGTTCTATGTAACTGCACTACAGAACTGCATAACAGGAAGGATTGTCTTATAACTGTACTTTGTGGTTCCTCATAAATATGCAACATAGAAGTTTGGGTCTTTCTGTCTTCTCTTTATAGCCTTGTTTTGCTGTACATCAGTAAAACACCACTGTAAAAGGGGGTTCCCGTCCTTTCTGTATTTACCAGTTATGACCTAGCTAGCTGCACTTCAGAAATGAGCAGCATTTAAGGTGTGTTTGTGTCTTAATGCTTACATATTGGCCGCACATCAGAAAACCAGATTGTGAGGTTCAGATTTGGGTCTCTTCCCATATTTTATATTTTGGTTTAGCTAGTCACTCAGATACACAACATTGTTGTCTATGCTTGTGTCCTTTCTGTCTAAATCTATTGTGCTATGTCCACAATCTATGATTTTTTTTTATTTGTGATATTAATAATGCATGTATTTCAGCCTTCTCTTCCGTGGAAGGGCCAGGAGTTCTGGCTGCAGATGTCACATGTCAGAAAGCCTCGACCCCTTACATTCAGGGATGCCAGAGCCATTTCCTAGGGTTGAAGCCCAGTAGAGTTATGGGTCACTGGAGGAAGGCGATAATGAATCGCCCTGTTTAATAAGAACTTAGGAAGTTCGGTTCAGAGGAGTTTTATGGCCTGAAGATGAAGTATAAACATGTATACCCGACCAAATATGTTACAGTTCGGTGCATGGCCTTCATTTTGCCCTTCTAGCAAAACTAAATGTAGCAATATGAGTGTTGTTCTCCTGCTATAGATGTTAATCTCCTGAGTAGGCTCTCAGGCCTAAGTAAAACTATAGATTGGGCATGCCTTAAACCCAGGGATTAGGTTTTTGTTAATCTATTTCCCTTAAGTAGGTTTCCCTTCAGTCTTTGCTGACGTAAAGATAAAAATGAACAAAAAGGGGTTGTCTGTCAGGGGCCCCCCTTTTTTGGCAGTTTTATTTCCCTGGACAGGGTTGTGTTAAGACAGGCCCCCTTATGGATCGATGTAGTGTCCTTGTCTTACAACACAGGTCTCTGATTAATCTTTTTAGTGGTTCTAAACAGCACCTATAGGCAGAATAGGCCATTGTTGGTAGATGTGTGACAGGCAACATTGATAACCTACAAGTTTAACAAGTTTTCTGATTCTATCTTTAAGAGCCCACTCCACCTAGATCCTGCATCCGAAACCGAGAAGGCAGGGACACCGGTGGAGTAGACCGGCAGATCAGCCGCATGATCCAGCTAAGATACCTTCATCAAGCATATGGAGTAAAGCTTACTGCAGAACCGAGGTTCGCTAAGAGGGTCTTGCAGTGGTCACACCCTAAGATAGGCCTGAGGTACCTGATTATCCTCTCAGGTGTGCCGTCCTGGAAGATGACTTGAGAAAAGTACTAGTTACTTACCGGTAACTGTCTTTCTGGGAAATCTTCCAGGATGGCAGGCCTACTTCCCACCCGTTGGAGGAGGGAAAATTTTAGAACACTAGAAGGTGAGTGCCTATGAGGAATGATTTCCCTTGTGAACCAGTTTCAGGAGTTACTTCTCTACAAACTGAGGATCAGGGGGAAGGGTGTGGACTTAAAACAGCTGTTGATTGTGTTTTCTGTGGGGAGGAGCCTCTCATCTCTCAGGTGTGCCATCCTGGAAGAGTTCCCAGAAAGACAGTTACCGGTAAGTAACTAGTACTTTTTTTTTTTTTTTTTTTTTTTTTTTTTTTTTTTTCCCTGCACCTGAATCGCATGGGTGTTCTGGCAATTGCACTGTGTTTTTGCAATCTGTTATGGGGTGTCGTTAATCTAACATTGACACTTGCAGATCGCATGGATGTCACGTGATTGCTATGCAGTGCAATGTGGGGAAACGCAGTGAATCTTCTTCTGCGTTTCCCGCATCGAATCAACATGAACCAGTGCTTACAGGCACAGTAAAATTGGCTGAGTTTTACAGATGTGAACGCTAGATTAAGATGGTCTTTGACTTGTGACAGTCTGTCCACTGGTAGCAGTCTCCAGATCCTACGAAGAGGACGTACAAACTTCTGCTGGCTGACGTGTTTCAAAGGCTTCTTCCTTCTTCCTTCTCAGGTTGGCAACCCGTGGACCACAATCTACCAGTCGATCGCATCCAGGTGACTGGTAGATTGGTCCTGGGCTTGCCGACCTTCAGTCACTGATTGTGGATAAAGGCAGCGGCCAGGCACAGAACATGAGAAGCATGGCAGGAGGGATCAGGTGGCTTTGGGGCATCAAGTAGGGTTGCCACCTGTCTGGGATACACCCGGACAGTTTGGGTTTTGAATAATGTGTCCGGGTTTCAATCCACCTGCAACCCAGACACATTATTCAGACCTAATCTCTTCCCCTGCACCCTCGGCCTCTCACCGCCCCCAACTGTCCCCCTCCATCTGCACTTTCAGTTTACACTCTACCCCTCTGCACTGTTTCCGTTCTCACTTGGCTTCTCCCTGAGCCTTTTCTGCTCCTTTATCCATCCATGCTTTGGTTCACCTCCACTGTAACACAACCTAACTACTTTCCATGCACATTACATGCTGCTTGATCTCTCACTTCAGAACTGCCGCTCTCCCATTCATTCAGCCTCTTCCTTCCCCTCACCACCGACTCTGATCCTCTCCTCCTTGCTCACCTCCATCCACACCTCTCACCTTTAAAGAGCAAGCACCCTTTTCTCTGCAAGTCTCATTCCATTCCTTAACCCCTTCCCATCATTGTCTGAATTCCACCGACCTACCACCTATCTTTGCTGCATCCCCGCTTTCCATCCCCAGTCATCACCCTCACCCCCCCCCCCACTTTCCTGTCCTAGGTCACTCCTCTCTTTGCAGCACCTCCTATTTATACTACCCACCCTCCTGCCACATTATTACTCTCCTTGGCACACCCAAAGGTGTCCCAGGTCTTTTACTAATCCTACAGGGTATACTACAAAGAAATTGCCATGCGCCACTAAGGTGTTTGGGTTTGGCTTGAAGAAAAGGTGGCAACCCTAGCATCAAGCCTGCCTCATGAGCCAATGCCTTGTCCATAGTTCCGGCTGCAATGTCAGGTGGAGTGATACCAATAGCACTCCGCCTCTCATTCTTGGTAGCAGATTCCACAGCAGCTTGAATTTCTGCAAGAAGTTGAGGTCAGTGGGCATAATGGGGCACAGTAAAAGCTATGTGGGCACAATAGCAGCTATATAGGCACAAGAGCATAAAGGGGCTATTGAGAGCATAAAGGGGCTATTGAGAGCATAAAGGGGCTATTGAGAGCATAAAGGGGCTATTGAGAGCATAAAGGGGCTATTGAGAGCATAAAGGGGCTATTGAGCCCATACAGATGCACAATAATATCAGCTATATGGGCACAACATGGCATGGCCTCTGCAGCTAAAGGGGGTAGGGATTGGGGAAGGTAAAAGTCACTCAACCACAGGGTTTTACCAACCTCAATCTCATGTGTAAACAAGCCCTAAGGGTACCACTGCCAAATGCAGCTAAGGGCTGTTTTACAAATGGACCAGGCACCACTGTTCTCCTAAAAAGTGATATAAGCATGTTTGACAGGTTGTGAAAAGGCTGATTTAAAGCTATAACTGTTGTGCAATGCATGCAATTGCCTAACCGCAAGTGTGAATGAGCCCTAACATACTGTGACACCACACCAGCAATATCTCACTATAAGAGAAGTGAACACACTCCCTCATGTTACCATACATTTATTTTTTTCTCTAACCTGATAAATATATATGCCACCAATCAATGTAAGGGCACATATACATTTGAGGAGAAGGCGGTAGGTTTTCTTCAACTGCAGTGGAGGTCACAACCCAACTTTGTTCTCTGGCAGGGGCTGGCTGAACAGTATTAGAAATAGTTTGGCAGCTCTTTGTATTTTTATGTGTACAATTGCCTGGCTGCTGTGAGTTATTGTGGGAACAATCCCTGATGCAGGTAATGCTGGAGGAAGATTAACTATCTGAGGTACAGTTGGTGGTATGCGTATTGCCCATGGGACATGACCATGCATTGTTGGGCCTACTATCTAAGGCCCTAACCTCTGGTAAGCAGGCTGAGTTCTCACCCAGTGTGTGATGGTGCACGGAGGTAGCTGCATATAGCTTGCAGAGGATTCACTCTGCTTGCAGACAATTCTAATGAACTTTGTTGATGTGAAATTCTAATAGGGGTCACTTGTATTGCAAATTGCACTTTATATGTATGCATAGATTACACTTTTTTATCGTTTTTATCACATATTTAATTTATATATTGATATTTTTTGTGCTTTTACTGCTTTCTTTGAATTATTGTGGCATACATTGTGCTGATAATTATTTAGCACATTTTGTAGTTGTTTTGGGTATGGGACAATGTGTCTGACTGCACGGCCTGTTTTCAATGTGTGACAGTTTTTAGATGGTTCTCTGGCTTCTTTGTGGCTGTTGACTTTTTATACTTAACTACCCCACTGACTTGAGATTATTGCTGGCCCTGACATATGCTGGGGGCTATAATTGTTGGCCTCAGTGGAACTTATTTTACTTCACAATCTCTTCAGTGTACCTCCAGGCTCTATTTAGCCTGTACAAAGAGGGAAAGGTGGCACACTACAAACTATAGATCTGGAAGAATCACCCACATTTTGGCCACACACGCAAATTTTGCGCGCATCATATCAGCACCCTTGCTTTTTCTTCCAGCACCTGCACAGCACCCCAAAAAATTTGTGCTGGAGCCGCCCCTGGACAAAGTCCCAACAAATGTCTGTAGGGTAGATGTGGTGCTCTGTGACCCCCTCAGAAACATAGGGAAGCCTCAAGCTATATACCAACACCGGAAAGAAACCTTGTGCTCAAAAGTGATCCCCTTTGGTAATGCACTTACCACAAACGGGCTAAAAAATAGCCTTATAATCTCCAGGCACAACTGGGTGAACTGCTATTCTGGTGATCAAATCCTTCATAAGGCAGCAGTTGATTAAAACTTGGTCTCTCCTTGTGGTATGGAACAAAATCCTGCTGCTATATATTTCACGGTAATATCTTTAGGTAGCTCACCCAATGTTCCATGCAAGAAAAGAAGGAATGCATATAGCGTAACACCATTTTATTTGGGAACATTCCCACAACCAATGAAAATATGCTTACAATGAAGTCAATTAAAAACAGCAATATCTGTGTTGAATCCGCACTGCACACTACATGTCATTCTCACTGCTTCCTGGTTTTGATGAGCGCGGGGAGACCCGGGATGACGTGAACCGTGACTGGCAGACAGGGGAGCTGCATGGACACGCCCTAACGTGTTTCATAATTGCGTCTTCCTCACAGGGCGTGGCCATGCAGCACTGCTAACCCCTTAAATACACCAGGCGGGCACAGAGAAAGTTACGGTGCGCTCAGAGATGCCAATCTAGAAATATATACATCCAGGGCCGCTTCAAAATATTAGCCAGTGGCAAGAGCACACTTACATGCATGCACTGAGCTCCACCATATTGAAAAAATGTTTATATATAGATAGATAGATATACCCAAACATCCGAAGCTGTCTAAAAGCTTACAAAAATAAATGAATGATAAGGGCAAACTAATACATAAGTGCACAATAAAACATACATCAAAGCACATTGAATCATGAAATTACATTAAGGTACAAAAAATACACATCCAAAAAGCATTATCAAATAAACCAATGCAATGTCAAATAACATTATACCACATTAATAATGCAATATCCCTCAAATGCTGAAAGATATCACCATAGTGATGCGACCATGCCATGCATGCACCACAACATCGCATCACATACAAATACAATTGCACAAAAAAGAATATGAAAAAAAATATATGCGGTGTATGAGGCTGCAAAGATACTGGAAACTCCACTTTCACTGCAGCAAAAAATGCTACTATGCCTACTTTCACTGTAGTGAAAACGCATTGCAAAAAAGCACCAATATCATTAATAGTACCATAAAAACAAACCCCTCGGGTATGGAATTAGTATATAGATTTTAAAAAATAGATCATAACATCATTAGGAGCAGATATTTTAAGAAATAATGCGACTAATCCTTAAAAAGATTAATAAAACTAGAACATTAGTTCTCCGGTTAATAAAAAATCCAAACATATACTAATGCATGGCCCATATTACTTCATATAAAACTCGCTATACATCATGGTTTATGAGTGAAAAATGGTTATGTACACGCCCAAAGGAACACCCTAAAAGGGGCAAAACAGATGTCACTTGACACCCGGGGCAAAAGGAAAAAAAACAAACAAACCAGTGGAAATCCAAGAGGTTAACACCAAAAAAAAAAACACCATGGTCTGATTAAAAATATAAACTTAGTAATCGCTAATGAAACAATTTAAATCTAAATCTATACTCATCCCATTAGGGCTGCGCGTGTTAGTCAAAAAAATCCATTGGGTTTTGCGTTTCGACAATTCACAAACAATATTCCCACCCCTCCAGGCTGGATATAATCTGTCTATTCCCCAGAACTTTAAACCTGCAGGGCCTCTCCCATGTTTTTGTCTAAAATACAGAGAGACACTGTAGTCTTTATAACCAATAAGAATGTTGTAAATGTGCTCAGAGACCCTCTTGGTCCTGCCAATATACATTAAGCCACAAGGGCACTCCAATGCATACACAACATGGGTGGAAAGACCGGAAATAAATTCCTTGATCTCGAATTCCATAGCATTGGCTGTAGACCTAAATCATGCTTTACATTTTCTGCAGGCGTGTAAACCAGTACGATCCCAAAACATCTGGGGTCTAGTAGGGGCCCTATTATTGGTATCAGTAGAAAGAATAGAGAGCCAGCATTGGTGTCAGTGGGAGGAGTAGTTACCTCATTGTTGGTGTCAGTGGAAGGAATAGTCCCTATTATTGGTGTGTGTGGAAAGAATAGTGATCCATTATTGATGTCAGTGGAAGGATTGTGGAAGGATTGTTTGTGTCTGGCAGGAAGAGTGCCCCATCTTAAATTTCAATGGAAGTCTGAGGATTAGTGATCTATCATTGGTGTTAGTTGAAGAAATGGTGACCCATCACTGGTGTTAGTGGGAAAGATAGTGACCCATCATTGGTGTCAGTGGATTGAATTGTGACCCATCATTGCTGTGAGTGGAAGGAATAGTAACTCATTATTGGTGTCAGTGAACGCAATAGTGACCTATTATAGGTGTCAGTGGAGGATCAGTACCCCATTTTTGGTGTCTGTTGGAGTTAGAGTATCCCATCTATGGTGTCAGTAGAAGGAATAGTGCCCCAAGGGCCAGATAAAGGCAAGCAGAGGGCCACATCTGGCCAACAGGTTGCAGTTTGGCTACCCCTTGTTTATGAGAAAATTAAATTATCTTCAAAATGTCAGTTTTTCAGTATAGAAGTGGGAAAGTTTTCAAAGGCTGAGAGATAATTGCTATACTATTAAATGTGTTTGGCGTCTGTGGGATGAAGTGTGATTTGTTTTTGGTGGTAGTGGAAGAAGTAGTCCCAATTATTGGTGTCGGTGGAAAAAATATGGGCCCATCATTGATGTCAGTAGAAGGAATAGTGACCCATTGTTGGTGTCTGTGGGAGAAAGAGTACCCTATTATTGGTGTCTGGCAGGAAGGGTGCCTCGTCCTAAATGTCAGTGGAAGGATAAGTAACCTACCATTGTCAGTTTGGGGATTGCTGATTTATCATTGATGTCAGTGGGAAGAATAATACCCCATTGTTGGTGTCTGGCAGGAAGCGTATCCCATCTTTGGTGTCAGTGGGAGGAATAGTGACCCATTATTGGTGTCGGTGGATGGAATAGTGATTCATCATTGGTGTTAGAGGAAGGAATAGAACTCCTTTGTCTGGCAGGAAGAGTGCCCCATCTTAAATGTCAGTAGCAGAAATAGTGACCCATCACTGGTGTTGGTGAGAGAAATAGTGACCCATCATTGGAGGTCGACCGATATGGGTTTTTCTCTGGCCGATGACGATATTTAGAAATCGGGGCGGCCGATGGCCGATATATGATGGCTTTTTTTTTTTTTTTTCCCTTTTCATAAAATCTAACAGTTTAGTCAAATAATAAAGAAGGGATACAGGAAATTGCTTAAATGAACCATTTATTTAACAGAAGTACACAACAATGTATCTTAAAAATACACAAAAACAGGTGAGGTAATCAAAACTTTTGAAAGAAATCAACAGCAATAGATAATGGCCATTACTGAGGTAAGTTTGTAAACAGTACAAAGTGCAAATTTTCTTTAGTTTTAGGCTTTTTGCTTCAGTTCCAGTCCCGGATTCTCTTCTTCTTCACCCGCATCCATCACTTAAATGTTCTCTTGGTTAGTCCCAGTTTAAGAGCTTCAGGGTGTAGTTCAGGAAACACAGTCTCTCTGCATTTTCTCCTATGAGCCTGCTCCCCTCTTCTTGTCATAGATGATCCCAATCTCATGGAATACTCTTTCACTGGGAACAGAAGAGGCAGGTGGACAGAGAAATTTTCTTGCCAGTGGTGCAAAGTGGCACAGGTGGGATGCATTCTGTTTCCACCATTCCAGTGGCAGACCAGTCCGTCTATCAGTGGCTCTCGGAGGTACTTCTCCAACTGCTCAGGAATTAAGTGCTCCTCACTCTCTTCAGCAGGAGCTCCATGAGCCCCCAAAATGTTTGCATACATTTTCTCTAGAAGACCAGAGGGACTGGTCCTCTGGTCTTCTGTAGAAGACCAGAGGTCTTCTCCTCTTCTAGTGAGAGAAGAAAATAGTGGGGAGCGCTGAGAATATATATAAAAATTGGTATATAAACCAGGTGTAGAGCATAAATAATGACATTCTAATATATAATTCACAATACACCAGCCTACCTAAGTGGACCAAAAATAAATTTGGGTAATATAACTAAGACCATTGAAGGTGATAGTACAAAGTGATTGCTAAACAACCATAGCACAATGAGTGATTGCAATATAAATAAATCGGGTGAACAACCAAAATATAACAGGTGATTTATAAATAAAAAACATAAAAGTCCATCAATAAATGACCAAATGATAGAAATAAAATCCTTGTCTGAATCTTGGCATCAAAGCGTGGACAGCAGAATCCCTTCACCATCACTGTAAATCACCCAAAAAAAGTGCTCATAGAACGGGTGTCAGCTTACCAAATGGAGTTGAGCCAAAGGGCTACTTGCATAACAAGTGCCATCGCTGAGGCTGGAAAGCGTGTCTATGGCACTTGTTATGTGGGCGGGCGATGGCACTTGTTATGTGAGTAGCCCTTTGGCTATGTTTGTTTTTTATCGATTTTTACAATGAACAGTGTTACACTATGTTCGGTTCCTCTCCATCTGTTTTATATCCCTCATGTGAGACCCTGTGATGTGAGGACAGGAGTCCGGTCCACTTTTCTCCATTGCAGCAAGCATTATCTTGCTAAAGCCGATTTTTGACTTTTTTTTTTTTTTCTCCTCTTCTACCCTTGTCCTGGTCCATTTTTGGTTCTGGTCCTTCGTCTCCACTGGTGGCTCTTTTTTGTTGCTCGGACACAATGGCGTACTCTTCTTGCAGTCAAGTTTTTGCTTTGCTCAGTGTGTCCCCTGCAAATACATGACCCTTGTACCGAGGATCAAGCAGTGATGCCAGCACCAAACATTTGTTATCTTCCATCTTTGTGAATCATCTCTCCAAGCTTTGCCACATGGTTTCCCTAAAGTGTTGTTTTTTTTTTTTTTTGTTTTTTTTTTTTTTAAATTGTTTATTTAACATTTTTTCATAACAATTATAATAACATTGATGTCACATTCAGAGTGAAAAGAAAAACATAAGGCTTCAATACTGTCAATCAAGGGTGCACAACCTTATCAGAGACCGCAGGGTACCTTACACTACAACTTTAAGATTGAAAATACCAAGTGATAAGAACCTTTGATTATTAAGCGGTTCTACTGTGGTTACATTACTTGTCCTACCGGAACTGGAGAACTTTTTAGGAAAAATCAACACAATCAGAAGAGTAAAGTATGTATTAACCCGAGAAAATAGAAAGCATGTATTACTATATACATCCATCGTTTCAGCCAGTTTCATTCGTCTTACTGTTGTTTTCATAGTCATCCCATGGTTGCAAAATGAGGGAAAATTTCTGTATGGAATCTTCAACAATGGCAGTTAGGTGTTCCATTCTACGTATATCCATTAAGGTAGTTAGAGTATGTGAAAGGGTGGGAGGGGAAGTGGATAGCCAAAGTTTAGGGATAATTTTCTTAGCTGCTAATAATACGTAGGACATCAGTTTCTGCTTTGGTTTGTGAAGACCTTGATAGGGAAGACCTAGTAAATAATACATGGGGTCTAGGGGAACGAGGATTCCCACCAGTTTCTCTAGTAAAATTTGGATCTGCTCCCAGAAATGTGTAACTAAAGAGCATTCCCAAAAGATGTGAAAGTGGGAGCCTACCTCCCTATTACATCTCCAGCACCGTTGGGATATGAATGGATCAACCGCATGTAGTCTTTCTGGGGTTTTATACCAAAACATAAGTACTTTATAACCGATTTCTTTGTGGGAAATACATCGGGAACTCTTGGAAATGGAGATCCAAATCTTGTCCCAGTCTAGAAGAGATATGTCATGTTGGAGAATCTGTGTCCATTTCTTCATATAATGATGTGTATCTACTTTTAGGGGATTGGCCTCATGGAGTATTCTATAAATGGTGGATATCAATTGGGGTTCATGAGGGCCATTAACACAAAGCATTTCGAACTGGGTAGGTTTATCTAAAGATAGTGTGGGAGTTTTGATAGAAAAGAAATGTCTGATTTGTAGGTATGAGTAAAATATTGTTTTGGGTAATTGGTGTTTTTTAAGGTCCTCAAAGGATAATAAGTGTCTCGTGGCTGGATTGACTAGCTGTCGCAATTGAAAAATCCCGGCCTTAGTCCAGGGCACCATACGTTCATAGGACAGACTATCTGGGTTAAAGAGGATGTTGTTGAGAGGTGAGCATATGGATGAATGAGTATTTAGTGGAGCATTTCTTCCATATTGCCAATGTGAAGAGCATTGGGGCCAGGCATAGGGTTCTCAGCTGGGGCATATATTTGTCCGTGGACGGCCAGAGCATGTAGCACGGGTGTACTGGGGATGTTATGCTCATTTCAATATCCGCCCATCTGTTTGGGGCAGTTCTGTTGGTCCACAAAGTAAGGACCCTTAGGTGAGAGGCGTAGTAGTATTTGATAAAGTCAGGGGCGCCAAGGCCCCCTTTAAGCTTACGTGCCAGGACCACTGGGCCCGCCACCCTATGTGAGGCATTGTTCCATATAAAACGGAGGCTTCTTCTTTGAAGAATTTTCAACTGAGACATTGGTATTGCCACTGGAAGTGTCTCAAATAAGTACAATAGTTTAGGAAGGATAGACATTTTTAGAATATTTATACGTCCCAGGAGAGAGATGGGCAAAGTGGTCCAATGATTCAGCAAGCGGTTAATTTCTTGGAATAGGGGGGGGAAGTTCGCCTGATAAAGTGAGGAGTATGATGCTGTAATTCGGACACCTAAATATTTCAAGGATGTAGAGCTCCAATGATAATTGTATTTCTGTTTAAGGGTGGCCAGATTAGATGTGATATTTATGGGAAGAGCTTCTGTTTTGGTGGTGTTGATTTTAAACCCAGAGATTTCACTGAAAGTGTTTAGAATTTTGTGTAGCGAGGGTAGGGACGTGTGTGGTTGAGTAAGTGTTAAGAGAATATCATCTGCAAAAAGGGATAATTTATATTCTAGCTGACGCAGGTGTACTCCTATAATGGAGGGACATTCACGAATTGTTATAGCTAGGGGTTCTAAGCTGAGTATAAAAAGTAGAGGTGATAAAGGGCATCCCTGTCTAGTACCGTTGCTAAGGGGGAATGTGGAAGATAAGTAAGATGCAAGTTGTACTTGGAAGGTAGGGTGGGATTATAAGGATCTAAGGGCCTGTATAAAGGGACCTGAGAAACCGTATTTGGTCAGGATCGCAAACATGAAAGGCCAACTAAGGCGGTCAAATGCTTTCTGTGCATCTAAACTAAGTATTACTGCCGGAGTTTTAGTTCTAGTTAGCAAATCGACAAGATCTATGGTGCGTCTAGTGTTGTCCCCTGCGTGTCTCAGGGGGACAAATCCAACCTGATCTCTATTTATCAGAGATGGTAAAATTTTTGAGAGTCTGTTTGCCAAGATTTTGGTGAAAATTTTATAGTCGGAATTTAGTAGGACGATAGTTGTCAGGGACAGAAGGGTCTTTATCTGGTTTTGGTATGACTATGATATGGGCATGAAGAAATTGGGGGTGGGGTATTGTACCTTTTAGTAAGGAGGCATATAGATTTAACATGTATGGAGATAATATAGGAAGGAAGGTTTTGTAGTAAGAGTAGGGGAGTCCACCTGGGCCTGGGGATTTATGTAGGGGAAGTAATTTAGTCACTTCAGTCAATTCTTCAGTGGTGATGGGAGCATTTAATGAGGAGTACTGGTCAGGGGATATTTGTGGAAGCTTCAAAGACGAAATAAATGAATCAAATTTCCTTTGAGTGAATTGGGTATGTGGATCAGATTTTAAGCAGTTTATATAATTTGTTGTAAAATTCTCCAAAGACCTTAGACATGGATTGGGGACAGTAGGTGGGAGTTCCATCCGATTTGTGTTAGATGGTCAGGGATGGAGAGGTTTGGGCGTGGTTTCAGCTTGTTCACTAGCATTCTGTGAGGTTTGTCAGCATATTCATAAAACTTCTGCCTTGACCAAAGAATGGCTTTGGAGATTTTATTCATATCTAAGGACTTAATTTTATTACGGATATTTATCACCTCCCTTAAACGGGTAGTTGTGGGGGCTTGAAGTAAGTGCACCTCGGCTGAACGCAGTTGGGTCAATAATTCAGATTTTTGTTGGAGCGAGTCACGCTTCCTATGCGATCCAGCAGATATGCACTCACCCCTGAAGAAGGCCTTGTGGGCCTCCCACAATATGGAAGTGTCTGAGACAGAGCCTTCATTGAGTTGGAAGTATTCCATCAGTTTTGATTGGAGTTGCTGTTTAATGCCTTCATTTTTCAGAAGAGACTCATTAAGTCTCCAATGACATGACTTAGGGGATGCTAAATGTAGGGATATATCTAGAGATATGGGTGCGTGGTCAGACCATGTAATTGGGCCAATTTCAGAGGCAACTAGTTGGGGTAGTAAGGGTGCGGAGAGTAGGAAATAATCAAGACGAGAGTATCCTTTGTGTGGGGGGGGAGTAAAAAGTGAATTGTTTACCAGTGGGGTGTTTCACTCTCCAAGAGTCAAACAGGTTATGGGTGCGAATTAATTTGCGGAAGGAGGTAGATAACCTATAAGCTTGAGTTGGGGGAGTATTTTGGAAGAGATTTAGTCTGTCTTTGTTGGCGGACATACACATGTTGAAGTCTCCTCCCACAATCGTAAATGGGTGAGAGGAATTTTGTACCTCCTCAAGGACCTTAGTGAGGAATCCTATCTGTCCAGAATTGGGTGCATATATGTTAACCATCGTGAGTTTTGTTTTTAAATGGACACAGTTCAGGATGACAAATCGTCCCTGGGGGTCTAATTTGGAGTCAATTACTCTTATAGGGCATGAATTCTTGAACAAAATTGCTACCCCTGCCTTCCCAAATGGGTCAGAGGCTACAAATGTGTTAGGAAACAATTTAGAGGCGAACTTAAAGGAGCCTCCCGGTCGAAAGTGTGTCTCCTGAACCATGACCACATCAGCTCCAGAGGCTCTGAATTCCTTTCAAGGCCAACCAGCGTTTGTGAATGGAGTTCAAACCCTTCACGTTACACGAGAAGACCTTCAGAGCCATGAGGAGGACAAGTAATTTGCAGCAAATGAATTCTTAATAATAAGCAACAGCATATTTAACCAGTGTAGATCAAACAATAATAACTTTGCACATTTCTCAATTAGCATGTAGACAGTGAGCAAATATACATTAACAAAATAAACAGAAAATGTTAGGCATATATTCAGGCCAAAAAAGGGCCTAGGTTTGAAAAAAAGGAAAAAAAGAAAAGGAAAAAATATGAGCTACAAAAAATGATCCAAAAAATAATAAAAAGAGAACATTTTGTAAGCCTGAAGATGAAAAAATCTTCAGGGGGCCTTGGCTATCAGCCATAGACCTGTAGAGGAGCATGTCGGTCAGCAACAAGGACGGAGTGGTACCCGCTCCCTCCAAAAGGAAAAGAAAATTGTGTATGTAAACTTTAAACTTTAGATTCTGGGGGAGAGAAAAAGAAAAAAGGAGATAGAGAGGGGACCATCTCGGCCGGGAAATTGAAGTCCACAGACTGGAACAGTTGCCATTAAACTAGGCCATCAAGAGCAGGAATGGGGAGGTCTCTCTCTGCGGACACCAGGGTAGTGCCGTTGTCAAACCCTCGAAGTACCGAGGGAAATGGTAAGAAAAAAAGGAAGGATATATTGAGGAGCTGCTCCTCATTATGTGGAATGAGTTCAGGTAGGCATTCTAGCTGAGGTAGGGCGTTGAGGAGTGGAAAGGTTTCTTTGACGTCTCCGACGAACTGGGGTCCAGATCGCTGTGAGTGGTTGAAGAGGGGCGGGGATCATGTTTAATGGTGGCGGAGGGAGATCCTCTTCAGGGATAGGTGGCAGTCCCAAGTTACGGACAAAGGCCTCACATTCATGTAAGGCTCGCATCGAATATTGAGTGCCATCTCGCGAGGCCGAGAGGCGAAAGGGGAAACCCCATCTGTAGGCAACTTGATGTTGTTGGTGCATGGTCACTGGCCGTAAGTCGCGTCTTTTGGCGAGGGTGATGGGTGATAGGTCACTAAATATTTGAAGTTTAGCGCCTTTATATTCAATGCGATGTTTATTTCGCGTGGCCGTCATAAGAGCTTCTTTGCTTTCATAGTAATGGAAGCGAGCTATTACATCTCTCGGGTTGGTACCAGGGGGTGGTTTCGGAGCTAGGGACCTATGGGCCCTATCTAGCCTCCAATCGATATCCGGAATGTGTGGAGCCAGAGTGACAAACAGTCCTAGAAGATAGGGACGTATTTCTTTGTCAGGGACTGTTTCCGGGATTCCACGGATTCTCACATTTTGGTGTCTCTCTCTGTTCTCCAGATCTTCCTGCTGTAGTTGGACCTGGAAAACGCTTTGTTTGAGTGTCGCGTTATCTTCTTCAAGCACGTGCACGTATTTCACCAGTTCGTCAAATTTGGATTCTAAAGTGTCCGTTCGATCACCAAGTTGATCGATTTCCCCTCGTAACTCCTGAGCCAATTTCCCTACTGCTACTGTAAAGTTACGGGTCAGGTCTTGTAGCAGGGTCTGTAGCTTTAAGTCAAGCACCGCTACTGTAACTGAGCTGTCTGGGGTTGGGGGGGTAGAGGTAAAAGTACCTGTGAGTAATGCAGGGTGATCAGCAAGGAGGTCTGCAGCTTGTTCTTCTGTTTCTCTGTGGTTGCTATGTGAAGTCTCCCTTCTTTGTTGTTGTGCAGAGGAGGGTGTCTCTTGGGTTAGGGGACTATGTGCAGAGCGGTCCGGTGCAGTGGTTGCTGTATCTGCCGTTCGTTCCGCGGCGAGCGCTTCAGCCGTCTGGCTAATTGAGGCCGGGGATTGCGGCCTATACAGGAACCGCTCCATATTTTGAGCCGGCCGGGAGGTCGGAGGCGGGACAAACCCCTGATATCCGTGCCGCTGGGATCCTATTTTCCCTATGAGGTGCCCGGAGGGTTCCCGGGAGCTTTTCCAGTGGATCCTGGGTCTGGTGAAGCTAATGTTGTTGAGCAGGGTCCAGGAATAGAAGGAGCGGGTCCGGAGCTTCTCTATCAAGCGTCCGCCATCATCGCCGGCCGCGCATGCGCCCCCTTCCCTAAAGTGTTTTAATCCCCCTTGTGGTGTGACCCTCTGCCTGAAGCATCATCTTCAGCACAGCAATGCATGGGATGATGCAGGAGATGGAGGCCTCTGCCTTGCTGATATCCAAAATCACTTCCTCAATAGGGCCCAGTGTATCTATCAAATTTGAGATGATATCCCATTGTTCTGCTGGAGGTGTGGTAAACTTGCCATGTTCTGCTACATAGAGATTCAGGGCACGCTTCTGCTCCAGCATCCTCTGCAACCTATGTAATGTGGAGTTTCAGTGGGTGGGAACATCCTGAATGATGCTGTGCTGGGGGAGGCCAAGATCTTTTTGGATGGCTCCAAGACGCTGCTTTGCAAGCTGGGGGTGGGTGGGGATGCGTTGTGGAAAGGGATGGATGCTGCTGGGGGTGGGTGGGGATGCGTTGTGGAAAGGGATGGATGCTGCTGGGGGTGGGTGGGGATGTGTTGTGGAAAGGGATGGATGCTGCTGGGGGTGGGTATGCGTTGTGGAAAGGGATGGATGCTGCTGGGGGTGGGTGGGGATGCGTTTTGGAAAGGGATGGATGGTGCTGGCGGTGGGTGGGGATGCATTGTGGAAAGGGATGGATGGTGCTGTGGGAGGGTGGTGATGCGTTGTGGAAAGGGATGGATGGTGCTGGGGGTGGGGATGCGTTGTGGAAAGGGATGGGTGGGAATGCGTTATTGGTGGGGATGCGTTGTGGAGAGGGGTGGATGGTGCTGTGGGTGGGGATGCGTTGTTAAAAGGGATGGGTGGTACTGGGGGTGGGGATGCATTGTGGAGAGGGGTGGGAATGCGTTGTGGAAAGGGATGGGTGGGGATGCATTGTGGAGAGGGTGGGGATGTGTTGTGGAAAGGGATGGGTTAGAATGCGTTGTGGAAAGGTATGGATGGTGCTGGGGTGGGGATGCGTTGTGGAAAGGGATGGGTGGGGATGCGTTGTGGAAAGGGATGGGTGGGGATGCATTGTGGAGAGGGATGGGTGGGAATGTGTTGTGGAAAGGGAGGGAATGTGCTGGGGGTGGGAATGCATTGTGGAAGGGGATGGATGATGATGAGGGTGGGGATGCGTTGTGGAAAGGGATGGGTGGTGCTGAGGGTGGGGATGTGTTATGGAAAGGGATGGGTGGGGATGTGTTGTGGAGAGGGGTGGATGGTGCTGGAGGTGGGTGGGGATGCGTTGTGGAAAGGGATGGATGGGGTGGGGATGCATTGTGGAAAGGGATGGATGGTGCTGGGGGTGGGTGGGGAAGCGTTGTGGAAAGGGATGGGTAGTGCTGGGGGTGGGGATGCATTGTTGAGAAGGGGTGGGGATGTGTTGTGGAAAGGGATGGGTGGGAATGCGTTGTGGAAAGAGATGGCTGGGAATGTGTTCTGGAAAGGGATGGATGGTGCTGGGGGTGGGTGGGGATGCATTGTGGAAAGGGATGGATAGTGCTGGGGGTGTGTGGGGATGCGTTGTGGAAAGGGATGGGGGTGGGTGGGGATGCGTTGTGGAAAAGGATGGATGGTGCTGGGGTGGGGATGCATTGTGGGAATGCGTTGTGGAAAGGAATGGATGGTGCTGGGGGTGGGAATGCATTGTGAAAAGGGATGAATGGGGGTGGGAATGCATTGTGGAGAGGGTGGGTGGGAATGTGTTGTGGAAAGGGATGGATGGTGCTGTGGGTGGGGATGCGTTGTGGAGAGGGATGGGTGGGAATACGTTGTGGAAGGGGATGGGTGGGAATGCCTTGTGGAAAGGGATGAATGGGGGTGGGGATGCGTTGTGAGAGGGGTGGGTGGAAATGCGTTGTGGAAAGAAATGGATGGTGCCGGGGGTGGGTATACGTTGTGGAGAGGGATGGGTGGGAATGCGTTGTGGAAAGGGATGGGTGGGGGTGGGGATGCATTGTGGAAAGGGGTGGGGATGCATTGTGGAGAGGGGTGGGTGGGGATGTTGTGGAAAGGGATGGGTGGGAATGCTTTGTGGAAAGGAATGGATGGTGCTGGGGGTGGGAATGCGTTGTGAAAAGGGATGAATGGGGGTGGGGATGCGTTGTGGAGAGGGTGGGTGGGGATGTGTTGTGGAAAGGGATGGGATGGAATGTGTTGTGGAAAGGGATGGATGGTGCTGTGGGTGGGGATGCGTTGTGGAGAGGGATGGGTGGGAATACGTTGTGGAAGGGGATGGGTGGGAATGCCTTGTGGAAAGGGATGAATGGGGGTGGGGATGCGTTGTGAGAGGGGTGGGTGGAAATGCGTTGTGGAAAGAAATGGATGGTGCCGGGGGTGGGTATACGTGGAGAGGGATGGGTGGGAATGCGTTGTGGAAAGGGATGGGTGGGGGTGGGGATGCATTGTGGAAAGGGGTGGGGATGCATTGTGGAAAGGGGTGGGGATGCATTGTGGAGAGGGGTGGGTGGGGATGTTGTGGAAAGGGATGGGTGGGAATGCGTTGTGGAAAGGGATGGATGGGGGTGGGGATACGTTGTGGAGAGGGGTGGGAATGCGTTGTGGAAAGGGATGGGTGGGAATGTGTTGTGGAAAGGGATGGATGGTGCTGGGGGTGGGGATGCGTTGTGGAGAGGGTGGGTGGGGATGTGTTGTGGAAAGGGGTGGGGATGTGTTGTGGAAAGGGATGGATGGTGCTGAGGGTGGGGATGCGTTGTGGAGAGGGGTAGGTGGGGATGCGTTGTGGAAAGGGATGGGTGGGAATGCGTTGTGGAAAGGGATGGATGGTGCTTGGGGTGGGGATGCGTTGTGGAGAGGGGTGGGTGGGGATGTGTTGTGGAAAGGGATGGATGAGGGTGGGAATGCGTTGTGGAAAGGGATGGCTGGCAATGTGTTGTGGAAAGGGATGGATGGGGGTGCGGATGCATTGTGGAAAGGGATGGATGGTGCTGAGGGTTGGGATGCGTTGTAGAAAGGGATGGATGGGGGTGAGTGGGGATGCATTGTGGAAAAGGATGGATGGTGCTGGGGGTGGGGATGCGTTGTGGATGGGGGTGGGGGATGTGTTGTGGAAAGGGATGGATGGTGCTGGGGGTGAGGATGCGTTGTGGAGAGGGATGGGTGGAGATGCGTTGTGGAGAGGGGTCGTGGGGGTGCGATATTTAAAGGGATGGGTGGGATTGCATTCTGGAAAGGGATGGATGGTGCTGGGGGTGGGGATGCGTTGTGGGAATGCGTTGTGGAAAGAGATGGGTGGGTGTGGAGATGCCTTGTGGAGAGGGGTGGGTGGGGATGCGTTGTGCAGAGGGCTGGGTGGGGATGTTGTGGAAAGGGATGGATGGTGCTGGGGATGCATTGTGGAAAGGGATGGATGATGCTGGGGGTGGGGGATGCCTTGTGGAGAAGGGGTGGGTGGGGATGTGTTGTGGAAAGGGATGGGTGGGAATGCGTTGTGGAAAGGGGTGGGGATGTGTTGTGGGGATGTGTTGTGGAAAGGGATGGATGGTGCTGAGAGTGGGGATGCGTTGTGGAAAGGGATGGGTGGGAATGCGTTGTGGAAAGGGATGGATGGTGCTTGGGGGGGGGGGATGCGTTGTGGAGAGGGGTGGGTGGGGATGTGTTGTGGAAAGGGATGGATGAGGGTGGGAACGCGTTGTGGAAAGGGATGAATGGTGCTTGGGTGGGGATGCGTTGTGGAGAAGGGTGGATGGTGGTGTGGGTGGGGATGTGTTGTGGAGAGGGGTGGATGGTGCTGGAGGTGGGTGGGAATGTGTTGTGGAAAGGGATGGATGGTGCTGGGGGTGGGTGGGGATGCGTTGTGGAAAGAGATGGATGGGGGTGGGGATGCATTGTGGAAAGGGATGGGTGGTGCTGGGGGTGGGGATGCGTTGAGAGGGGTGGGTGGGGATGCGTTGTGCAGAGGGATGGATGGTGCTGGGTGGGTGGGGATGCCTTGTGGAAACGGATGGGTTGTAATGCTTTGTGGGAATACATAGTGGAAAGGGGTGGGTAGGCATGCGTTGTGGAAAGGGATGGATGTGGGTGGGGATGCGTTGTGGAGAGGGGTGTGTGGGGATGCATTGTGGAGAGGGGTGGGTGGGAAGGGGTGTGTGGGAATGCATTGTGAAAAGGGATGGGTGGTGCTGGGGGTGGGGATGTGTTGTGAAAATGGATGGGTGGGGATGTGTTGTGAAAAGGGATGGAAGGTGCTGGGGATGCGTTGTGGAAAGGGATGGATGGTGGTGGGGATGCATTCTGGAAAGGGATGGGTGGGAATGGGTTGTGGAAAGGGATGGATGGGGGGTGGGGATGCGTTGTGGAAGGGGATGGGTGGGAATGCGTTGCGGAACGGGATGGATGGGGGTGGGGGATGCGTTGTGGAGAGGGATGGGTGGGAATGCGATGTGGAAAGGGATGGATGTTGCTGGGGGTTGGGATGCGTTGTGGAGAAGGGTGGATGGTGCTTAGGGTGGGTGGGGATGTGTTGAGGAAAGGGATGGGGGGATTGCGTTGTGGAAAGGGATGGGTGGGAATGCGTTGTGGAAAGGGATGGATGGTGCTGGGGGTGGGGATGCGTTGTGGAAAGGGATGGATGGTGCTGAGGGTGGGGATGCGTTGTGGAGACGGGTGGGTGGGAATGCGTTGTGAAAAGGGATGGATGGTGGGGATGCATTGTGGAAAGGGATGGGTGGGATTTCATTGTGGAAAGGGATGGATGGTGCTAGGGGTGGGAGGTGATGCATTGTGGGAATGGGTTGTGGAGAGGGATGGATGGTGCTTGGGGTGGGTGGGGATGTGTTGTGGAAAGGGATGGGTGGGAATGCGTTGTGGAAAGGGATGGATGGGAATGCGTTGCGGAACGTGATGGATGGTGGTCGGGGTGGGGATGCGTTGTGGAGAGGGAGGGATGGATGGTGCTGAGGGTGGGGATGCGTTGTGGAGAGGGGTGGGTGGGGATGTGTTGTGGAAAGGGATGGGTGGGAATGCGTTGTGGAAAGGGAGGGATGGATGGTGCTGAGGGTGGGGATGCGTTGTGGAGAGGGGTGGGTGGGGATGTGTTGTGGAAAGGGATGGGTGGGAATGCGTTGTGGAAAGGGATGTTGGTGGGGATGCGTTGTGGAAGGGGATGGATGGTGCTGGGGGTGGGGATGCGTTGTGGAGAAGGGTGGGTGGGGATGTGTTGTGGAGAGGGGTGGGTGGTGCTGGAGGTGGATGGGGATGCGTTTGTGGAAAGAGATGGATGGTGCTGTGGGTGGGTGGGGATGCATTGTGAAAAGGGATGGGTCGTGCTGGGGGTGGGGATGCATTGAGAGGGGTGGGTGGGGATGTGTTGTGGAGAGGGATGGATGTTGCTGTGGGTGGGGATGCGTTGTGGAAAGGGATGGGTGGGAATGCGTTGTGGAAAGGGATGGGAATGCATTGTGGAAAGGGATGGATGGTGCTGGGGTGGGTGGGGATGTTTTGTGGAGAGGGGTGGGTGGGAATGCGTTGTGGAAAGGGATGGATGGTGGGGAAACATCGTGGAACGGGATGGGTGGTGCTGGGGGTGGGGATGTGTTGTGGAGAGGGATGGGTGGGGATGTGTTGTGGAAAGGGATGGATGGTGCTGTGGGTGGGGATGCATTGTGGAAAGGGATGGATGATGCTGGGGGTGGGGGGATGCCTTGTGGAGAAGGGGTGGGTGGGGATGTGTTGTGGAAAGGGATGGGTGGGAATGCGTTGTGGAAAGGGATGGATGGGGGTGGGAATGCATTGTGGAAAGGGATGGATGGTGCTGAGGGTGGGGATGCGTTGTAGCAAGGGATGGGTGGGAATGCATTGTGGCAAGGGATGGATGGTGCTGGGGGTGGGGATGCATTGTGGAGAGGGGTGGGTGGGAATGCGTTGTGGAAAGGGATGGGTGAGAATGCATTATGGAAAGGGATGAGTGGTGCTCGGGGTGGGGATGCATTGTGGAGAAGGGGTGGAAGGGATGGGTGGGAATGCGTTGTGGAAAGGGATGGATGGGGGTGGGGATGCGTTGTGGAGATGGGTGGGTGGGAATGCGTTGTGGAAAGGGATGGATGGTGCTGGGGGTGGGGATGCATTGTGGAGAGGGATGGGTGGGGATGCGTTGTGGAAAGGGATGGGTGGGAATGCGTTGTGGAAAGGGAGGGATGGAGCTGGGGGTGGGGATGCGTTGTGGAGAGAGATGGGTGGGAATGCGTTGTGGAAGGGGATGGATGATGAGGGTGGGAATGCATTCTGGAAAGGGATGGGTGGTGCTGGGGATGTGTTATTGAAAGGGATGGGTGGGGATGTGTTGTGGAGAGGGGTGGATGGTGCTGGAGGTGGGTGGGGATGCGTTGTGGAAAGGGATGGTGCTTGGGGTGGGGATGCGTTGTGGAAAGGGGTGTGTGGTGCTTGGGGTGGGGATGTGTTGTGGAAAGGGATGGGTGGTGCTGGGGGTGGGGATGCATTGTGGAAAGGGATGGATGGTGCTGAGGGTTGGGATGCATTGTAGAAAGGGATGGATAGTGCTGGGGGTGGGGATGCGTTGTAGAAAGGGATGGATGGGGGTGAGTGGGGATGCATTGTGGAAAAGGATGGATGGTGCTGGGGGTGGGGATGCGTTGTGGGAATGTGTTATGGATGGGGGTGGGGATGCGTTGTGGAAAGGGATGGATGGTGCTGGGGGTGAGGATGCGTTGTGGAGAGGGATGGGTGGAGATGCGTTGTGGAGAGGGGTCGGTGGGGGTGCGATATTTAAAGGGATGGGTGGGATTGCATTCTGGAAAGGGATGGATGGTGCTGGGGGTGGGGATGCGTTGTGGGAATGCGTTGTGGAAAGAGGTGGGTGTGGAGATGCCTTGTGGAGAGGGGTGGGTGGGGATGTTGTGGAAAGGGATGGATGGTGCTGGGGGTGGGGATGCGTTGTGGAAAGGGATGGATGGTGCTGTGGGTGGGGATGCGTTGTGGAAAGGGATGGATGATGCTGGGGGTGGGGGGATGCCTTGTGGAGAAGGGGGGGTGGGGATGTGTTGTGGAAAGGGATGGGTGGGAATGCGTTGTGGAAAGGGATGGATGGGGGTGGCAATGCATTGTGGAAAGGGATGGATGGTGCTGAGGGTGGGGATGCGTTGTAGCAAGGGATGGGTGGGAATGCATTGTGGCAAGGGATGGATGGTGCTGGGGGTGGGGATGCATTGTGGAGAGGGGTGGGTTGGGATGCGTTGTGGCAAGGGATGGGTGGTGCTGAGGGTGGGGATTCATTGTGGAGAGGGGTGGGTGGGGATGCATTATGGCAAGGCATGGGTGGGAATGCGTTGTGGAAAGGGATGGGTGGGAATGCATTGTGGAAAGGGATAGGTGGTGCTGGGGGTGGGGATGTCTTTTGGAAAGGGATGGGTGGGAATGCGTTGTGGAAAGGGATGGGTGGGAATGCGTTGTGCAAAGGGATGGGTGGTGCTGGGGGTGGGGATGTCTTGTGGAAAGGGATGGGTGGGAATGCGTTGTGGAAAGGTATGGATGGGGCTGGGGGTGGGGATGCATTGTGGAAAGGGATGGATGGTGCTGGGGATGCGTTGTGGTGGGTGGGAATGTTTTGTGGAGAGGGGTGTGTGGTGCTGGGGATGTGTTGTGGAAAGGGATGGGTGGGAACGCGTTGTGGAAAGGGATGAATGGTGCTTGGGTGGGGATGCGTTGTGGAGAAGGGTGGATGGTGGTGTGGGTGGGGATGTGTTGTGGAGAGGGGTGGATGGTGCTGGAGGTGGGTGGGAATGTGTTGTGGAAAGGGATGGATGGTGCTGGGGGTGGGTGGGGATGCGTTGTGGAAAGAGATGGATGGGGGTGGGGATGCATTGTGGAAAGGGATGGGTGGTGCTGGGGGTGGGGATGCGTTGAGAGGGGTGGGTGGGGATGCGTTGTGCAGAGGGATGGATGGTGCTGGGTGGGTGGGGATGCCTTGTGGAAACGGATGGGTTGTAATGCTTTGTGGGAATACATAGTGGAAAGGGGTGGGTAGGCATGCGTTGTGGAAAGGGATGGATGTGGGTGGGGATGCGTTGTGGAGAGGGGTGTGTGGGGATGCATTGTGGAGAGGGGTGGGTGGGAAGGGGTGTGTGGGAATGCATTGTGAAAAGGGATGGGTGGTGCTGGGGGTGGGGATGTGTTGTGAAAATGGATGGGTGGGGATGTGTTGTGAAAAGGGATGGAAGGTGCTGGGGATGCGTTGTGGAAAGGGATGGATGGTGGTGGGGATGCATTCTGGAAAGGGATGGGTGGGAATGGGTTGTGGAAAGGGATGGATGGGGGGTGGGGATGCGTTGTGGAGATGCGTTGTGGAAGGGGATGGGTGGGAATGCGTTGCGGAACGGGATGGATGGAGTTGGGGGTGGGGGATGCGTTGTGGAGAGGGATGGGTGGGAATGCGATGTGGAAAGGGATGGATGTTGCTGGGGGTTGGGATGCGTTGTGGAGAAGGGTGGATGGTGCTTAGGGTGGGTGGGGATGTGTTGAGGAAAGGGATGGGGGGATTGCGTTGTGGAAAGGGATGGGTGGGAATGCGTTGTGGAAAGGGATGGATGGTGCTGGGGGTGGGGATGCGTTGTGGAAAGGGATGGATGGTGCTGAGGGTGGGGATGCGTTGTGGAGACGGGTGGGTGGGAATGCGTTGTGAAAAGGGATGGATGGTGGGGATGCATTGTGGAAAGGGATGGGTGGGATTTCATTGTGGAAAGGGATGGATGGTGCTAGGGGTGGGAGGTGATGCGTTGTGGGAATGGGTTGTGGAGAGGGATGGATGGTGCTTGGGGTGGGTGGGGATGTGTTGTGGAAAGGTATGGGTGGGAATGCGTTGTGGAAAGGGATGGATGGGAATGCGTTGCGGAACGTGATGGATGGTGGTCGGGGTGGGGATGCGTTGTGGAGAGGGATGGGTGGGAATGCATTGTGGAAAGGGAGGGATGGATGGTGCTGAGGGTGGGGATGCGTTGTGG
This sequence comes from Aquarana catesbeiana, assembly GCA_037953035.1. NCBI lineage: Eukaryota > Metazoa > Chordata > Amphibia > Anura > Ranidae > Aquarana > Aquarana catesbeiana. The sequence continues at coordinate 296,175 of JBBHAA010003442.1, read as the reverse complement.
AGAGGGGTGGGTGGGGATGTGTTGTGGAAAGGGATGGGTGGGAATGCGTTGTGGAAAGGGAGGGATGGATGGTGCTGAGGGTGGGGATGCGTTGTGGAGAGGGGTGGGTGGGGATGTGTTGTGGAAAGGGATGGGTGGGAATGCGTTGTGGAAAGGGATGTTGGTGGGGATGCGTTGTGGAAGGGGATGGATGGTGCTGGGGGTGGGGATGCGTTGTGGAGAAGGGTGGGTGGGGATGTGTTGTGGAGAGGGGTGGGTGGTGCTGGAGGTGGATGGGGATGCGTTTGTGGAAAGAGATGGATGGTGCTGTGGGTGGGTGGGGATGCATTGTGAAAAGGGATGGGTCGTGCTGGGGGTGGGGATGCATTGAGAGGGGTGGGTGGGGATGTGTTGTGAAGAGGGATGGATGTTGCTGTGGGTGGGGATGCGTTGTGGAAAGGGATGGGTGGGAATGCGTTGTGGAAAGGGATGGGTGGGAATGCGTTGTGGAAAGGGATGGGAATGCATTGTGGAAAGGGATGGATGGTGCTGGGGTGGGTGGGGATGTTTTGTGGAGAGGGGTGGGTGGGAATGCGTTGTGGAAAGGGATGGATGGTGGGGAAACATCGTGGAACGGGATAGGTGGTGCTGGGGGTGGGGATGTGTTGTGGAGAGGGATGGGTGGGGATGTGTTGTGGAAAGGGATGGATGGTGCTGTGGGTGGGGATGCATTGTGGAAAGGGATGGATGATGCTGGGGGTGGGGGGATGCCTTGTGGAGAAGGGGTGGGTGGGGATGTGTTGTGGAAAGGGATGGGTGGGAATGCGTTGTGGAAAGGGATGGATGGGGGTGGGAATGCATTGTGGAAAGGGATGGATGGTGCTGAGGGTGGGGATGCGTTGTAGCAAGGGATGGGTGGGAATGCATTGTGGCAAGGGATGGATGGTGCTGGGGGTGGGGATGCATTGTGGAGAGGGGTGGGTGGGGATGCGTTGTGGCAAGGGATGGGTGGTGCTGAGGGTGGGGATTCATTGTGGAGAGGGGTGGGTGGGGATGCGTTATGGCAAGGCATGGGTGGGAATGCGTTGTGGGAATGCGTTGTGGAAAGGGATAGGTGGTGCTGGGGGTGGGGATGTGTTGTGGAGAGGGATTGATGGGAATGCGCTTTGGAAAGGGAGGGATGGTGCTGTGGGTGGATGGGGATGCGTTGTGGAGAGGGGTGGATGGTGCTAAGGGTGGGGATATGTTGTGGAAAGGGATGGATGGGGGTGGGGATGCGTTGTGGAAAAGGATGGATGGTGCTGGGGGGTGGGGATGCATTGTGGAAAGGGATGGGTGGGAATGCGTTGTGAAAAGGGATGGGTGGGAATGCGCTGTGGAAAGGGATGGATGGTGCTGTGGGTGGGGACGCGTTGTGGACAGGGATGGATGGTGCCCAGAGTGGGGATGTGTTGTGGAGAGGGGTGGTTGGGGATGCGTTGTGGAGAGGGGTGGGTGGGGATGTGTTGTGGAAAGGGATGGGTGGGAATGCATTGTGGAGAGGGGTGGATGGTGCTGAGGGTACGTGGGGATGTGTTGTGGAAAGGGATGGTGCTGGGGGTTTGTGGGGATGCATTGTGGAAAGAGAGGGATGGTGCTGAGGGTGGGGATGCGTTGTGGAGAGGGGTGGGTGGGAATGCATTGTGGAAAGGGATGGATGGTGCAGGGGGTGGGTGTGTGGGGATGCTTTGTGGAGAGGGGTATGTGGGAATGCATTGTGGAAAGTGATGGATAGTGCTGGGGGTGGGGATGCGTTGTGGGAATGCATTGTGGAAAGGGATGGATGGGGGTGGGGATGCATTGTGGAAAGGGATGGGTGGGAATGCGTTGTGGAAAGGGATGGGTGGTGCTGGTGGGGATGCGTTGTGGAAAGGGATGGGTGGGAATGCGTTGTGGAAAGGGATGGATGGTGCTGGGGATGCGTTGTGGAAAGGGATGGATTGTGCTGTGGGTGGGGATGCGTTGTGCAGAGGGGTGGGTGGGGATGTTGTGGAAAGGGATGGGTGGGAATGCGTTGTGGAAAGGGATGTTGCTGGGGGTGGGATGCGTTGTGGAAAGGGATGGATGGTGCTTGGGGTGGGGATGCGTTGTGCTGTGGGTGGGGATGCGTTGTGGAAAGGGATGGGTGGGAATGCATTGTGGAAAGGGATGGGTGGGGATGCGTTGTGGAGAGGGGTGGGTGGGGATGTTGTGGAAAGGGATGGGTGGGAATGTGTTGTGGAAAGGGATGGGTGGGAATGCTTTGTGGAAAGGGATGGATGGTGCTTGGGGTGGGGATGCATTGTGGAAAGGGATGGATGGTGCTGTGGGTGGGGATGCGTTGTGGAGAGGGGTCGATGGTGCTGAGGGTGGGTGGGGATGTGTTGTGGAAAGGGATGGATGGTGCTGGGGGTGGGGATGCGTTGTAGAAGGGGAGGGATGGGCGGGGGATGCTTTGTGGAGAGGGGTGGGGATGCGTTGTGGAAAGGGATGGGTGGGAATGCGTTGTGCAGAGGGATGGATGGTGCTGTGGGTGGGGATGCCTTTTGGAAAGGGATGGGTGGGAATGCGTTGTGCAGAAGGATGGATGGTGCTGGGGGTGGGTGGGGATGCCTTGTGGAAAGGGATGGGTGGGAATGCGTTGTGGAAAGGGATGGGTGGGAATGCGTTGTGGAAAGGGATGGATGATGCTGGGGTGGGTGGGGATGCGTTGTGGAGAGGGGTGTGTGGGGATGCGTTGTGGAGAGAGATGGGTGGGAATGCACTGTGGAAAGGGATGGATGGTGCTGGGGAATGCGTTGTGGAAAGGGATGGATGGTGCTGGGGGTGCGGGATGCGTTGTGAAAAGGGATGGATGGTGCTGAGGGTGGGGATGCGTTGTGGAGACGGGTGGGAATGCGTTGTGGAAAGGGATGGATGGTGGTGGGAATGCGTTGTGGAAAGTGATGGATGGTGCTGGGGGTGGGGATGCGTTGTGGAAAGGGATGGGTGGGAATGCGTTGTGGAAAGGGATGGATGGTGCTGGGGGTGGGGATGTGTTGTGGAAAGGGATGGATGGTGCTGGGGGTCGGGATGCATTGTGGAAAGAGATGGATGGTGCTGGGGGTGGGTGGGGATGCGTTGTGGAAAGGGATGGATGGTGCTGGGGGTGTATTGTGGAAAGGGATGGGTGGTGCTGGGGGTGGGGATGCGTTGAGAGGGATGGATGGGGATGCGTTGTGGAGAGGGATGGATGGTGCTGGGGGTGGGGATGTGTTTGGAAATGGATGGGTGAGAATGCATTGTGGAAAGGGATGGGTGGGAATGCATTGTGAAAAGGGATGGGTGGGAATGCGTTGTGGAAAGGGATGGATGGTGCTGGGGGTGGGTGGGGATGCGTTGTGGAGAGGGATGGATGGTGGAGAAGCATTGTGGAAAGGGATGGGTGGTGCTGGGGGTGGGGGTGTGTTGTGGGGATGCGTTGTGGAAAGGGATGGGTGGGAATGCGTTGTGGAAATGGATGGGTGAGAATGCATTGTGGAAAGGGATGGGTGGGAATGTGTTGTGGAAAGGGATGGATGGTGCTGGGGATGCATTGTGGTAAGGGATGGATGGTGCTGGGGGTGGGTGGGGATGCGTTGTGGAGAGGGGTGAATGGTGCTAAGGGTGGGGATGTGTTGTGGAAAGGGATGGATGGTGCTGGGGGTGGGTGGGGATGGATGGTGCTGAGGGGTGGGGATGCGTTGTGGAAAGGGATGTGTGATGCTGGAGGTGGGTGGGGATGTGTTGTGGAAAAGGATGGGTGGGAATGCATTGTGGGAATGCGCTGTGGAAAGGGATGAATTGTGCTGTGGGTGGGGATGCGTTGCGGACAGGGATGGATGGTGCTGGGGGTGGGTGGGTGGTGATGCATTGTGGAAAGTGATGGGTGGTGCCCGGAGTGGGGATGTGTTGTGGAGAGGGGTGAGTGGGGATGCGTTGTGGATAGGGGTGGGTATGCGTTGTGGAATTGGATGGGTGGGAATGCGTTGTGGAAAGGGATGGATGGTGCTGGGGGTGGAGATGCGTTGTGGAAAGGGATGGATGGTGCTGGGGGTGGGGGTGCATTGTGGAGAGGGGTGGGTGGTGATGTGTTTTGGAGAGGGGTGGATGGTGCTGATGGTGGGTGGGGATGTGTTGTGGAAAGAGATGGATGGTGCTGGGGGTTTGTGGGGATACGTTGTGGAAAGGGATGGATGGGGATGCGTTGTAGAAAGGGATGAATGGTGCTGGGGGTGGGGATGCGTTGTGGAAAGGGATGGATGGTGCTAAGGGTGGTGATACGTTGTGGAGAGGGTTGGGTGGGAATGCATTGTGGAAAGGGATGTATGGTGCTGGGGGTGGGTGGGAATGGGTTGTGGAAAGGGATGGGTGGGAATGCATTGTGGAAAGGGATGTATGGTGCTGGGGGTGGGTGGGAATGTGTTGTGGAAAGGGATGGATGGTGCTGGGGTGGTTGGGGATGGGTTGTGGAAAGGGATGGGTGGGAATGCGTTGTGGAAAGGGGATGGTGCTTTTGGGGATGCGTTGTATTGAGGGATGGATGGTGCTGGAGGTGGGATGGATGGTGCTGGGTGGGGATGAAGATGATTGAGTTGCATTGTGAAAATGGATCTTCACAATGCAACTCTTATATACACACCCAGTCATCCTCATCCATTTTCTCAATGCCAGCTTTTCGGCCTCAGCCAGGTTTCCCTTTTAAAAGGAGATTAAATAAAGTCTGCTGGGGGGCACAGTAGCACACTCAATTTTTGTGATGTACCCTCTATACATGCTGGTATCTATCTGCATGCAGGAATTGTAAAAAACCGCGCTGACACTCATTAGCAAACAGTGCGATAACACAAACAGTCTATAGATAGGAAAAAAGCTGCGCTAAATTAAAAATCCAAAACAATTGACATCAAAAGCAGATGAATGTTCTTTGGAATATAAAAGGTCATAACAACACCACAGTGTGCATCCACAAACAAAGTGCCCGACCACCGTAGCTGTAGATTAAGCTTACCGAACGGCAAGCTTTAAAGGGCAGGTGGCTTTAGCCCAGCCTAGGCCTTTAAGCTTGCTGATGACCACAATAGGAGCCGCCCAGAAGAGAGAAAGACTGACCATAGTGTAGTAAGTAAATTTCTATTTGTAAGTGCAATACTTTATTATATTAAAACCTTTTTGGAATTTACTACACTATGGTCAGTCTTTCTCTCTTCTGGGCTATGTGCTAATGTGGATGCTGGACGTGAGTCTAAGAGGATGATTTTTCACCATCTGCATGCGGCTCCTATTGTGGTCATCAGCAAGCTTAAAGGCCACCTGCCCTTTAAAGCTTGCCATTCGTTAAGCTTATTTTACAGCTTCGGTGGTCGGGCACTTTTGTGGATGCACACTGTGGTGTTATGACCTTTTATATTCCAAAGAACATTCATCTGCTTTTGATGTCAATTGTTTTGGACTTTTAATTTAGCGCAGCTTTTTTCCTATCTATCTGCATGCACCTGATAGGGCTAGGTGCATGCAGATAGACGCTGATGAGCTGACCAGCCAATCGCATAACAAGTGACATAGACGCAGCCAGCAAGTTCCGCCTCAGCAGGGCAGGAAGAGGAACTTGGCTAGTGCTGACCACGATCTCCTGCTGGGAGGAGTTACTAGTTAGGTGGCAGAGGCTTGTCATATGCTAATGATGTTCCTTCTGCTACAGCCCGCCGGGGGGGGCGGGATGGTGTCAGTGAAATTTTCTCCTTCCCTTCTATAGTAGCCAGCCACGCTGATGAAGGATGGAGAATTAATTTTAAATGCTGCGGGGGCACTGGTCAGTACTGCAGGCGGCTGCAAATCGGCCTCGTTTGCACAATAATTGGCCGATGCTGATTTCATAAAAACGGCCAAATATTGGCCGCTATATCGGCCGGCCTCTACCCATCATTGGTGTAAGTGAAAAGAATGGTGACCCATCATTGGTGTCAGATAGAATTTTGACCCATCATTGGTGTCAGTTTGAGGATTAGTGATCCATCATTGATGTCAGTGGAAGGATTAGTCCCCATTATTGGTGTCAGTGGAAGCAATAGTGACCCATAATTGGTGTCAGTTTGAGGATTTGTGATCCATCATTGGTTTCAGGGGGAGAAGTAATATCCAATTGTTGGTGTCAGTGGAATAGTGAGCCAACATTGGTGTCAGTGGAAGGAATAGTGCCCCATTGTTGGTGTCTGTCAGGAAGAGTATCCCGGCTTTGGTGTCAGTGTAAGGAATAGTGACCCATCATTGGAGTCAGTGTAAGGAATAGTGACCCATGATTATTGTCCGTGGGAGGAATAGTACCCTATTAGTGTCAGTGGATAGAATTTAGACCCATCATTGATGTCAGTGGGAGGATTATTGACCCATCATTTGTGTCAGTGGAAGGAAATTGACCCATTATTGGTGTCAGTTTGAGGATTAGTGATCCATTATTGGTGTCAGTGGAAGGAATGGTGACCCATAATTGAAGTCAAGTGACCGTGACAAACACGCATCGGAACGTTAGGCAGGGGAAGTGACGTCAGCGAGCTCGCTGCTAGTTTTTGTTTTGCTTTTTCATACATTTTAAATGTGAGTACTTTGACTACGTTTTGCTGCTTCCAATATTTTTTTTTTAAAACTACTACACTATCGAGCATCCCTCCTGTTCTTTCTTACCCCCCAGATGATCGTTCTGTGCATCGCATAGGGGCCCTGCGCTGGTCCGACATATCCCCACTCTGCAAGCACTTCTCTACATCCCCAAGGAGCTTTTCAATACCAAATGGATCTCAATCAGCGCCAGTCTGCCCCAGTCAGACCTTTAGAGTGGGCTGTGGGAGAACTAACACTGGTAGACACTATGACAAAACATATTGAAATACATCTTCATAAAATTTCCACAACAGACCTATCATTAATGTAAGTGGGAGGAATAGTACCCCATCGTTGGTGTCAGTTAGGAAGAATGCCCCGTCTTTAATGTCAGTGGAAGGAATAGTGACTCATCATTGGTGTTAGTTGAAAGAATGATGGCCCAATTAGTGGGAGAGATGGTGACCCATCATTGGTGTAAGTGGAAGGAATAGTGACCCATCATTGGTGCCAATGGGTGGAGTATTATCCTATTAGTGTCACTGTAAAGAATAGTGACCAATCGTTGGTGGGAGGAATAGTGACCCATTATTGGTGTCAGTGGAAGGAATAGTAACCCATCATTCGTGTCAATGGAAGGAATAGTGTCCCATCAATGGAGTCAGTGGAAAGAATAATGAGCCAACATTGGTGTCAGTGGAAGGAAAAGTCCCTATTATTGGTGTCAGTGGAAAGAGTAGTGAGCCACCATTGGTGTCAGTGGGAGGAGTAGTACCCCATTGTTGGTGTCAGTGGAAGGAATAGTCCCTATTATTGGTGTCAGTGGAAAGAATAGTGAGCCATCGTTGGTGTCAGTGGGAGGAATAGTACTCCATTGTTGGTGTCTGTGAAAGAAATAGAGTTCCATTAATAATGTAAGTGGGAAGAATAGTGACCCATCATTGGTATCACTGGAATGATTAGTGACCCCCATCATTGGTCGTGTGAGTGGAAGGAATAGTGACCCATCATTGGCGTTGGTGAAATGATTAGTGACCTATCATTGGTTTCATTGGATGGAATAGTGAACCATAATAATAAACTCTCTCTATCACTCTCTCTCGTTTTTCTGTGAGAGAGAGATTCCACTGACACCAATAATGGGTCATTATTCCTTCAATGGACACCAATGATGGCTCACTATTTCTTCAACTGATATCTAAGACGGGGCACTCTTCCTGCCAGACACCAACAATGTGATTCTACTCCACTAACACCAATTATTCCATCCACTGACACCAATAATGTGTCACTATTCCTTTCTCCGACCCCAAAGATGGGTCACTAATCATTCCAGTGATACCAATGATAGGTCACTATTGTTTCCACTTACATTATTGATGGGTCTCTATTTCTTTCACTCACACCAATGATGGGTCACCAAACAATGGGGTACTATTCTTCCCACTGACACTAATGATGGGTCACCATTCCTCCTACCGACACCAGTGATTAGTCACGATTCCTTCCACTGACACCAATGCAGGCTCACTATTTTTTTTCCACTGACCAAAACAACAGGGTACAACTCCTTCCACTGACACCAGTGATGGGTCACTATTCCTTCCGCTGACACTAATGATGGGTCACTATTCCTTCCACTGACACTAATGATGGGTCATTATTCCTTCCACTGACACTAATGATGGGTCACTATTCTTTCCACTGGCACCAGGGATCGGTCACTATTCCTCCAGCTGACACCAATGTTGGCTCGCTATTCTTTCCACTGACACCAATAAATGTATCCCTTCCACGGACACCAACAATGGGGTACTATTCCTCTCACTGACACCAATGATGGGTCACTATTCTTCCCACTGACACCAATAATAGGGACTATTCCTCCCACTGACACCAACAATGGGGTACAACTCCTCCCACTGACACCAATGATGGGTCACTATTCCTTCCACTGACACCAATAATCTGGACTATTCAATCTACTGACAAAAACAATGGGGTACTATTCCTCCCACTAACATCAATGATGGGTCACTATTCCTCCCACTTATATTAATAGGTCACTGTTCCATCCACAGACTCCAATGGTGGGTCACTGTTCCATCCACAGACTCCAATGGTGGGTCACTGTTCCATCCACTGACTCCAATGGTGGGTCACTGTTCCATCCACTGACTCCAATGGTGGGTCACTGTTCCATCCACTGACTCCAATGGTGGGTCACTGTTCCATCCGCTGACTCCAATGGTGGGTCACTGTTCCATCCGCTGACTCCAATGGTGGGTCACTGTTCCATCCGCTGACTCCAATGGTGGGTCACTGTTCCATCCGCTGACTCCAATGGTGGGTCACTGTTCCATCCACTGACTCCAATGGTGGGTCACTGTTCCATCCACTGACTCCAATGGTGGGTCACTGTTCCATCCACTGACTCCAATGGTGGGCCACTGTTCCATCCACTGACTCCAATGGTGGGCCACTGTTCCGTCCACTGACTCCAATGGTGGGCCACTGTTCCGTCCACTGACTCCAATGCTGGGTCACTGTTCCGTCCACTGACTCCAATGGTGGGTCACTGTTCCGTCCACTGACTCCAATGGTGGGTCACTGTTCCGTCCACTGACTCCAATGGTGGGTCACTGTTCCGTCCACTGACTCCAATGGTGGGTCACTGTTCCGTCCACTGACTCCAATGGTGGGTCACTGTTCCGTCCACTGACTCCAATGGTGGGCCACTGTTCCGTCCACTGACTCCAATGGTGGGCCACTGTTCCGTCCACTGACTCCAATGGTGGGCCACTGTTCCGTCCACTGACTCCAATGGTGGGCCACTGTTCCGTCCACTGACTCCAATGGTGGGCCACTGTTCCGTCCACTGACTCCAATGGTGGGCCACTGTTCCGTCCACTGACTCCAATGGTGGGTCACTGTTCCGTCCACTGACTCCAATGGTGGGTCACTGTTCCGTCCACTGACTCCAATGGTGGGTCACTGTTCCGTCCACTGACTCCAATGGTGGGTCACTGTTCCGTCCACTGACTCCAATGGTGGGTCACTGTTCCGTCCACTGACTCCAATGGTGGGTCACTGTTCCGTCCACTAACTCCAATGGTGGGTCACTGTTCCGTCCACTGACTCCAATGGTGGGTCACTGTTCCGTCCACTGACTCCAATGGTGGGCCACTGTTCCGTCCACTGACTCCAATGGTGGGCCACTGTTCCGTCCACTGACTCCAATGGTGGGCCACTGTTCCGTCCACTGACTCCAATGGTGGGCCACTGTTCCGTCCACTGACTCCAATGGTGGGCCACTGTTCCGTCCACTGACTCCAATGGTGGGCCACTGTTCCGTCCACTGACTCCAATGGTGGGCCACTGTTCCGTCCACTGACTCCAATGGTGGGCCACTGTTCCGTCCACTGACTCCAATGGTGGGCCACTGTTCCGTCCACTGACTCCAATGGTGGGCCACTGTTCCGTCCACTGACTCCAATGGTGGGCCACTGTTCCGTCCACTGACTCCAATGGTGGGCCACTGTTCCGTCCACTGACTCCAATGGTGGGTCACTGTTCCGTCCACTGACTCCAATGGTGGGTCACTGTTCCGTCCACTGACTCCAATGGTGGGTCACTGTTCCGTCCACTGACTCCAATGGTGGGTCACTGTTCCGTCCACTGACTCCAATGGTGGGTCACTGTTCCGTCCACTGACTCCAATGGTGGGTCACTGTTCCGTCCACTGACTCCAATGGTGGGTCACTGTTCCGTCCACTGACTCCAATGGTGGGTCACTGTTCCGTCCACTGACTCCAATGGTGGGTCACTGTTCCGTCCACTGACTCCAATGGTGGGTCACTGTTCCGTCCACTGACTCCAATGGTGGGTCACTGTTCCGTCCACTGACTCCAATGGTGGGTCACTGTTCCGTCCACTGACTCCAATGGTGGGTCACTGTTCCGTCCACTGACTCCAATGGTGGGTCACTGTTCCGTCCACTGACTCCAATGGTGGGTCACTGTTCCGTCCACTGACTCCAATGGTGGGTCACTGTTCCGTCCACTGACTCCAATGGTGGGTCACTGTTCCGTCCACTGACTCCAATGGTGGGTCACTGTTCCGTCCACTGACTCCAATGGTGGGTCACTGTTCCGTCCACTGACTCCAATGGTGGGTCACTGTTCCGTCCACTGACTCCAATGGTGGGTCACTGTTCCGTCCACTGACTCCAATGGTGGGTCACTGTTCCGTCCACTGACTCCAATGGTGGGTCACTGTTCCGTCCACTGACTCCAATGGTGGGTCACTGTTCCGTCCACTGACTCCAATGGTGGGTCACTGTTCCGTCCACTGACTCCAATGGTGGGTCACTGTTCCGTCCACTGACTCCAATGGTGGGTCACTGTTCCGTCCACTGACTCCAATGGTGGGTCACTGTTCCGTCCACTGACTCCAATGGTGGGTCACTGTTCCGTCCACTGACTCCAATGGTGGGTCACTGTTCCGTCCACTGACTCCAATGGTGGGTCACTGTTCCGTCCACTGACTCCAATGGTGGGTCACTGTTCCGTCCACTGACTCCAATGGTGGGTCACTGTTCCGTCCACTGACTCCAATGGTGGGTCACTGTTCCGTCCACTGACTCCAATGGTGGGTCACTGTTCCGTCCACTGACTCCAATGGTGGGTCACTGTTCCGTCCACTGACTCCAATGGTGGGTCACTGTTCCGTCCACTGACTCCAATGGTGGGTCACTGTTCCGTCCACTGACTCCAATGGTGGGTCACTGTTCCGTCCACTGACTCCAATGGTGGGTCACTGTTCCGTCCACTGACTCCAATGGTGGGTCACTGTTCCGTCCACTGACTCCAATGGTGGGTCACTGTTCCGTCCACTGACTCCAATGGTGGGTCACTGTTCCGTCCACTGACTCCAATGGTGGGTCACTGTTCCGTCCACTGACTCCAATAATAGTGACTATTCCTTGCACTGACACTAATGATGGGTCTCTATTCCTCCCACTGACACCAATCCTGGCTCACGATTCTTTACACTGACACCAACAGTAAGATATTACTCCTCCCACTGAGATGAATGATGGGTCCCTGTTCTTTCCACTTACTCCAATGATGGTCACTATTCCTTCCACTGACATCAACAATGACTTGTCACTAATCCTTCCAGTGATACCAATGATGGGTCACTATTCTTTCCACTGACACCAATAATGGGGACTATTTCTTCCACTAACACCAGCAAATGGGTAACCATCCTCCCACTGACACCTATGATGGGTCACTATTCCACTGACGCCAACAATGGGGTACTCTTGATCTTTTATTGAAAAGAATCAAGCAACCAATTTTATACAAAAGTAAAAAACAAAACCATAGTAAAAAACTTCAACAGAAATCAAAGGAATAAACAATATATACATAGTCCATTACCAACACATTTTTACCTTCGCTGAATTACATCTCCAACATATGTGGGTGGTTGATGGGAACATGATCCTGAGATTGGTTGGCACTTGATACCATCTAGAAAGTACTTTTATAATTTTTTTCTTGAATGTAGTACGAGATGGCTGATTTATGGGTAAAGAGAAAGGCTTTACCCCACTCAGCTACAGTTATGTCTTTCCAGAGTTCCTCTGACCAAGCTTTAGTGTATTTAGGAAGAGTATCTTGAGTGTGATCTGTAATCAGTTTGTAGATCAGTGAAAGGGTATGGCGGGGAGTTTCTGACATTGTACAAAGCTTCTTGAAGCTAGTCAAAGATCTGTGTATCTGGCGTCGTGTAGTTTTTTGCTGTAGGATGTCAAGTGTAGGCGAGTTAGCCACGTCACATTGGAGGATGTGTTGTTATGGTCTGACACAAAGTGCCATAAGTGTCATTGACAAATTGTTGTGCTGTAGGCCAGGAAGCTCTGTTGTAATTATCTATGATATGAGTTGATTCGCCCTCTGGGAGGGCCAGATTATCAAATAGGGGGGTAAGGGGGCTTGGTTCAGAGGATAGTGAGTAGCTCTCCTTTCTACGGTACCAGATTATCAGGGCATCTCTGGTCAGAGGGGATAGCTTGGTAAGAGACTTGTGGGTCTGTTCATAACCCCATGGCAGTGCCCGTAGGTCAGCTGAGGATAGGTCTTGTTCCACCAAGGTGGAGGCTTTGAGCAGAGGGCGGGGAAACCATTCCAGGATACGGGAGACTACTGCCGCAGTGTGGTAGAGTTCAAAATCTGGAAAGCCTGTCCCACCTTTTAGAGGTGGTGGCGCATAGGAGTTTGTGTTTCAGTCTGGGGAGGTTTCCCCGCCATACAAATTGGATTGCCATAGAACGAAGAGTGCGGAAGAATGCAGATGGTAGAGCAATTGGGAGGGTCTGAAATAAATACAGTAGTTTTTGGGGAGTATGTCCATTTTCAGTGCGTTCATGCAACTGAACCAGGACATTGGTAAGTCTAATCGGTTTTCTGTAAGGCGTCTAAGTTTTGTGAGTAGTGGACTAAAATTTAGGGCGTATATGTCTGGTGTTCTTTTTGGTATAGCTGTTCCCAGGTATGATATGGAGTTTGTCTGCCATTGAAATGAGAAGTTGGCTTTAAGAGAAGGAAGGGTAGACTGCGTCAAGGAAAGGTTCAGGGCTTCCGTTTTGGAGATATTTAGTTTGTAGTTACTAAAACAACCAAACCTGTTGATTTCAGTGAGTATGGATAGTATACTAATGTGGGCATGAGTCACGTATAGAAGCAGGTTGTCTGCGTAAAGGGAAAGTTTACATTGGGAGGAAGGAGTTTGTATCCCCCGTATGTCAGGATTTGCTCTAATAGCTTGGGCTAAGTGTTCTATTACTAGGGCGAATAGGAGGGGGGATAGGGGCCAGCCTTGTCTTGTGCCGTTTGATATTGTGAGTTTCTCTGACTGGGTCCCGTTGACTAAAATTGTAGCAGAAGGTTTGGAGTATAGGGACATGATGCGTGAAAGCATTCTAGGTCCAAGCCCTGGTTGGGAAAGGAGACTCTATCCAAATTAATCAGTCTTAACCCTGCCCTCAAAACTGGGCCTGGGCAATCCCTTAAGGCCAGTGGTTCATGAAAGACTTCGCTCAAGACTCGACTCATTAGGACTTTCCCTGGAACCGATCTGAGATCTTCAGCCGACAATCGCCACTGCCGCAGTAACTTCAGGCACGGAGCAACATAGGCTGGTAACTGACCACGATGACCCCTAAGATTCTTCACTTGGCCACCTTCTTCCCAAAGTCACACATCGTCCGCATAGGCAACAACCCTCAAAAGCAGCTCACCCGGGAGCCCCACTATCACCCCACACAACTTGCTGCTCTCTAGCCTCCTGATGAAGGGGTCGATTGCAAACACATAGAGCAGGAGACTCAGGGGACAACCTTGGCGCACCCCAGGGCCAACCTCAAAGGACCGCCCAACCCATCCATTAACAAGAGGAAAGCTTTCTGCCCCTATATACAAGACTTTTAACCAATCAACAAAACCACCTGGCAGACCGTACTTACTAAGGAGCAACCACAGGTACTCATTGTTAACACGATCAAAAGCCTTTTCCTGATCCAATGTCAGCAACCTGCAACCCTGCATCTCCCCAAGGCCTCCCGGACAGCTAAAACCGCTGTGAAGGTGCACCTACCCTGGACCGAACAGTGCTGATGGCGAGAAAGCAAAGACTCTGCTACTGACAATAGGCGCCAGAAAAATATCTTTGCCAGTATCTTTCTATCGACCTTAAGAAGGCTGATGGGGCGCCAATTCTCAATAATCAAAGGATCTTTACCTTTTGAAAGAAGAATCACAGCCGAGTGCCTCATGGAAGGGGAAAGCACCCCCTCAGCAAGGCAACTGTTAAAAACCTCTACCAAATGTGGGGCCAGAATAGACTTAAAGGCTTTGTAAAACTCAGCCGTCAAGCCATCCGGTCCAGGTGACTTTTTGATGGCAAGCTGTTCAATTGCCCTTATCACCTCTTCAAATGTGATCTCCTCTGTCAAATTCACCAATAGAACATCTCCACCATTTAGACCTGGAGTAGAGTCCAAAAAGCTTTCCATCTCGTCACGGTCAAGCTCTTTCCTCCCAAGAAGGTCGGCATAAAAGGACCTCACGACCTCCAGAATCCCTGACCTGGACTTTGTCAAGGAACCTGTACTATCCTTAAGGCCAGCGACCGTTTTAACAGCTACACCTTGTTTGCAGTTCTGGTAAGGATCAGGCAAGTGGTACTTCCCATAGTCCCTCTCTAGAACCAAAGAGGCATGCCGGTCATATTGACACTTCCTGAGAAGGAGTTTCACTTTGGAGATTGCCCCAGGATCTCCTCCTCTCGAGACAAGAATATCCAGCCTCCTCTGTAAACATTGGTAGGTCATGTATTTATTAAACTGCTTTCTATTGGCTATGCTCCTGAATAATCTAGCGATCCTCTTTTTGCTCAGCTCCCACCACTCAGCCTTGCTGCTACAAAAGTCCAGGATGGTCACCTGTGCCTAAAAGAATTCTTCAAAGGATTGTCTAACATGTTCTTCCTTGAGTAGTGTCAAATTCAATCTCCAGATGCCCTTACCCCTCTGAGGGGCGTCTGAAGCATTCAGGACCACAGATAGCATACAGTGATCAGAGAACTCTACTGCCTGCAGCACTGGGGGCGAGAAAGCAGAGGTCTCCTTAAAAAAAAATCTATCCTACTCTGACTACCAGCTTGATGAAAGGTGAAGACCAGCATCCCTAACCATACTATTTAAAAAACTATCATATCCCAGCCTGTCCTTTAAGTCCTTCCTGTCCTTGGGCTAGTTACTGTATTAAAGTCACCTCCAAAGACCACTTGCCGTGATGTAAAAAGAGATGGCTTGATCCTTGTAAAAAAACATTTCCTGTCCCACTTTGTGCGTGGCCCATAAACCTTAATTAGGCGCATGTCCTGCCCTCCCACAAGGACGTCTAAGACCATACATCTCCCAATCTCCACATCAATAACCCGCTGGACAGTTACCATGCCGGTTTAAACAACACCGCCACACCGCTGTAAGGCTCGGCCGCAAGAGACCAGTAAGATGGACCATACCTCCACTCTCTCTTGGCCATATAAATATCTGCCAAGGAGGTGAGCCTAGTCTCTTGCAAAAATAAAATGTCAGCATCTAATTGGCTGAACAAAAAGAAGGCCTAGAACAAGCTCTTTCTGACTTAATGCTGGTGACATTTATTGTTACCACTTTTAACAGAGGGGGAAACCGCCATTTGGGTTATTGGGTGGATTGCTTCTTAGCTCCCCTCTGCTGCTCATCACCAGAAGCCTCTCTCTCTTTCTTGAGGCCGCCTCAAACTCCATTTCGGAATCAGAACTTCGCCCGAAGAAGCTCCAGATGAGGAAATATCCCACTTAGAGGACCTATGTTGGTTGGAGACCGGCACTGGAGTCCGTTCCGTCCTCACCACCTGCTTCCTCCACTTCCCAACCTTCCTTCTCTCCTCCAGGTACTGCAGGTCAGCTTCAGAGATGCCCTGATCTTTTGTATTTTTCTTTAAGTCTTTACAGAAGACTCCTTTACAGAGGAAGAATCTACCTTTTTAGTACACACTACCACTTCTGGTGGGGGGGTGCTCCCTTTGAGTCAGACTTGGGAGGGGTAGACTCCTGGGGGGTAATTGACTCGGGGGGCATAGACTTGGAAAGCTCTGACACAAGAGGAGAGGGTACAGTAGGCTGGGGGGACACAGAGACAGATACAGAAGGAATACTTAGACACAGGAGGGGTGGCCACAGGAACTGGATCCTGAGCAGGACCAGGCGATTCGGTCACTGCAGAGGAGGATGGTACACCAGGGGCCTCACCCTCCATCCTGTCCAGCCTCGACAAGTCCTCTATTACCGCCTTCTCCATATTGTGCCAGGCTTCAGGACATCTGCTGTAGGGGTGGCCAAGGCACAGGTTGCACCTGATCATCTTTGTCCAGTCCTTAGCCATATGATCTTGACCCCGACACACTGAACATATCAAGGTTGAACAGGAGGAGCTCAAATGCCCCTTTTCTCCACAGCGGTGAAACAGCTTCGGCTGACCAGGGTAGAAAATTGTCATCCTATCCCTCCCTATAAAAGCTGAGGAGGGCAGGTGATGGACAACATTCCCATCCCTGGCCAACCTGACTGTTACTGACCATCCCCCAGTCCAGGTGTTACACTCATTGAGGATTTTATTGGGCTTTGGTCAAAACCTCCCATAGTTTCTTAACCAGACCTCTAGATCCTGAGCAGGGACGCTCTCATTAGTCAGAATAATTGTGATCTTTTTCACCGTTGACCTCTGAGAAACTGCAACTGGGACCAGACCTTCCCATTCAGGTCTTGACCTGCACCGAGCCTCATATCGCTCCCAGAAAAGGTCAAGACCCTCTGGCCTGGTGAAGCTAATAGTATATTCCCGTGTCCCAGCTACATGTATTAGGGCATACAGGTCATTTGCCCCAAAACCCATCTCCAAAATCAAATCCACCACCGCACGCGGTGCTGGGGGGATTGCACCACCTTCCCATTTGAGAATTACCACATTTCTTCTCGGACCCCCAGCAGAAGCCAGAGACCCAAGACCAGATCCCAGGGTGCCCAAAGTGGTAGGCTGCAGGGGGAAAATGTGCTTGGGAGCGAAGCTACCAGGAGCACAGCGTACCACCTGAGCAAACGTAGGCTTATCAGGGCCAAGGCCCCACACTGATGTCACAGTAGTCTGTACATTATTTTTATTATTATTATTTGCTTGGACTGAACTGGGATGATTGTCCATCACACTTGCACAATTGCTATCAGTCACACACACATTCAATTTCCCATCAGGAATAGTCACAGTTGCTGCAATACCAGCTGTCTCCTGATGCTGCACCATAGAGTCTTCAGCAGCTGTTGGGCAAACAGTTTTAGACTCAGCCAAAGGAGGGTTAATAGGCTGTTTTGACACCTGTAGTTCCTTTATAGAAATGCCATCTTCTAAATGCAGCTCTTGCTGCGCTGCAGCATTAGCAGGTACAACATTGCTACACATAGCATTAGCAACTTGAGTGTCACTGGGCACACTTTCAACATTGCTCATGGTGTTAGATGGCACAAAAAACAGTTTCATCCCCTGCTTGGGGCTTGACATTATCAGGCACATTATCTGTTATGTCCTCATCACCAAACGCCAGCTGATGTCCCCCCCCGCATAGGAGACTTCATTAGCTGGATGGCCCTGAGCATGCCTCCAGAGTCCTGGGAAGGCACGGGGCTGCTTACCTCTCCCTGAGGGGGCAGGGGGTCAGAACTGGGGGGTCTCCTCCTCCAACTTTGCCATCCTTCCAAACCTTTGCTCATTGCTAAACTTCTCATTGAAGGGCCCATCTCTTCCTTTCATCATGGCCGCAATGGTCTCCTGGTGATCCACCCGGACTTTTGGCCAGTTTGATCTCTGAATCCATGGATCCTCGTTTCTGGCTGTGCAAGCCCTCATGCTGCCTTCTCAAACGCTTCAGCTCTGCTCTGAGTTTGTACAGCTTATCCCTCTCCCTATTCAGGACCTTTAAGCCCGGCCACCACTCACTCTCGAATGAGAGAGATCAGCTTGTACAGGGGCAGGCATGTCACTTGATGGCTGCGAGCTTCCAGCAGGAGAGGCCCCGCTGGCCTCCATGTCTTCCCCAAAAAGGGGCCAGGAGAACTGGGAGAGATTTCACCACCACCAACAATGGGGTACTATTCCACCCACTGACATCAATGATAGATCACTATTTCTTCCACTGATATCTAAAATGGGGCACTCTTCCTGCCAGACACCAACGGGGTTCTACTCCTTCCACTAACACCAATTTTGGCTCACTATTCTTTCCACTGACAGCAATAATAGGGACTATTCCATCCACTGACACCAATGATGGGGGGCTATTCCTTTCACTCACGCCACCAAATGAAGGGGCACTAATCATTCCAGTGATACCAATGATGGGTCACTATTCTTCCGACTTACATTATTAGTGGATCTCTATTTCTTTCACTTACACCAATGATGTTTCACTATTCCTTTCACAGACACCAACAATGGGGTACTATTACTTCCACTGACACCAATGCAGACTCACTATTTTTTCCACTGACACCAACAATAGGATATTACTCCTCCCACTGACACCAATCGTTCCTTCCACTGACTCCAATGATGGGTCACTATTCCTTCCACTGACGCTAATGATGAGTGTATTCCACTGACACAAATGTTGACTCGCTATTCTTTCCACTGACACCAATAATGGGGAATATTCCTTCCACTGACACCAACAATGGGGTACTACTCCTCCCACTGACACCAATGTTGGCTCACTAGTGTCAGTGGGAGGAGTATTATCCTATTGTTGTCAGTGGAAAAAATAGTGACCCATCATGTGTCACTGGAAGGAATAGTGACCAATCATTGGTGTCAGTGGGAGGAATGGTGACCCATTATTGGTGTCAGTGGAAGGAATAAGAAACCATCATTGGTGTCAGTGGAAGGAATAGTTCCTATTATTGCTGTCAGTGGAAAGAATAGTGACCCATAATTGGTGTCAGTGGAAGGAATAGTGAGCCAGCATTGGTGTCAGTGGGAAGAGTAGTACCCCCTTGTTGCTATCAGTGGAAGGAATAGTCCTTATTGGTGTCAGTGGAAGGAATAGTGACCCATCATTGGTGTCAGTGGAAAGAATAGTGACCCATCAATGGTGTCAGTGAGAGGAATAGTGAGCCATCATTGGAGTCAGTGGGAGGAGTATTATCCTATTATTGGAGTCAGTGGAAAGAATAGTGAGCCAACATTTGTGTCAGTGGGAGGAATACTCCCATCATTGGTGTCAATGGAAGGAATAGTGTCCCGTCATTGGTGTCAGTGGAAAGAATAGTGAGGCAACTTTGGTGTCAGTGGGCGGAATACTCCCATTATTGGTGTCAGTGGAAGGAAGAGTGCCCCATCTTAGATATCAGTGGAAGAAATAGTGATCCATCATTGATGTCAGTGGGAGGAATAGTACCCCATTGTTGGTGTCAGTGGATAGAATAGTGACCCATCATTGTTGGTGTCAGTGGAATAGTGACCCATCATAGGTGTCAGTGGAAGAAATCATTGGTGTCAATGGGAGGAGTAATATCCTATTGTTGGTGTCAGTGGAAAAATGGTGAGCCTGCATTGGTGTCAGTGGGAGGAATAGTACCCCGTTGTTGATGTCTGTGAAAGGAATAGTGTAAGTGAAAGAAATGTAGACCCATTAATAATGTAAGTGGGAAGAATAGTGACCCATCATTGGTATCACTGGAATGATTAGTGACCCATCATTGGTGGTGTGAATAGAAGGTATAGTCCCCATCATTGGTGTTGGTGAAAGGAATAGTATTAGTGATGCATCATTTGTGTCAGTGGATGGAGTAGTGACCCATAATTGGTGTTAGTGGAAGGAGTAGAACCCTGTTGTTGGTGTCTGGCAGGAAGAGTGCCCCGTCTTCGATAACAGTGGAAGAAATGGAGACCCATCATTGGTGTCTGTCTGAGGATTAGTGATCCATCATTGGTGTCTATAGAAGGAATAGTCAGTCGGAGAGATAGTGACCAATTACTGGTGTCGGTGGGAGGAATGGTGGCCCATCATTGGTGTCTGTGGGAGGAGTAGTAAGCCAGCATTGGTGTCAGTGGGAGGAGTAGTACCCCCTTGTTGGTGTCTGTGGAAGGAATAGTCCCTATTATTGGTGTCAGTGGAAAGAATAGTGAGCCATCATTGGTGTCAGTGGAAGGAATAGTGACCCATCATAGGTGTCAATGGAAGGAATATTATTGGTGTCAGTGGGAGATGTATTATCCTATGTCAGAGGAAAGAATAATAAGCCAGCATTGGTGTAAGTGAAAGGAATGGTGACCCATCATAGGTGTCAATGGAAGGAATAATGAGCCATCATTGGTGTCAGTGGAAAGAAAAGTCCCTTTTTATTGGTGTCAATGGAAAGATTAGTGAGCCAACATTGGTGTCAGTGGGAGGAGTAGTACCCCATTGTTGGTGTCATTGAAAGGAATAATGACCTATCATTGGAGTTAGTGGAAGGAATCATTGGTGTCAGTGGGAGGCGTAATATCCTATTGTTGGTGTCAGTGGAAAAAAATAGTAAGCTTGCATTGGTGTCAGTGGAAGGAACAGTGACCAATCACTGGTGTGGGTGGGAGGAATGGTGACCCATCATTGGTATCAACTGGAACAATTAGTGACCCATTATTGGTGGTGTGAGTAGAAGGAATAGCCCCATCATTGGTGTTGGTGAAAGGAATAGTGAGCCAGCATTGCTGTCAGTGGGAGGAGTAGTACCTCTTTGTTGGTGTCAGTGGAAGGAATAGTCCCTATTATTGGTGTCAGTGGAAAGCATAGTGAGCCAGCATTGGAGTCAGTGGAAGGAATCATTGGTGTCAGTGGGAGGAGTAATATCTTATTGTTGGTGTCAGTGGAAAAAATAGTGAAAGGACGAGACCATCACAGTGTCCCCAAGCATTTTCTTTGTCAACACAAAAAATCTACGGTGGGCCTGAAAGTTTGGGTTCTGGAATCTATCCCTGGGACATTGCCTGCAGCTGAACGGTTTAGACGCCTTTGCCAACAGGAATCCTATTGGATCTATTCCTTAGGGACCTTGGCACCTGGAGGGTTAAATGAAGAAACTGAGGTTCATACCCTCTTGTAACTTTAGTCTGTGTTTCTCCTGACGGAATTACTTACATTTCCATGCTTTGTTTTCTTTCACAGCTGACCCTTATGGTCCATTTTCCACATTCGGTATGCTTCACATAGTAAGTACCATCTCATGTAACTGTTACTTTTAGTATGCTGTACACATAAGTTATATTGATAGCGATTATATCCTTTTCCAAAATGGACACAGTACTTCTAGCATTGATTATCACACCATAAGACTCACCATCATTTTTTGCATATGATTGCCTTGCCTTTTTCTGTATATGTATATTTAACCTACTACCATGCAATGTGAGTACATGACCATCTCTACATACACACCATCCATGTGTGTGCATATGTGTATTTTATAGTACCATCACTTGTACATAACATTTTTCCGTATGGACCATAATAGCTTTTACGCTCTTTGATCCCAGTGTACGTACATACCAGTACTTCTAATTACGCCTCAAACCCCCCCCTTTTTTTTTATTATTGGTAGATATAACTATTTTTAATTTAAACTATTTTATTCACTTATTGTTCATATGTGTGTGTGTGTGTGTGTGTGTGTGTGTGTAGATAGATCGATATATTTCTCTCACATATATATTTTTTATGAATGATGGAGTTTCTTGATGTTTTATATGCATATACTGTATTTAATTTTATTACTGTCCTCCCTGTGTTTATACATATGTTTCGATGCACTTTACATTCAATACGAGCCCATGCATTCTATATACAGACACAGGTACACGCGTGCACCCTTTGGTGATGGTGCATGCGTGTATGCATCTTTCCTACACAATCTCAATTTTAGTTTTACACATGAGCTTTTATTTTGACACATTGTTTCTTTTTTTTTTTTTTTTTTTTTTTTTTTTACTTCAAAACGTTTTATTAAACAATTTACATATACAAGTTATACATGAATGGTGTTTTGTGACTATACAAAGGTCATATATAACAGTATGCATTGATCACATAACAGTGATAATCATTTTGTAGACACAGTGCTTATAAATGATAGTTTGTGCAGAGTCAATGCAGTATTGTGGTTATATCTGGAAACCTTTCCTCCCATGGGGGTTTAGGATATTGGGTCAGTGCAGGTGTCAGATTCTGAGAGCCACCTGTCCTAGATTTTTTTCATACTTTGCTGGACATCCCCTGTTTTTATATACAATTTTTTTTTATAAGGCAGGGTGCTATTAACATCCACCTTCCAGTCAGTCAGAGTAGGGGGAGATGGTCTCATCCATTGTTTAGCTAGGGTTTTTCTGGCTGAGAACGAGGTCTCATTGAGGAATATCTTGGTAAATCTATCAATATCTTGGTCTGGAAATATCCCCAGTATACAATGCTTCAGAAATAGAAAAGAGAATAAGTGCAGCACAGTAAATAAAGTCCCCAATGCTCAATATAGGCAGATCCACATTTCACTTTCACTGGCCAGAGGAAGGAAAATCTTGTATGCAGTTATCAGTTGCGCTTACCAGAGAATGTGGACCTCTGCAAGGCAGGGGTCAAACTCACATGTATCCCCTAGGGAATGGTGATCTTCTGGATGTTGTCAATAGTGAGCCAACATTGAAAGGAACACAGCAGACATAAGATCCTGATATCCACAAGAAAAGCCAATCTACCAGCAGAAAGAGCCCCAAGGAATACAGGCATCCGGATCCCGGTGTCCCCAAGAATGACTCCAAGGTGTCAAACGTAAAAAGAGGAATACTATCTAAGAGTAATCCATTTATTGTAAACCTAAGCAGTCACTATTGTATACAAGTGCTCACAAGCGCTGTAGCATAAAAAGTCTAAAAACAGTTGGACTGCAATGCAAAAGCAGTACCGACACACAGAGTGTAGCAGCGGGTGACGTCTGTGTTGAAGCCCGCGGCGTTACGTCCTATTGGACTTCGTCAGTGAGGGGTGGAGCCTGACGATCAGCCGGCATCTTTTAAGTTGGACGGACGGTGTCTAATTGAGCTAAGGAGCACACGGAAGTAAAAAAGCTTCCTTAGTGACCGGACCTTAGCAACAACTCGTCCACTATACTAAACCATTACATCCCTGTATTGAGACCTAAGTGGCGGGACCGGAAGACAAATACTATGCTTTCTTTAACCACTTGCCGACCGCCTAACGTAGATATACGTCAGCAGAATGGCACGGGCAGGCAGAATCACGTACCTGTACGTGATCTGCCTCCCGCGGGCGGGGGGTCCGATCGGACCCCCCCGGTGCCAGCGGCGGTCGGCATTTCACTGGGAGCGTTGGGAGGCAAGGGGGAGACCATCCGATCGTGGCCCCCCCTCGCGATCGCTCCCAGCCAATCGGAATCCTCCCCTGCCTGTGTGTAGTTTCACACAGGCAGAGGATGTGATGTCATCTCTCCTCAGCTTGGCAGTTTCCGTTCCAGCGCTGAGGAGAGAAGACATGTAAGTGCACAAAACACAAACACACACAGTAGAACATGCCAGGCACATAAAACACCCCCGACCCCCCCCCCCATCGCCCCCCGATCCCCCCCAACCAACCCCCCCTGTCACAAACTGACACCAAGCAGTATTTTTTTTTTTTCTGATTACTGATTGGTGTCAGTTTGTGACAGTTACAGTGTTAGGGCAGTGAGTGGTAGCCCCCTTTAGGTCTAGGGTACCCCCCTAACCCCCCCTAATAAAGTTTTAACCCCTTGATCACCCCCTGTCACCAGTGTCACTAAGCGATCATTTTTCTGATCGCTGTATTAGTGTCGCTGGTGACGCTAGTTAGGGAGGTAAATATTTAGGTTCGCCGTCAGCGTTTTATAGCGTCAGGGACCCCCATATACTATCTAATAAATGTTTTAACCCCTTGATTGCCCCCTAGTTAACCCTTTCACCACTGATCACCGTATAACTGTTACGGGTGACGCTGGTTAGTTCGTTTATTTTTTATAGTGTCAGGGCACCCGCCGTTTATTACCGATACCGCGGTGATATGCGTCGCCCCAGGCAGTGTCAGATTAGCGCCAGTACCGCTAACACCCACGCACGCAGCATACGCCTCCCTTAGTGGTATAGTATCTGTACGGATCAATATCTGATCCGATCAGATCTATACTAGCGTCCCCAGCAGTTTAGGGTTCCCAAAAATGCAGTGTTAGCGGGATCAGCCCAGATACCCGCTAGCACCTGCGTTTTTCCCCTCCGCCCGGCCCAGCCCACCCAAGTGCAGTATCGATCGATCACTGTCACTTACAAAACACTAAACAAATAACTGCAGCGTTCGCAGAGTCAGGCCTGATCCCTGCGATCGCTAACAGTTTTCTTGGTAGCGTTTTGGTGAACTGGCAAGCACCAGCCCCAGGCAGCGTCAGGTTAGCGCCAGTACTGCTAACACCCACGCACGCACCGTACACCTCCCTTAGTGGTATAGTATCTGATCGGATCAATATCTGATCTGATCAGATCTATACTAGCGTCCCCAGCAGTTTAGGGTTCCCACAAACGCAGTGTTAGCGGGATCAGCCCAGATACCTGCTAGCACCTGGGTTTTGCCCCTCCGCCCGGCCCAGCCCACCCAAGTGCAGTATCGATCGATCACTGTCACTTACAAAACACTAAACGCATAACTGCAGCGTTCGCAGAGTCAGGCCTGATCCCTGCGGTCGCTAACAGTTTTTTTTGTAGCGTTTTGGTGAACTGGCAAGCACCAGCGGCCTAGTACACCCCGGTCGTAGTCAAACCCGCACTGCAGTAACACTTGGTGACGTGGCGAGTCCCATAAGTGCAGTTCAAGCTGGTGAGGTGGCAAGCACAAGTAGTGTCCCGCTGCCACCAAAAAGACAAACACAGGCCCGTCGTGCCCATAATGCCCTTCCTGCTGCATTCGCCAATCCTAATTGGGAACCCACCACTTCTGCAGCACCCGTACTTCCCCCAACCAAATGCAGTCGGCTGCATGAGAGGCATTTTCTTTATGTCCTCCCGAGTACCCCTACCCAACGAACCCCCCCAAAAAAGATGTCGTGTCTGCAGCAAGCGCGGATATAGGCGTGACACCCGCTATTATTGTCTCTCCTGTCCTGACAATCCTGGTCTTTGCATTGGTGAATGTTTTGAACGCTACCATTCACTAGTTGAGTATTAGCGTAGGGTACAGCATTGCACAGACTAGGCACACTTTCACAGGGTCTCCCAAGATGCCATCACATTTTGAGAGACCCGAACCTGGAACCGGTTACAGTTATAAAAGTTAGTTACAAAAAAAAGTGTAAAAAAAAAAAAACACAAAAATAAAAAATAATAGTTGTCGTTTTATTGTTCTCTCTCTCTCTCTCTCTCTCTCTCTCTCTCTCTCTCTCTCTTCTCTCTGTTGTTCTGCTCTTTTTTACTGTATTCTATTCTGCAATGTTTTATTGTTATTATGTTTTATCATGTTTGCTTTTCAGGTCTGCAATTTTTTATACTTTACCGTTTACTGTGCTTTATTGTTAACCATTTTTTTGTCTTCAGGTACGCCATTCACGACTTTGAGTGGTTATACCAGAATGATGCCTGCAGGTTTAGGTATCATCTTGGTATCATTCTTTTCAGCCAGCGGTCGGCTTTCATGTAAAAGCAATCCTAGCGGCTAATTAGCCTCTAGACTGCTTTTACAAGCAGTGGGAGGGAATGCCCCCCCCCCAACATCTTCTGTGTATTTCTCTGGCTCTCCTGTCTCAACAGGGAACCTGAGAATGCAGCCGGTGATTCAGCCAGCTGACCATAGAGCTGATCAGAGACCAGAGTGGCTCCAATCATCTCTATGGCCTAAGAAACCGGAAGCTACGAGCATTTTATGACTTAGATTTCGCCGGATGTAAACAGCGCCATTGGGAAATTGGGAAAGCATTTTATCACACCGATCTTGGTGTGGTCAGATGCTTTGAGGGCAGAGGAGAAAT
Source organism: Aquarana catesbeiana (assembly GCA_037953035.1). Taxonomy (NCBI): domain Eukaryota; kingdom Metazoa; phylum Chordata; class Amphibia; order Anura; family Ranidae; genus Aquarana; species Aquarana catesbeiana. Next base: position 269,889 of record JBBHAA010003442.1, on the reverse strand, counting down.
CTAGGGTCTAATAGACCCCAATTTTTTCAAAAAAGAGTACCTGTCACTACCTATTGCTATCATAGGGGATATTTACATTCCCTGAGATAACAATAAAAATGATTTAAAAAAAAAAATGAAAGGAACAGTTTTAAAATAAGATTAAAAAAAAAAATAATAATAATAATAAAGAAAAAAAAAAAAAAAAAAAAAAAAAAAAAAAGCACCCCTGTCCCCCCTGCTCTCGCGCTAAGGTGAACGCAAGCGTCGGTCTGGCGTCAAATGTAAACAGCAATTGCACCATGCATGTGAGGTATCACCGCGAACGTCAGATCGAGGGCAGTAATTTGTAAAAGAAAGTGGTAACTGTAAAGGCTTTTAAAGGCTTTTAAAAATGTATTTAGTTTGTCGCCACTGCACGTTTGTGCGCAATTTTAAAGCATGTCATGTTTGGTATCCATGTACTCGGCCTAAGATCATCTTTTTTATTTCATCAAACATTTGGGCAATATAGTGTGTTTTAGTGCATTAAAATTTAAAAAAGTGTGTTTTTTCCCCAAAAAATGCGTTTGAAAAATCGCTGCGCAAATACTGTGTGAAAAAAAAAAAATGAAACGCCCACCATTTTAATCTGTAGGGCATTTGCTTTAAAAAAATATATAATGTTTGGGGGTTCAAAGTAATTTTCTTGCAAAATAAAAATTATTTTTTTTATGTAATCAAAAAGTGTCAGAAAGGGCTTTGTCTTCAAGTGGTTAGAAGAGTGGGTGATGTGTGACATAAGCTTCTAAATGTTGTGCATAAAATGCCAGGACAGTTCAAAACCCCCCCCAAATGACCCCATTTTGGAAAGTAGACACCCCAAGCTATTTGCTGAGAGGCATGTCGAGTCCATGGAATATTTTATATTGTGACACAAGTTGCGGGAAAGAGACAATTTTTTAATTTTTTTTGCGCAAAGTTGTCACTAAATGATATATTGCTCAAACATGCCATGGGAATATGTGAAATTACACCCCAAAATACATTCTGTTGCTTCTCCTGAGTACGGGGATACCACATGTGTGAGACTTTTTGGGAGCCTAGCCGCGTACGGGACCCCAAAAACCAAGCACCGCCTTCAGGCTTTCTAAGGCCGTAAATTTTTGATTTCACTCTTCACTGCCTATCACAGTTTCGGAGGCCATGGAATGCCCAGGTCGCAAAACCCCCCCCCCAAATGACCCCATTTTGGAAAGTAGACACCCCAAGCTATTTGATGAGAGGTATAGTGAGTATTTTGCAGACCTCACTTTTTGTCACAAAGTTTTGAAATTTGAAAAAAGAAAAAAAAAGTTTTTTCTCGTCTTTCTTTATTTTCAAAAACAAATGAGAGCTGCAAAATACTCACCATGCCTCTCAGCAAATAGCTTGGGGTGTCTACTTTCCACAATGGGGTCATTTGGGGGGGGGGGTTGTGCCACCTGGGCATTCCATGGCCTCCGAAACTGTGATAGGCAGTGAAGAGTGAAATCAAAAATTTACACCCTTAGAAATCCTGAAGGCGGTGATTGGTTTTCGGGGCCCCGTACGCGGCTAGGCTCCCAAAAAGTCCCACACATGTGGTATCCCCGTACTCAGGAGAAGTAGCTAAATGTATTTTGGGGTGCAATTCCACATATGCCCATGGCCTGTGTGAGCAATATATCATTTAGTGACAACTTTGTGCAAAAAAAAAAAAAAAATTTTGTCACTTTCCCGCAACTTGTGTCAAAATATAAAACATTCCATGGACTCAACATGTCTCAAAGCAAATAGCTTGGGGTGTCTACTTTCCAAAATTGGGTCATTTGGGGGGGTTTTATGCCATCTGGGCATTTTATGGCCTTCAAAACTGTGATAGGTAGTGAGGAGTAAAATCAAAAATGTACGCCCTTAGAAATCCTGAAGGCAGTGATTGGTTTTCGGGGCCCCGTACGCGGCTAGGCTCCCAAAAAGTCCCACACATGTGGTATCCCCATACTCAGGAGAAGCAGCTAAATGTATTTTGGGGTGCAATTCCACATATGCCCATGGCCTGTGTGAGCAATATATCATTTAGTGACAACTTTTTGTAATTTTTTTTTTTTTTTTGTCATTATTCAATCACTTGGGACAAAAAAAATGAATATTCAATGGGCTCAACATGCCTCTCAGCAATTTCCTTGGGGTGTCTACTTTCCAAAATGGGGTCATTTGTGGGGGTTTTGTACTGCCCTGCCATTTTAGCACCTCAAGAAACGACATAGGCAGTCATAAATTAAAGGCTGTGTAAATTCCAGAAAATGTACCCTAGTTTGTAGGCGCTATAACTTTTGCGCAAACCAATAAATACACACTTATTGACATTTTTTTTTACCAAAGACATGTGGCCGAATACATTTTGGCCTAAATGTATGACTAAAATTGAGTTTATTGGATTTTTTTTTTTTAGAACAAAAAGTAGAAAATATCTTTTTTTTTTTTTTCAAAATTTTCGGTCTTTTTCTGTGTATAGCGCAAAAAATAAAAACGGCAGAGGTGATCAAATACCATCAAAAGAAAGCTCTATTTGTGGGAAGAAAAGGACGCAAATTTTGTTTGGGTACAGCATTGCATGACCGCGCAATTAGCAGTTAAAGCGACGCAGTGCCGAATTGTAAAAAGTGCTCTGGTCAGCAAGGGGGTAAAACCTTCCGGGGCTGAAGTGGTTAATGGGGACACACACCACCTTGCCACAAAGGGACATAATACGGCCACAATAATAAATCCATTGAGTATCCCAAAGAGGGTAAAAAGGTTAATTGGATAAAATAGAATGAACAATATTAAGAAAGGACTTATCACACACAATGTTTCCAAACACTTCAGGAGGTACCATGATCGCAATCCTAGATATTTAAAATTTTGGGGCATTGAAAAAGTGAATCCACATTGGAGGGGGGGCAACTACATCAGGCAATTGAGCCAGCGTGAATCCATGTGGATCCATGAGACTCAAGTTATGATCCCTAAGGGGTTAAATGTAGAATTCGACTTAAACTGTTTTATATCAAATAAATAGTCGCATATTAGTCAGATTAAGGTGGGAAATTTATCCAATTTTTATAATCTTTATATGTAAAGTTTTTTTCATATGCTTAAAGAAAAATCAAAAAAGGACTGCGCTAAAACACATATTGAACACCATACATGGTTATGTGAATAATAAAAAAACAGCAATCAATCAAATATTCGAAGGTGAATGAAAACCATACAGTAGGAATAAATGAATAATAGGGTGAACCGAATGAGACACAAATGGTAACAATGAAATTGCCAAAAATATATCCAAGGGAATGGTGAAAATGTTCAAAGAAAATGAGTCCCTGGAGCCGGAGCTAATAGAGGGTGATCAAACGGTTAAACACTCAGCACCCAGTGAGAAATCCTCCACCTTATAGGATGTATGCTTACCAGAGGTAAGCTGGATAATAGCTTATCTTAGGATATCCACACGGGGGACACAGCTCTATGGACCTCCTCACAGGAAAGGGGTAGGCAGGAACTCTCTAGAACCGGACCTCAGACAGCATACCAAGGGAACCTCCTTCCCTAGCCTTCCTCCGAGGCCCGTGAACCCAGAAGGAAGGCTAGGGAAGGAGGTTCCCTTGGTATGCTGTCTGAGGTCCGGTTCTAGAGAGTTCCTGCCTACCCCTTTCCTGTGAGGAGGTCCATAGAGCTGTGTCCCCCGTGTGGATATCCTAAGATAAGCTATTATCCAGCTTACCTCTGGTAAGCATACATCCTATAAGGTGGAGGATTTCTCACTGGGTGCTGAGTGTTTAACCGTTTGATCACCCTCTATTAGCTCCGGCTCCAGGGACTCATTTTCTTTGAACATTTTCACCATTCCCTTGGATATATTTTTGGCAATTTCATTGTTACCATTTGTGTCTCATTCGGTTCACCCTATTATTCATTTATTCCTACTGTATGGTTTTCATTCACCTTCGAATATTTGATTGATTGCTGTTTTTTTATTATTCACATAACCATGTATGGTGTTCAATATGTGTTTTAGCGCAGTCCTTTTTTGATTTTTCTTTATATGTTTGAGTGCACGCCTCACTCTAGGACTGCAGCTTGCTTTATTCTACCAATCACTAGTAGCACAACCTTTATGTTAGCGCGGTATTGTTTGTTTTATTTTTCATATGCTTGTTTGTTATCATACACACAGAGTGGGCAGCGGGAGACCATTGCCATTATTGTCAATTTTATCTTTAGTACAATTAATTGATTGATGTTAATTTTATTTTTAGTACATTTATTTTTAGTACACTATTCTATTTTATCCAATTTAACCTTTTTACCCTCTTTGGGATAACTCAATGGATTTATTATTGTGGCCGTATTATGTCCCTTTGTGGCAAGGTGGTGTGTGTCCCCATTAAAGAAAGCATAGTATTTGTCTTCCGGTCCCGCCACTTAGGTCTCAATACAGGGATGTAATGGTTTAGTATAGTGGACAAGTTGTTGCTAAGGTCCAGTCACTAAGGAAGCTTTTTTACTTCCGTGTGCTCCTTAGCCCAATTAGACACCGTCCGTCCAACATAAAAGATGCCGGGTGATCGTCAGGCTCCACCCCCCGCTGACGAAGTCCAATAGGACGTAACGCCACGTACGGGGGGTGGAGCTTCAACACAGACGTCACCCGCTGCTACAATCTGTGTGTATCGGTACTGCTTTTGCATTGCAGTCCGACTGTTTTTAGACTTTTTATGCTACAGCGCTTGTGCGCGCTTGTATACAATAGTGACTGCTTATGTTTACAATAAATGGATTACTCTTAGATAGTATTCCTCCTTCTTTTACATTTGACACCTTGGAGTCATTCGTGGGGACACCGGATCCGGATGCCTGTATTCCTTGGGGCTCTTTCTGCTGGTAGATTGGCTTTTCTTGTGGATATCAGGATCTTATGTCTGCTGTGTTCCGTTCCAGTGACAACATCCAGGAGATCACCATTCCCTAGGGGATACATGTGAGTTTGACCCCTGCCTTGTAGAGGTTCACATTCTCTGGTAAGCGCAACTGATAACTGCATACAAGATTTTCCTTCCTCTGGCCAGTGAAAGTGAAATGTGGATCTGCCTATATTGAGCATTGGGGACTTTATTTACTGCTCTGCACTTATTCTCTTTTCTATTTTTGATATTTGTTTAGGCATTTGTGATTACCTGTAGTGTTCAGCTTGCAATTGGGTGTGGGTTGTTAGTAGTTTGCGCTGATTGTCACCTATACATTATACAATGCTTCAGGTCTAGGGTGAGAGGGGAGCCCATGGTGTCATGTAGGAAGTCCACCACTTGCTTCCAAAAACCCTGTATCAGTGGGCACGCCCAAATAAGGTGGAAGAAAGTACCTGGTTCTGTGCGACAGAGGTGGCAGGCGGAGGAGCTGTCCCTCCTGTATCTGGCAACCCGGAGGGGGGTGAGATAAGCTAAGTGTATAATAAAGATTTGGGACACCCGCTCCCCCCGCTGATGCGGACGCAGAACCGGCGCCGACTGGATCACTACAACCAGAGTAATAGCCGGAATAGTTCAGGTGGAGCGGCCGCACACGTGGAGGTAGTGACCAATATGGCGACTCAGATGGAAGACCCGGACCCTGCTCTCACTGAACAGAGTAATTTTGCTGCCCTGATGCAAGCCATAATGGGATGTCAATCCTCCCTGTCCACACTCACAATGAAGATTGATACTGTTCAGTTGGACATTGGGCTCAGACAAGACTTTGAAAAGGTGAGGCAGCGGGTGACTGAAGTTGAATGTCAGGTGGGGGAAGCTGAAGATACGATTAGGGATCACTCAGCTTCTCTGCATACACTGCAAGTAAGGGTCAAGCACCTAGAAACGAGAGCCAAGGATTCTGAAAATCGTAATGGTCGCAATAATTTGAGGATCATAGGACTCCCTGAGGGGTCAGAGGGCTCTGATACCACTACCTACACGGAGAAACTCCTTCGCACACTGTTCCCCCAAGCGAGTTTTTCACCCCAATTTGTAATTGAGAGGGCTCATCGGATGCCACCGAACCATGGCCCGCCTGGAACCCCGCCTCGCACATTTATATTCCGATTGCTCAATTACAGGGATCAGGATCTGATATTACGTGAGGCCCGCAAAATGGCTGACATCCGCCACGAGGCGACCCGCCTGATGTTTTTCCCGGATTTTTCTGTGAACACCCAGAAGCAGAGGAAGTGGTTTGATCAGGTGAAGCAGACCCTGAGAGTTCAAGGAATACGCTACAGCATGCTGTTCCCTGCCCGACTCCGCGTGCAAGACGGCGAGAGTGTCCGGTTCTTTACATCCCCAGATGAGGCCACGCGCTGGCTGAACACCCTGCCCAGACATTAGGTATGTGGATATCCCTTCTTCGTATATGCTGCTTCATGACCCTAACCTACTGACTGAGCTGGCGGCATGGTGATGTGGAGCTTTTCGCTGATCTGGAATGACCGTGTTTATATCCCCTGAGCTGCTCTTATGCCCTGTTGGCGCTGCACAGGGGGTAAGTCTAATGCTGGGTACGGAAACCTCGAAGGGATTGTACCCCTCAACTTGATTACAAACTGCCCATTACAAAATGTGTTGGACATCCCCTGACCGGCGTGTGGTTACCCCATGTTTGATATGGGAAGGTAATGACTGCCCTGGCTCCTGGACGCCTGAATATTTCCCTCACTCTGTTTAGGTATAGTGGGGTGAGACTGGTTCGGCGAGAACACTCACGAATGGGCTGCTACCAGCTGATTTTATCATTATTTGGCTGATCGCCCTCTGCCCCCGAGATCATGGGTAGAGACTACTATTTTATTCTGGTTGGATGTGCTTCTGAGGAGGGGGGGTAAGGGGGAAAATTCTCAATAACTTTGTTTGTATCAAGTTTGTGTCCCTGGCACTGGCCAGGTGAAATACATGTCTATTCCTGCTGATGACGGCATCATCCTTAGACTGGAAACTCTGTTCATTAGGTAGATGTTATCTACTTCTTGTCATCTAGTACATGACCCCGTGAGGTCAATGACCTTTTTTGGTTTCGGGAAACAGGCATACCCAAGTTTGGGGGGTGGGGGGGTTGTTCGTTTGGGGAGGGGGGGTTATACTTGTTATACACAGGAATGTTTTACAGTATACTACACAGACTTATGTTATTTGATGCCATTATATGTAATGTCTCATGATGTGCTGTGGGAGGTGGGCTTGACTCTTCCCTCTAGGGGTTCAGGTGCGCTCCTCAATTTAAACACTACCACAATGTGTTCTGACTCCCTATGGCCCCCATAAAGCTAATTTCTTGGAACGTTCGGGGTAGGAATTCCCGAATAAAGCGTTCACTGATCTTTAACTTTCTTAAATCGCATTCCCCGGATGTTTGTATATTACAGGAGACCCTCCTCACTGGAGGTCAGGTTCTGAGTCTTAAAAAGCCGTGGGTGGGCCACTATTATCACGCCACATTCTCATCATATGCCAGGGGAGTCAGCATACTGGTATGCAAGGCCTTACCTTTCACATTACTAGACCTGCACCTGGATCCCGAAGGTAGATTCATAGTTTTGCATGCGGTTATTGCCAATGTAAATATGATAATTGTGGGACTCTATATATCTCCACTGGCATCGTTGGTGGTTCTCCACAAGATTACCACCCTTATTGCAGGATACTCCACTGACAATGTGATCTTGGCGGGGGATTTCAATATGCCACCATGCCCGAATCTAGATAGGCTGACGCCTGATGCGGCTATGGAATCCCCATTGTCCAGATGGGCTTCTACATTTGCCCTTACGGACGTTTAGCACTAGAAGAATCCCCTGCTGAGATCCTACACCTGCCAGTCGGCCTCCTATAGGGCTATGTCCCACATTGATCTAGTGTTTGCCACCACCAGTGTTCTTAACATGGTTCATGAAATTTCTCACCTGCCCAGGAGCATATCGGACCATTCTCCTCTTTTACTTAGTCTGAATGTGAGTCCTGTCCCCACTGTCTGTCTCTGGCGCCTATCACGTTTCTGGATTTCAGACGACCGTATAGAGCAGGATGCTGAGGTTGCAATGCGGGACTTTTGGGTTGACAATCCCCCTGCTATGACACCTGCCTCCAGTTGGGAGTCCTTCAAATTTCATGCTCAGGACCATTATCGGACAGCGATTGCTGGCACCCGCGTCAGACTGGGGCAGCTCTGCTCCAGGCTGAGCGAAGGGCAGTTGACTTAGAAACTCAATACACCAATACTAGAGATGAGGTACTCAGAGCAGATTTGCAGTGTGCAGTGCGTGAGGTGGCACTCCTTAGGGTAGTGGCCATGAAAACACAGCTATTACATCAGTATCTTTGAGCAGGGTGAGCGGACCGGGAGACTTCTGGTGTGGCTTTCCAGGGAGCAGTCAGTAACAACTACAGTGGCTAATATCAAAGATGTGTCGGGGCGGTTGCTGTCTGACCCCAGAGACATTAAATACATGTTTTGCCTCATATGAGGAATTATATACATCCAAAGTGCGATACTCTAATGCAGATCTCCAAGCGTATGTGGAGACTATTAAACTGCCCTCCCTGTCGGAAGAGGCCCGCGGGAGGCTCGATGCTCCGCTCACCCTCAAGGAACTCCAAAATGCCATTAGCTCCATACAATCTGGGAAAACCCCGGGGGATGATGGACTTCCAGTGGAATTCTATAAGACACATATGGAGACTATAGCTGTTAGACTATTGGAGATCCTATCTTCCTCCTTTTGAATTAAATTCTTTGCCCTCCCCTATGTCCAGAGCTGTGATAGTAGTGATACCCAAGGCTGGTAAGGACCCTGAGCTTTGCTCCTCGTATAGGCCTATATCGCTTTTAAACATGGATGCAAAAATACTTGCAAAGGTTTTGACTACCAGACTCAACACAGTTATCCTATCATTAATACATGGAGATCAGACTGGCTTCATGCTGGGCAAAGGAACAGATATTAATTTGCGAAGACTCTATACTACCCTAGCAAGTCCGACTGCTGATCCTACATAGGTTCAGGATAGGGCCCAAATTCATACAATGGATCCGGCTGTTGTACTCCGGTCCATCGACTAGGGTTCGTACGGGTGGGGTTCTGTCGGCCTCTATTCCCCTCCACCGAGGCACTAGGCAGGCCTGCCCGCTATCACCGGCTCTCTTTGCTCTTGCGATCGAGCCACTAGCAGAACTCCTTAGGACTTCCTCTGAGGTAGGCGGCATTTCGTTTCCACCCCTAGTGGAAAAGGTTTCCCTCTACGCGGATGATATGTTATTGTATCTTCGTGACTCCCAGCAATCGCTTAGAGCAGCCCTATCCATTATTGACCGATTTGGTGCTTTCTCTGGGATCAGGGTGAACTGGGAGAAATCTCTCCTATTCCCCCCGATGAACACCCCAATAGTGGCGGACCCCCCCTCCCCCTTAAAAAAGTAGCTAAATTAAAATATTTAGGCATCCAGATTCAATCTGACCTGCAATGTTACCTAGCTGGTAATGTCTATCCCATCCTAAATCAACTCATTCAACGATGTGCGGTGTGGAAAACATTGCCACTAACCCCGGTGGGGAGGGTGAATTTGCTCAAGATGTCCTTCCTCCAAAAATTTTTATATGCTTTTCGTCACACCCTGGTTCCCATTCCAAACTCATTCTTCCTCAAATTAGATCAAGCCATCACCTCCTTTTGTATGGGCTGGGACAACACCCAGGGTAACCAAACAAACATTGCAGTTATCGCTTACAGAGGGAGGCTTATCCCTGCCAAATTAAGAAATAATATTGGGCGGCGCTATTGGTTACCGCACATTGGTGGTTTGCCCAAGACAACACTAACCCGGCGGTTAATTTGGAGGCTGCGATTTTAGGCTCATACTCTGAACTTAGTAATTTGGTCTACAGAGGCCCGAGATACAGCCCACAAGTCACTACGCCCATGAAAACGACGGTGAGGGTATGGCAGCAGGTCTCTTCATATCTTACCAGTGGCAATACTATCTCCCCACATACCCCACTGTGGGGCAATCCAACAATGCCGCTGTGACAAACCTAGCCGGAAAAGAGGCTTTGGAGGGGACTGAATGCCAGCCTCCTGCAAACCAATGTTCTATTATGTTTGTCTGCCTTGGATCACAGGATGTGTATTGCATTGGAGGGTTTGTGTCTGTCTGTCTTTGATCACAGGATGTGTATTGCATTGGAGGGTTTGTGTTTGTCTGCCTTGGATCACAGGATGTGTATTGCATTGGAGGGAGGGGGGATTCTTCCAACAGCTCTCCCTGCTAACACTGTGTACTGATGAGACGTTAAACACACCTGACCTGTGTGTCCATTGTCATTGGACAGTTTAACCCGCCCTCTTTTCCAAGGGTGGGGGGAAAGAGTCTCTGAGTTATTTTATCTGTTGTGTCCATCTGTTATAATAAAGGAGTTGATTCCTGCTTGGAACCTGAAGACAGAGCCGTGTCTCGTTTTTGGGGTGGATTATTTGTATGGGTTCCTTGTTCGGCTAATTGGAGTGTTCGGTAGCTGCCTTTGTGTTTGGGTATGAAATGTCCTAAACGACTTTAACCCCCTTCATGCTCGGGGTATCGTTACACTGGTGGCAAGCAGCGGGATCATTCCCACAGCCCAGAAGGACAGCTACAACCGGAGACCGGCCAACAACCGTAAGAAGAGGGACATTATCGCAGAACTAGTCAAAATGGATAGAGCGGAAAGACCCAGCATAACAGACAGGACACCCGAAGAGGAAAGTTTTGATCGGGCTGTTAAAATAAGACTGGCACATTATGGCCCTAACCCTACAGCGGAGATCATAGACCGAGTTATAGCGGCTGTGGATGCAAATTGGCTACAGCAAAGAGGTGCTGCAGCAGCGGGAGTAACAACAGCACCTACTGAAAGGAGAAAGGTACATTTTGCTGCTTTTAAAAATTTCATTGAAGCCGAAGGGGAGATTGATGGGTACCTTGCCAATTTTGAACGGCAATGTGCCCTACACCGGGTGCCCACAGAGGAATGGGTTACCATTTTGTCTGGGAAATTGTCCGGCCGGGCCAGTGAAGCATTCAGGGCCATCCCAGACAAGGATATTATGAACTATGGGCTGGTAAAAGAAGCACTTTTGGGCAGGTATGCCGTCACACCGGAGGCATACCGGAGGCGGTTTCGAGAGACGAGCAAGCAAACTGGAGACTCATATACCGAGTGGGCATGCCGCCTACACCGCACGGCATCCCACTGGGTCACTGGATGCCAAGCAGTATCTGGGGAAGAGGTGCTGCAGCTGTTCCTGCTGGAGCACTTCTTTGACAAGCTGTCCCCAGAAGTCAGAGTGGGTCCGGGACCGAAAACCTTGCACCTTGTCTGAAGCAGCTCGCCTGGCGGACGAATACACAGATGCCTGCAAACTGGATAACCATGTGGTCAAGACAACAGCTCGGGTGGATTATCGATCAGCGGCACCCCCTCCAGCTGGTGTCTACAAACCACAGTTGTACTGCCCTACAGCACCACCTCCAGTGGCCACTTATTCTTGGCAGCCCAGGTTCAACTCCCAAGACTACTCACAACCCCTCAGGTGTTTCGGATGTAAACAGCTAGGGCACAAAAAGCCAGACTGTCCGTTGAATCCAGCCAGGCAGTCCCACTCGTGGAGAAAGCCAGCAGGGGGAATCCCCGCACATCCATGCCTGCGGCTCACTGCATTGAGGAGGAAGAACGTTGGGGCGTCCTGCATGAGGCTGATCTAGTACAGGCAGCTAACCAGGACAACCGGCAGCAACACAGGCAGACCGTCTGGGTTAATGGAAAGGTAGCCAATGGCCTAGGTGATACTGGTGCCACCATGACCCTACTACGGAAGAACCTCATCCCAGAGAGCCCAACACACGGGGGACACTGTAGTCGTAAGGGTAGCGGGAGGCACCATTTTCCGGCTACCCGTTGCCCGTGTTCACCTGGATTGGGGGGTTGGTTCGGGACACGTGAATGTGGGGGTGATGAAGGATTTGCCAGCGGATGTACTACTGGGGAATGATTTGGCCCCCCTCATTTCTGCTTACGCCCCGATAGGCCCCACTGAAGCCAACCCAGTGACTACCCGTGCCCAGATCCCCAACAGCATGATGGCATGAGCCCAGTCACCCTGTCTTCTCTCCAGTGGCTGAAAAGACTACAGGGAGAAGGGCCAGTCCAGGCCTCTCCCCAACGGCGGGCGTGTTTTCCGAGAGAGGCAGAGGTCGGCTGGGTAAGTAATGATCTGTTTGGAACAATTTTTGTTTGGGGTACGGTGTGGATACCAGCATTAGAGGACTGGAACTACTGACTAACTTCAGAGTCAACCCGTCTGGGGTCTCCTCCTGTGTTAGTCTCCTGCCGAAAGGGGAGAAATGTGACAAACCTAGCTGGAAAAGAGGCTTTGGAGGGGACTGAATGCCAGCCTCCTGCAAACCAATGTTCTATTATGTTTGTCTGCCTTGGGTCACAGGATGTGTATTGCATTGGAGGGAGGGGGGATTCTTCCAACAGCTTTCCCTGCTAACACTGTGTACTGATGAGACGTTAAACACACCTGACCTGTGTGTCCATTGTCATTGGACAGTTTAACCCGCCCTCTTTTCCAAGGGTGGGGGGAAAGAGTCTCTGAGTTATTTTATCTGTTGTGTCCATGTGTTATAATAAAGGAGTTGATTCCTGCTTGGAACCTGAAGACAGAGCCATGTCTCGTTTTTGGGGTGGATTATTTGTATGGGTTCCTTGTTCGGCTGATTGGAGTGTTCGGTAGCTGCCTTTTGTGTTTGGGTATGAAATGTCCTAAACGACTTTAACCCCTTTCATACTCGGGGTGTCGTTACAGCCGCACCTCCAATCTGTTCCGGACCCTCAGGTCTGGGCCAGACACGAGGTTCGAACATTGCGACATATACTTAGAGAGGGTCGGCTTCTCTCCTTTGCAGAACTGAAAGCTAGATATAACTTACCCCGTGGATGTTTTTCCGCTTCATGCAACTAAGACATGCGGGTCAAGCGCAGTTCCCGCATGGGATAGAGTTGTTTACCCACTCGGTTGAATCCCTGTTGATGACTGATCATCTAGACCGAACACTATCCTCTATATACCTTAGACTCGCGTGCAAAGATACTTCCAAAATGCTTACCCTTTTTCATAAATGGCAGTTGGACATCCCGGCTCTGACTGAGGAAGACTGGTCAGAAGGTCTACAGCAATGCATCCCTTTTATGATTTCAGCAAGGGACAGGTTCGTGCAACTGAAGTTCCTTCATAGGGTATACTATACTCCACAAAGACTATCTAAAATCTACGAAGGGCTTGATGATGGGTGCCCCAAATGCAGACAGTCAGTGGGGACCTTCTTTCACGTAATATGGTCGTGTCCGGTTCTCCAGACTTATTGGCGTGACATAGTGACGGATATAAATGGTGTGGCAGGACTACAGTTAAAAGTTGACCCGATGGTGTTCCTATTGGGTATCACAGATAATTTGAATGCAGCCAAACATACCAAACTATTTGTGCAGCTTATTATGCCAGGAAAGTGATTTTGCTGCGCTGGAAGTTGTCGGACCCCCTCACTGTTGGGGCATGGAGGACACAGATAAATACAGTACTGCCAATATACAAGCTCACCTACATGGGCAGGAACTGTCCTAAGAAGTTTGACAAAATTTGGGCGGCTTGGGTAGCAGCTCGGCACTTGGTGGTGTGAGTTCACTGGTGGGTTGGGCCCTGGGAGGCTGACTGGCTGGAAGCGGGTTGTGAAATCACTACCCCTAATTCTACAAGGTGATGTTGTATAGTGCCATCAGCACTAGTGAGAATGGGCGAGCTCCCCTGGATTCCCATAATTTTCTTATCTTCCTCGTCACCCCCTCTCTCTCCCTCTCCTTTCCTTCTATGGTGCACTCTTTAAAAGACACTAGTGTGTTTCCATGGGGACCTCTCTTGACCCCCCATTCCTTTCGTTTCCTTTTTTCTTCCCTCACTCCCTCTTCTGTCCCTGTAGACGATTTCCTCTACACCCTCTTTAACTCTTCAACTCTTCCTTGCCTTCCTGACTTTCCCCCCTCTGGTCCCCCCCCCTCTTCCTAATGAAATATCCCTAGGACACGTGGAATCTCACGGGGAATAGACCTAATATTGGTAACGATACAATGCATAAAAGGTTGATGTCAAATTCAGAGTAGTTGAGAATGAGACTCATTTTCTTTATTTCTAACAAAGTCTACTAACAAATAAGATAAGTGGATGGCTCTAGGCCCTGATCTAAATATACATTGAATTTTGTATCATCTTGAACTGTGGTAACTGATTGCATATGCTCCTGTAAATATGATATGTTCATCAAACTCAAGTGTAATGTGCAGTTTACTCAAACATTTTCTGTGTTAAAAAAAAAAAAGATTTGGGACAGCCTGTCGGATAGCTTAGGGGACATTGCTTTGCAGGTATCTAGTGCCTCAGTCCATTCTTCATCTTCCATCTGTCCCACCTCCCTCTCCCAGCGAGATTTGAGGCCATATGCTATTTTAGAGGATGACGGTGTAATGAGCATATTATAGAAAGTGGAGATTAATTTTTGTGGGTCTGTACCCTTAACCACCGCTATGAGGGCATTGAAAGTGGGCTGGACTGAGGGAACTGAGAGAGTATGGCATGACGGACCTGGAGGAACCCAAAAAAACATAGAATTTGGGAGTGTGAATTTATTACATAGGACGTCAATGTTTCATTTCTCCATTTGAGAGTAAATGATGCAAGTAGGAGATTCCCCGGGAACCCCAAATTCCTGGGTCAGGAATGTGTAGTAGGTGTGGTAGAGTCTTATTATGCCAAACAGGGGTATAATCATTGATGGGAGGGATCCCTAGTTTATTTATGGCAATGTCCCAAATGCGTCTCTATTGGTATAGCAAAGTCTTACTGTCTCCCGTGTGTTCGGCACCACCAGATTCCACCACTATACGGAGCATAGGGGATCTGAGGTGTGCTGCGTCTTGCTTGGGCATAGTAGGATGTGTAATCTCTCCCTGTCTGTTTTGTCAATGTGATACAATTGTGACAGCTGGGAAGCGATGTAGTAGCAACTGAGCTCTGGTACAGCTGTACCACCCAAGTCATTGAGATTTTGAAGAATCCACCAGGCCAATTTATGCCTGGAGGGTCCCCAAACATTTTAAGGAGAGTCTCCATGATCTTAAAGTGCTTCAAGGGCAGATATATCGGGGCGTGCCAGATGACATATAATATCTTGGGTAGTAGCACCATATTTATTAGGTTAATGCGCCCCCAAACACCAAGTGGCAGGCGGGCCCATGTCTGCATTTTTTTTTTTAGCTTTGATCAGAGTAAATAGAGGTTCCACACTGAGGCGAATATATTCTGCTGGGGTTCTAGTTACAAGTATAATGAGGGACACTCTTTTTGTAGAGGAAGGTGTGCTTGGGCCTCAGGTTGTGGAAAGCTGTCTAAGGGTAGGATTTTCGCTTTCTCTCAGTTAGTTTTAGGCCCGGAGAATGTACCAAATTGTTCTATTGTGTTTAATGGGGTCTGAAGCGAGTGACCCGAGTCAGCCAAGTATAGCAGAGTGTCGTCGGCGTACATGCTGATCTTTTCAATCAGGTCCCCCACGCCTAGGCCTCTAATCTCTGGGTTCTCCCGTTTGAAGATTGCAAGGGGCTCTGCTGCCAGTGCATATAGTAATGGGGACAGCGGGCAGCCCTGTCTCGTGCCACGAGTCAGACTAAACACAGGAGAGGGCCACCCATTTGCCACCACCCTAGCCTGTGGGTGTTGATACAATAATTGAATCCATTTAATAGTTCTGGGTCCAAATCCGTAGCATTCTAAGCATTTCCACAAGTACTTCCACTCCACTGAATCAAATGCTTTAGCAGTATCTAAAGCTACCACCACCATCGAACCAGCTCCATCGACACATTGTGTTTCTAGCCTTAACCTCCTCTTTTAACATCCCTTGGTCCTGTTTTTGGCCCCGACCCCTGCTCCCTCGTTGGTCAGATTGTGTCATAAACACACATAATGCAATACTCTTTTAATTTCAGTATTATGATACTTCTGTAATAGATTACATCCTTTATATATCAACCTTAATCCAATTCTTTTGTTTTGAAATTTGTTGCTGTCAGTGGAATCATGGTGTGCTGGCACCTGTAGTCCCACAAGCAGCTTTGGCACATAAATAGCTTCTCACCAGCAGTACCTCCATAGACCTGTAGAAGGAGCAGTAGACTCTGGGCGCGTAGCCTGTTTGTTCTCTCCAGAACTTCCTCCCTTGTTGCTTCCCCTGGTCCTGGTTCTGCTTCCTGTGACGTCATTGCCTGTATTCCACCTGCATTCCACATCGGACCTGGCTGTCTTCCTGGTGGCCACAGGAAAAGACTGCACATCTTGTCTCCTACGACCACCTCCCTGTGGATTAGGATGGACCAGCTACTGGACTGAACCTTGTGCCCACAGCACAGATGAGCCTGATTTTATTCACCTTCCTGTAAGTGCATTTATTGCTGTGTCATTAAAATCTTACTTAACCTATTGCACTTAGGTGGTGCTTCCTTTTTTGTTCCCTTGTCTTCCTATTAGTGGGAGAGATAGTGACCAATCAGTGGTGTCAGTGGAAAGAATAGTGAGCCAACATTGGTGTTGGTGGGAGGAATGGTGACCCATTATTTGTGTCAGTGGAAGGAATAGTGACCCATCATTGGTGTCATGGAAGGCATCATTGGTGTCAGTGGGAGGAGAAATATCATATTGTTGGTGTCAGTGGAAAAAAATAGTGAGCCTGCAGTGGAAAGAATAGTGACCTATTATTGGTGTCAGTGGGAGGGGTATTATCATTTTGTTGTTGTCAGTGAAAAGAATAGTGAGCAAGCATTGGTGTAAGTGAACGGAATGGCGCCCCATCAATAGTGTCAGTGGAAAGAATGTCAAACAAATAGTGTAGCGCTAAACAATTGTGATTGGGTGAAAACAAAATCGCCTCATGTGTGCTGAGGTTAAGCTAAAAAGAAATCAAGGTAACCTATAAACATAAACACCTATGCGTGACATATAAAAATCCAAAAAGAAAACAGAAAAAAGAGGGTGCACCAGCCTTGTGCATTATCCTTTTAACGAGTTTATTTAAAAGAACACATAATAAAACTACTCACAAAGGTAGATGAAAATCACGCTTAAATTACTCTTTGTGACAGTCTATCCACTGATAGCAGTCTCCAGATCCTACAAAGAGGACGTACAAACTGCTGCTGGCTTACGCATTTCAAAGGTTACACCTTCTTCTTCAGAGCCTAACCGTGTTCACCTCTTACAGCTACTTAAATATATGTGCTCATCAAAGAGGCACAAATCAGACTGACTCTGGTGCCCCTCCCATGCAGGTGGGCGGTACAAAGGCGGACCTTCGCTAAGCACCTTGGAAACCTACCAGCATAGGCATATACATATACACACACCCACACTAGTGCACGCATGTACCCAAAGAAGCCATTCCAAACAAGACAAGCCCCTGCAGCCAAATCAGCCCACAAGCACAGCAGCAACAGCAATAATAATGTTTTCACGCACTGACAGATCCACATACCATGCACAATGCGACACACCAAGGGCCACAGATCACCAGGTAGGCCCCTAGCATGCCCCACACATGCGGCCACATACACAAGCAGACTATGTGTAAGAATGGTGCACAACCGCCTGTACACGGAAGGCACCAGGAAACAACACAGAACAGCCAGCACTAGCCAGGATACCCACACTAACATCCAAATAGACCCAGCAAAACCACATCAGATCAGCCATCCGAGGGGCGAGTCCCGTCCTCTCTACAGATATACCGCATGCTGCAGATGATCGTTAGGCTAAGAGGATGCCTTACCTTAGAGGAGCGCTGTAATGCCTGGTGGAATGCACGCCATGTTTGTGGTTATATGCGGACAGGAGAGAACCATGTAACCTGTGCAGTGGCAGTGCCCTAAGGTAAAACGTTAATGGATTAGGGTGTACAATTTTATCTACACCCTCACCCAGGTAAATCTAGTGAAATCCCCGAGACAGGCACTGCTGGGCAGTAAGGTGGAGATGGTGTCAAAACCCCAGAGACATCTCATAACATTTATATTTATATCAGCAAAAATCATTATCGCAAAATCCTGGAAAATGGCAGCCTTGCCATTTGCACAACTTAAGCACAAACTTTCCTGGATTATGCTTAATGAACGCATGACAGCAGTACTACAAGATAAAATGAAGATGTTTGGGACTCATGGGTTGAATTTTTGATGGGAGATTCCAGATCTCTGCCCAATTAGAGCCGTCTCTGAATAGTGGGAATTGGAGCACGGGTGCGGGTTCACTTTCTACTTTTCCACTTTCACACTTTTCCTTCATCCTTTCCTCTTTTTCTCCTTTTTTTTTATGTTTTTCTTTTCTTCTTTTGTTATTCTCTCTTGATCTTTATCATAGTTATGAGAGTCGTCCAATTTGTTCCCTATAATCCCTAAACAGTGAGTACCTCTGAAGAATATATTCTGATCTCAGGGAGCTAAGTGATGTGGTATCCTCACTATATATAGCTATTCACTTCCTCTTACTCATAGTGGTCAATGAGAATGAGATATATATATATATATATATATATATATATATATATATATATATATATATATATATATATATATATATATATATATATATATATATATGTATGTGTGTGTATATATATATATATAATGTGTGTATGTATGTATATTTATGTGTGTGTGTTTTATAAGCAGAAGATTGACCTTGAATTATAAAACGTAGAGGCTCTAACTGTATATAGCAGATACATAGTATTAGCCTTAGACTACGTCTGAAATTCTAAATGAGAATTGAGGATACCTCATACAGACAAGGATAGCTCAATTATGGATAGTAAAGACCTGTATTTGCAATACGGTACACTGTTTGGATAACTCTAGATTTTGTATAATTTCTATACTGTACTTATTCTTGTTCTCAAGATTTTTTTTTCCTTTTCTTTTATGAAAATTTCAATAAAAACATTGAAATGAAAATAAAATTGATCACAAAAGTATCATAAAAGCAATATGGGAAGCAGGAGGTGCTGGACCGTTGTGTTTTGACTCAGTCTTCAACTGGGGCATATCCTAACCTCCCCATACTGCTACCAAATATATAAACTATACACCAATTACATAATTGCAAAAGTCCTCCCCCATCATGGCGGAACCGGAAGTGGGTTCTACAACGTGTATTAAACCTCCCTAATTCAACATTTAAAAAAAGCTTTTAAAAGGATATTCGTTCCCTAAAGGATTCAAATACCATTCGATTGGAAGGTTGGAGACCCATACAGTCAGGCAGGAGCACTGCACAAACAGAGAAAACAAACTGTTTGCGTCCCAAGCCTCATAATGAAGCATAGGAAGTGATCAAGGTGACACTTCCGCCGGAGGTAGGCGTCTCAAGCTTCGCAATGGATACAGGAAGTGATCTAAGCATTCTCTCCACCGGAAGTATGCATCACGGGCTCTGCCAATCACTTCAGGGCCATCCAACCATTTCACCACCCCAACCAACATCCCGCTTCACCAACCTGGTAAAGCAATGACGTTGTGGGGAGGAGGAAACCTACCGCGTCAAGACACGTGACTAGACAAATGCCGGAACATACTTTAGAACGCTAAACCATCTCCAAAATAACTCTTCAAAGATGAGCATAGATGAGTGGCACTCCCCTGGTGTAACCAAATGGATGAACGAGTAATACGTGAACATATCCTCAGAGGTGCATGGTCACGCCACAGCACCATTATGTGGGGAATAAGTAGACCAACACGGGGAACGCATCCAATGTGCCTATACTCCCATAACGGGTGCAAAGTCACTCACAACATCCATCATTCCATCACAGACACATAAGGCAAATGTCACATATGAAAAACGCCATGGACAGTACCGCCCAAAACTGGATGTCTGCGTATAAACAAATTAATGGCCGTTCCACGCGATAATATAAATCAGAAAAAAAATCACAAAAAAATTATATGAATATAAAAACGGGGATCATGCCTACTGGAAATTTGAAAAAGGGATGCAAATCTGTATATTCAGAGTAAACAGAGCAAAAACCCCCTAAATTTATCAAATGAATAGGGATGCATCGCAGATGGACCAAAACCAGAGAGAAGGTGCCACTCACGCCCGGTTGATGAAGCAGTTGATATCCCAATCTACATTCATACAATGGGGTGAGTAGCACCTTAACTCATAGATCCAGTAAGTTTCAAGCTGCGATACACCCCTAAGACAAGACTTGCCTCTCCAATGAGGAACAAACTTGTCAATGACCTGGAATGAAGTACCAGTGGGGTCTTTGTCGTGAAATTCCAGGTAGTGACGGGGAACACTATGCTTGTTGCAGCCCTTTTTGATCTTGGCTATATGCTCGTTCACTCTGATAGAAAAAGTCATTATAGTGCATCCATCCATAGTGCTTCTTGCATGGACATGTAATCAAGTAAACAATATACTTTGTAGCGCACGTGGTGAAGTGTTTCATATTATAGCTCTGCAATGTTATAGTTGAGGAAAAAGTCTCAGATTTGCGTCTTCCACAAACATTATGCAGGCACACATTACACTTCCTGCAAGGGAAATATCACTTGCGCTCCTGCAAAGAGGAAACAATGCCTGGAGGATCCATGGTGTTAGGGGCAACCTCTCCCTGGATGGAGCAAGCACCTCGATAGATGATGCCCGATAGCTCTCAAGAATGCGCCTTTGGGAGGGGGCAATGGGAGGTGAGGACGTGAGAACGTAGCGTCTGTCACGGAGGGAGGGGTCCCAGTGTGGCAGCAGGAAGCCGCCTCGAGGAACGCTCTGTAAAGCCGCCGGTGTACACACCACAACAGGAGGAGAACCTCTGCTTGCCAGCAGGGAAGATGACAGCTACATGAAAAAGATACCGTTGGAGAAACATCCTAGGACACCGAGGAGCGGCCGGAGCAATAAGATAAGTGTAAACCGAAAGTGATCTGTGAAACAGCTTGTAAGCCCCGGCATCCCGCCCCTCCTCCTCCCCCTCGTCTCTCCTGTCTTACGAATGGCTGGTTGTCTGTGAAATAGCTGTGAGCCTCGGTATCCCGTCCCCCCCTCCTCCCCCTCGTCGCCCCTGTCTCCCGAACGGCTGGCTAGAGGATTTATTGTCTGCAGTAATCCTCAGCCATTAGCATCGGAGGAATCAAAGGAAGTTTTTTTTGAGACACAGAACCTGTAAGAGTGGAGAGTGGAGAGGGTAAGAGGTGGATGGATGAGAGAGAATTGATTAACAGCATGTGAAGTGGAAGTCTTGAAGGACAGAAGTCAAGTGTATTTTGGAGATACTGAAGTTTAAACTCTGAGTGAAAATAATTTAACTGAACATCACTGAGAAAGTTGGTAATGTGATAAAACACCAAGGGACTGCATTTAAAAACGCCAGGGAAGCATAAAGGAATATATGTGACCATCAGCATCATTAGTGTTGTCAGCATAAAGCAGTTGAGTTGTGGATGATGAAGGAATATATACTGGCCAGGTGGGGAGAGGAGGGGGAGGGTGGAGGGGTGGGGATGGAGGAAGGAAGGGGAGGGGGGGGGTGAGAGGGGACACTGGGCCCCATATCTTGGGACAAACGGGTCTGTTGGTCGCCCTGATGTTCGGGGCATGGAAAAAACTAGGGACCCACTTGGGGCCAGGAGGAGAGGGGGGAGGATAGATAGGGGGAGGTGGTGGGAGGAAGGGGAATGGGGAGCAGGGAGGGTATATTGTGCATATGCCCCGACAGAAAAAGGGGTAGTTCAAGGTAGGCCAGAGGTACAAAAGATAGCAAATTCAGAAAAATGACAACATTTAAATTCCTATCCTATAATGTAAAAGGGTTAAACTCAAACTTGAAAAGGCACAAAATTTTGAGGGAACTACAAACCTATGGGGCAGGGGTGGTGTCCCTACAGGAGACCCATTTAACATATGAATCAAATATTAGATTAAGATCAAAAGAATTCCCGAATTGGTTCTATGGAGATGCAATATCGAAAAGAGCAAGGGGAGTGGCGATAGGATTGGCTAAGGGGGTACAGTTTAAATTAGGAGGTATGATGCAGGACCCAGGAGGGAGATCTCTGTTCATCAGAGGAATACTTGGAGAAATAGAATGCACCCTCGCCAACATATACGCCCCTAACAAAAACCCAATAAGGTTTCTGAAGGACACATTGGAAAAATTAACGGATTTTAGGAAGGGGGAACTTATAGTAATGGGTGACCTCAATATGTGCTTAGAACCAGAGATCGATAGTACGTCCGGGGCACAGGGGACGAATAACGGACAGATGAGGAAGATAAAACAGGAACTACATAAAAATCAATTGGTAGACATTTGGAGGGTCATGAATGGTAAAACACGAGATTATACGTTCTACTCCCCTGTGCACCGGACGTACTCTAGGATTGATTACATCTTAGTAGACCATAGACTTTTAGACAGGATAGTAGGCTCAAAAATAGGAATAATCACAATATCAGACCATGCCCCTATTGAGATGGAGATGCAGATATACAGGGCTCAAGGGATCAATCAATCATTATGGAGAATAAATGAAGACCTACTGCAAAACGAAGATATCTCCAAAAAAATAGAGAGAGAGCTAAAATATTATTTTGCAACAAATGAAACAGGAGATACATCGGGATCGGTGATATGGGAAGCACATAAAGCCTACATAAGGGGAATAATAATAAAAGAGGGAGCAAGGAGAAAGAAGGAAAGGAAAAATAAGATGGGAAATGTTATAAAAGAAATTTTTAACTTAGAACAAGAACATAAAAAACACAGAGGACACCACCAAACAACATACCTTGCACTGATAAATAAAGGGGATGAACTAAAAAAGTTGATGGAACAAGAAACAAAGGAAAAATGTAACCAAATAGCTAAAGAAAGATATGTGTGGGGAAATAAGGCGGGAAAACATCTAGCCAGAATGCTCAGGAAAAAAAAAGCCCTAAACTTTATAGGAAAGATACAGGATAAACATGGGAAGATGGTCTATGAAACCAAAGAGATTGGTGAAGTATTTAAAAACTACTATAGTGAACTATATACAGAGGAGATGAATGGAGACCAGATAAGTGAGGAAAATAAAAACAGGAAGATAGAGGAATTCTTAAAACGTGCCAAATTAACCAAGATTACAAAAAATTCTAGAGAGGTCCTGGAGAAACCAATAACAGAGGAGGAGATATATAGAGCAATAGCAGATAGTACACAGGGGAAAGGTCCGGGTCCGGATGGGTTCACCACATATTATTACAAGAAATTTAAAGACATACTAGTACCGAAAATGTGTAAGTATATGAACGGGGTGGGAAGTGAGTTTGAACTAAGTAGTGAGGCGCTTTTTGCTACAATCACCGTGATCCCCAAAGAGGCCAAAGACGCGACTTTATGCGCTAGTTACAGACCGATATCATTGATTAACGTAGACACAAAAATATACTCAAAAGTACTGGCCACGAGGATAAAAGAATTGATGAATGGGGTGATTCATCCGGACCAAGTAGGCTTTATAGCAGGAAGGGAGGGAAGAGACAATGGGGTGAGAACCCTATTGCTGCTCCAGAAGAGAAGGGAGGAGGGACTTCCAGGTCTGCTCTTGTCAAGTGATGCCGAAAAGGCGTTTGACAGGGTGGACTGGGAGTTCCTGTTTAGAACCCTAGAAATAATAGGAATAGGCCCAAAGATGATAGGACGGATCAAAGCACTTTATAGAAAACCCAAGGCGGCCATTAAGATCAACGGAACCCTGTCGTCACCTTTCGAGATGAAGAGAGGGACAAGACAGGGATGCCCCCTGTCTCCCCTTCTCTTCATGTTGGCCCTAGAACCCCTCCTTGCAACAATTAGAAATAACCCTGACATTGAAGGATTTAAGGTGGGAGAAGAGGAGCACAAATTGGCCGCTTATGCGGACGATGTGCTCTTCTATATAAGTAACCCCGGAAATACATTACCAAGATTGGTTAAAATATTAAAACAATACGGCGAAATAACAAATTTTAAGATCAATATGGGGAAATCGGAAATTCTAAAGATAAACGTGAGTAAAATAGAGGAGGAAAAACTGAAGAGAGATTTCCAATTCCGCTGGAAAAAAGAGATCAAATATCTGGGAATAATGCTCGCGAACTCCCCGGAAAAGATATATAGAAAAAACTATATCCATCTCTTGGATGAAATAAAGAGGGAAGGGAAAAAACTCCAGACAAAACCTCTTTCATGGATGGGGCGTATTAACGTCATAAAAATGGTCCTCTTGCCTAAGATCACGTATAAATTCCAAATGTTACCTATTAAACTCCCACAGGAATATATTAGAAAACTGAAGTCAATAATCTCTAATATAATATGGAAAAACAAAAGATCAAGAATATCTCTTAAGACCCTAAAACAAGATAAAGACAAAGGGGGCCTTGCGGTACCGGATATCCTAAAATATTATAAAGCAATAATTGTATCAAGAGCAATAGAATGGGCTAGGGATAACCAAGAAAAAAGATGGGTGAATGTAGAGAAATATTATAGTAAAACACGTTTAGGATCTATTATCTGGAACCCACCGAATCACAGAACGGTAGATGAGGAAACGCACTGTTTGACAAAAATAGTTTTAAAGACATGGGATGTAGTATATAAACAGTTAGATAAGATTTATAATTCTCCCCTGATGGAATTAAAGGAGAATGAGTATTTTGCACCAGGGAAAAGAGATATAGGTGGGAACTGGATAAAAAAAGATAAAGTACAGCTTAGAGAAATACTTAAAAAAGGGAAAATTGTCACAATTACTGAATTTGAAACAAAACACTGACACATGGGTGATAGATGAATGGAGGTACATGCAATTAGACCGCTTCGTGAAAAATTTACCTCAACCGATAAGATCCGGAGAAAATTTGACAGCGTTAGAAAAATTATGTTGTTCGGAAAAAACAAAAAAACACAATATCTAAGCTATATATTGAAAGAAGAAGAAGCAGAGGTATCCACACTCATCAAAAAATGGGAAAAGGAATTGGGAACACAAAAAGACACGAGCACGATTAATAAAATGTTATTT
The DNA here is from genome assembly GCA_037953035.1 of Aquarana catesbeiana. Taxonomy (NCBI): domain Eukaryota; kingdom Metazoa; phylum Chordata; class Amphibia; order Anura; family Ranidae; genus Aquarana; species Aquarana catesbeiana. The sequence continues at coordinate 244,652 of JBBHAA010003442.1, read as the reverse complement.
TTGGCCCATAGCTCAGCGGCGGATACAAAAACGGCCGAGATGAATTATAAATGTATGGCAAGGTGGTACGCAACGCCAGATAGGATAAGTAAATTCCAACATGGGAAATCGACAGAGTGTTGGCGGGGCTGTGGAGGGATGGGTACTATGGCTCACTTATGGTGGAATTGCCCGGTAATTAAAAAATATTGGAAAAAAATCTTGAGCTCGATAAAGGAGATTACAAAAATTGAGGTGAAGGAGGATCCGTGGGTGGTTCTCTTCCATGGCATAGAAGGGAGTGTGAAACAATATAAAACATCTCTGGTCCCACATCTTTTAAACGCAGCAAAAAGATTAATCCCCAAAAATTGGTGGGGAAAAGAAAGTCCGGAGATGTGGGACTGGATAAATGCCGTGGAGGAGACCCACACCATGGAGCAGTTTTCTTTGTACAAAGAGGAAAAGAGAGAAGTAGACAAATGGAAATGTTGGAAGGAGTTTAAAAAAACATGGAGTTATGCAGAAAAAATCAGGATTTAACTACCTACCAAATAGATCATAGGCATTGCACAAGGGTTAGGGGGGAGAGGGGAGGGAAACAGGGAGAGAGATGGGAGGGAGGGGGGGTTATATATATGTATATGGTTTCTTTTTTTTTTTACTTAGATATGTGAAACAGAGAGATTTATAAATAAAGATAAAATTTTAGAGAAGGGGAACTAAGGGCTGAGCCTCATCAGGTGAGGTTAGGTTTTATATAATTATTTTCTTGTAAACCCCCGTTGTGTTCTTCCGTTGAAAACAAAATAGATACGCCACAGTGATGAAGAGATGAGAAGAGACATATATGAGCGAGAAAGCTGAATTAGTCTCTCTAAGAATTTTCTGAAGTGGCAAAAAAAAAAAAAAAGATGATGCCCGATAAAGCCGGCCCCAACACTCTATTATTTAATAGAATCTTCCAGTGTTTGTTAAATATCTTTTTAATCTCCATGTGTTTGTATGGAGTAAGATGAGAAAAAGGACCATTTAAAACAGTTCTCCCTTTGTACCTTAGGACGATCAACTAGCAAAAAATTCCTATCTATACCAATGCTGGCTCGCTGTTCTTTCCACTGACACCAACAATAGAGACGTTTCCACTGACACCAACGATGGGTCACTGTTCTTCCCACTAAATGCTGGCTTACTAATCTTCAAACATACTCCAATGATGGATCTCTATTCCTTTCACTGACAACACCATTATTGGATTACTATTCCTTCCACTGGGATTTAAGATGGGGTACTCCTCCTGCCAAACAGCTATTCCAGCCAATGACACTGAAAACGAAATGCTGGGTCACTAATTATTTTCAATAGAAAGGAAAAGGAAAGCTGCGCTGCAAAAAATATTAATTAAACAAACATATTGTGACAGTCTAAGTGCCATGTGATATGGTGGTAAGTCCCCACATAAAAGGGATACCATCAAGAATGTCCCATAAAGAAATAACGTTCTGTGAAGTGAATCTTGATGAGCAATCCTTTTTGTGCAAAGAAAAAAGATGAATAAAAACACCAGTGACGGAGGAGGATTACGGGGGAGGAGCTGCTGACCAAGATGGCCGTCTAGGCAGATCGTGGACTGACACGCTGCAAATGTTGGGCGTCTGACGTCTACACAACCAGTGCATTCTTTGGATATGCCGCCGGCTTCCCTTGAGGAGTCCCCCCCCCCCTTACCCATCTAGCTGAACTGCAGTGGAACAGAGGTGGCGGCGGGAGCGGCTGAGGCGGCACTCGTGAGTAAAAGGAGCGGAGGTCCGCGAGAGATCCGACAGGAGAAAAGCCGGTGGTGTGCTGGGAGCTCTTCCGAGGACCGGGTCAGGAGACAGCGGACGCGGGAAGGCGGGAGCCTCTGTGTGTTTGTGGTAGCGGACGGCATTGGTCCTTGCCTGAGAGCGTCCTCTCCGGCAGAGTCAGCGGGAGTGGAACGGCACAGAATAGATGGATCCGGGATCTCCAAAAATGAAAGTCAGCAGATTAAAGGTCAGCCACCTAAACTATGAAAGTTCTAAGCTACTAAATGTTATAGCTCATAGATTGGAGCAGCAGATGGAATACGGGGCGGCATAAAATCCTGTTTCTTTCATCTCTCATGTCATCTTGGAAATAGTCTGATATCTTGATATCTTGAAATCCCTGAAAACAAGCCGAACTGCTTTTTGTACAAATTGATACATATCTCCGAATTAAGTAAAGGGAAAATGCTGAATTAAAGGGACCATAAAGCAATAAGTAACAGGCAGCAAGATTCCTTCAATGTCCTTTTGCTTCCCCTTTTCCCTGAATGTAAAAGTAATAAACATTAAAAGGAAGGATTGATAAAGAGGAAGAAAAAGGGAAAAGAAAAGAAAAGTAGGGGGGGGGGGAGGAAAAAAAAAGCAAAAAAAAAAAAAAAAAAAAAAAAGGAAGAAGGGAAACGAAGTAAGGAGAGAAGGAAGAAGTGAAAGGGGGGAAGAGAAAGCAAGAAATATGGCCCCTAAGAAGAGCAATAAGACACCACAACATCAAAAGGGTAAAAAGGATAAAACAGAAGGTATTAGCAAAAGCAGTACAGGGGTACAACCAACACAAACAACCGACATTAAGGAATTCTTTCAGCAGTCACAGCTACAGTCCCCTCACGTAACTCAGATATTACAAACATCACATGATCTGTCAAATATAGTTGAATCAACAGAAATATCTAGATCATCAGGGGAAGAGCAAATAAATCATCCCAGAAATAGCTCATTGATGGACACAACAGGGTCATTAAATGAACAAGAGGAGGAAGATAAAGAAAAATGGGATATAAAAGCATACATATGTTCGCTCCCAACTAGGGAAGATATGGATCGATATGTGCATAGGCTGGAAAAATCTTACAAAGAAGAGATTCAGGAACTTAAAATATCTACAAAACATACACAAGGAAAGATGGACAAAATAGATAAGAGTTTTAAAAACGGAACAAGAATTGTTAAAGATAAAGGAAAAAATGCAGAAGCAAGGAATTCAACTAAAGCAAGTAATAACTTAGATGAGCAGGAAAACAGAAATAGAAGATCCAACATAAGAATTAGAGGTTTAACGGAGACGGTGGGCCCAAAAGAACTTATAACAACAATACAAAAAATATTCCAGGAAATTACCCAGGACATAGACATAAAAGATTTAATTATTGACCGGGCGCACAGGGCAGCAGGAATAAAGAAACCAGATATAAGTAAACCTCGGGACGTTATCTGCAAAATGCATTATGCTCACATTAAGGATAAAGTTGTGCTTGCAGCCCGCCAAAATAAAAATATTCAATATGAAGGAGAACCGCTTCTGCTCTTTCAAGGTATATATCAAAATATACATTGGATCCCAGAAGAGCGCTAAGACCCCTTGTGGAGCACTTAATAAAAAATAACATTCAATATAGATGGAAATTTCCATTTCGGTTGCAAATCCAAAAGGAAGGACATCTGGGGGACTTACCGGAATTTTTGGCGGTTTTAAAAATTTCAGAGTTTGCATATATTTTATGGGCCAGTCTGGTAATGCTAACATTCAAGAAATTAGAAATTCAAGAAATTCAAATTCAAGAAATTCAAGGGCTCTAGTTGGGGAGAGAGAGAAGGGGGAGGAGACAGAAGGTTGGGGGAACGGGGTACGATAACTGGGTAATCTGGAATTTAAATGTTGGGTTTTTTTTGTTTGGTTTTTTTTCCTCTTCTTTTTTTTTTTTTTTTTTTTTTTTTTTCACAACACAATGGAGATAATCTTTATGTTTATGCTATGGGTAATTTGTTTGCACTAGGAGATATGAAATGAGCTTAGAGGAGATAATGATATGTATAAGTTTTACGCACCATGTGATATGAAGGGGAAAACATGAATTCAGAGGGTAAGATAGAAGCACAGGGTGGGGTCCCTTTTTTTTTTTTTTTTTTTTTTTTTTTCTTTTACCACGGAGGAGATAATATATTGTACATGTTGTTTGCACTAAATATATAAAAGAAACACAATTTTTATTTTTTTTTTTTTTTTGGCAAGTCGTTTGCACGAGGGGATATGAAATGAACATAGAGGAGTTAATGATATTTATAAGTTTTATATATTAATTGATAAGAAAGGGAAAATACGTATTCAGGGTGGGGTTGTGGGGGTTTTTTGTTTTTCTTTTTTCACAGAGGAGAGAATATTTTACTCATGTTGTTTGCACTAAAATTTATAAATGAAATGGGAAAATTTTTTTTTTCTTCTCATGATTAACACAGAGGAGATAATATTTATATGTATGTTAAATGGCATTGGGATATACGAAAGCAGTTTAGAGGAGATGATATTTGTAAGTTTTATTATTAGCAATAATGAATAACGTTAGGTTTATGCACAAGGTGTTGTGAAAAGGAAAATATGAACCAAAAGAGTACGGGGTGGGTTTTTCCTGCACTTTTTCTTTCCTCTCCATCTCCTTTAGAACATTTATGTAAGCTATCCGCACCAAGTTATATGAAAGGCTGGTGGAGGAGGGGAAAAAGAGGAAAAAACAAATTTTTTTTTTTTTTTTCATATCTATAAGTTTCCCCTCGGATAAATACGCATCGTCTGAAATAAGAAGGTTAAAAGGATTAATATCGCATATTGGAAGTACTATAGGGATCCCCCCTTACACTCCTCCCCAAGGAAAGAGAGAGAAAGAAAGGAAAGAGAGTTAAAGAAAATAGAGACGAAAGAGGCCCAAAAGAATAAAAAGAGAAAAGAGATAGTAAAATGCAGCAGGAGGTTAGTGATCGAGAGGCGACCTGTGCTCAGCAGACTCTAAACCCCCCATAATAGGGAACTTACTTTAGATAGTAAGAAAGACTTATTTTTTTTTTTAGTCAAGTAGATATAGGGTAGACAGTGTGTGTGGGGAGTGTGAGAGTGGGTTTTTGTATTTTCTTTTCTCTTCTCTTTTTTTTTTTTTTTTTTTTTGTTTTGTTCCTACTGGTTCCAAAATATGAAAATATGCTCTTATAATATCAGAGGTCTTAACTCAGCAACAAAAAGGTCACAGGTTCTGTATTCTCTTCATAAGCAAAAAGTGGGGGTAATTTTTTTCCAGGAGACGCATTTCCGTACGGACCACGTTCCGAATTTACAAAATAGATTTTACACTACATGGTATCATGACTCCTTTATGTACTCAAAATCAAAAGGCGTCTCTATAGCAATACATAAAACAATACCACACCAGGTGCTGGAAGAATGGCGTAATAAGGATGGAAGAGCAATACTACTCAAACTTATGATATGGGGCAAAAAAATAAAAAAAATACACGTTTATTAATATATATTTACCTAATCAGGGCCAACATAAAGTAGGTACACAAATGTTGAAAGAGCTTATGGAAAAAGCTGAGGGGATAACAATAATAGGAGGAGATTTTAATTTTGTCCTTGATAAAGAGATGGATACTACTGCACCTTCATTAGTACAGATGGGCAGGGAGGAAAAAAAACTTTTTAGAAACTATGGCAAAATATCAGTTGATTGATATATGGAGGGTTCTACATCCAACAGAAAAAGATTTCACATTCCACTCAAAAGTCCATGAGACATACCATAGACTGGATTACTTTCTGATAAACCAGATGGGGATAGCGGTAACCGTATCTTCTGAGATAGGTAGTTCGTTATGGTCAGATCATGCACCAGTATTTTTGGTGTTGGACCCACTTAAAGGCAATAACAATAAGGGGAATTGGAAGCTCAATGATAATCTGCTCCATGATGAGACATGTGTGATTGAAATAAGGAAGGCAATATCAGACTTCTTACATGACCACAGAGAGGATACTACATCTTTGCCGATCAAGTGGGAAACATTAAAATGTGTAATTTAAGGGCTTTTCATTAAACACGGGGCTAGAATGAAAAAATTAAAAGGCAATACAATGACTCAATTACTAAAAGAAATACCCAAAATAGAAGCCCAACATAAACAAAATCCAGCACGTGAAATATCAATAGAGTTAACAGAAATGAAAACAGAACTAAAAACATTGATAAATGAGCAAACTTTACATATAAGAGACAGTAACCGTGCCCTATATTATCAACAGGGTAATAAACCAGGCAAGCTACTCGCAAGGGCCTTGCGCCATCGCGGCAACACACTACCTATTGTTAAGATCAAGTCAGAAAAAGGAGATATGAGATATGATCCAAAGGGGATACTGAAGGAGTTTCAGACTTTTTATACGAAATTATATAACATTCCCAACTGCATCACAAATAGTGATTCGGAGGGAACCCAACAAAGCATCAATCATTACGTAAGAGAAACAGCACTCCCTGTATTAGCCCCGACAGACAAGGTACAATTGGATCAGGACTTTTTGGAGAGCGAAATACATAACGTAATCGATGCATTAGTACCGGGGAAAAGTCCAGGCCCCGATGGCTTTACCCCAAGATTCTATAAAATATTTAATGAAGAACTTATTCCCATTATGAAGCAGACATTTAATGCAATATCCACATCAGTGCCTTTTGTTTCACAAAGTATGCAGGCCTATATTTCACTTATACCTAAACCAGAGAAGGATCATACCTTATGTGGAAATTATAGACCTATCTCTCTAACAAATATCGACCTGAGACTGTATGCTAAAATAATTGCCAGTAGACTCGCCCCTTTAATGCCAGTACATATACATCTAGATCAGGTGGGTTTTATAGAAGGAAGATAAGCAAGAGATAATACTCTAAAAATACTCTCACATTAATGGAACACGCACAGAGAGGCTCCATCCCATCCTGCCTATTAGCGATTGATGCAGAGAAAGCATTCGACAGGGTGGGATGGAGCTTCCTCAGAGAGACCTTAGTGCAGTGGGGGTTGGGTCCTATACTTATAGATAAAATAATGGCCTTCTATAAAAACCCAACAGCTAAGATACAGGCAAATGGAGACCTATCTGAGGTAGTCCCTATAACAAATGGAACCCAACAGGGTTGCCCGCTATCTCCAATATTATATATACTGGTGATGGAGCACCTATTAATAGCGATTCGAAAAAATAAAGACATACAAGGAATTAAAGTAGGAGATACGGAGTATAAGATGTCAGTATATGCAGATGATATTCTGTTTATATATTACTAACCCATTGATATCATTACCAAACCTGATATCTGAATTTAAACGATATGGTGCACTTAGTAACTTCAAAGTAAATTATAATAAATCTGAAGCTCCAAATATTAACCTACCAAGCACGATAGTGGAACTCCTTAAAGATTTTTCTTTTAAATGGCAGGAGAATGCAATCAAATACCTAGGTACCTATATCCCTACTGATATTGATAAATTATGGGAATATAACTATGTCCCAATGGTACAAAAAACCATGAGAGCGTTACAACAATATGAAAAGGGAATGTTCTCCTGGTTTGGTAGAATAAGTATAGTAAAGATGGATATATTGCCCAAAATATTATATATTCTTCAAGCAATACCCATTTTTCCTTCAACAAAAACACTAAAAAAATTGCATAGACTAATAGGAAAATTTATCTGGGGAGGCAAGACGCCCAGAATTAAAAGAACAGTGTTAAATAAAACTAAAGAGGATGGGGGCTTTGCCCTTCCAGATATAGATATATATCTCAAAGCAATATTGATAACTAGAATAGTGGACTGGTTCAATAATAGAGATAATAAACAGTGGGTAAAGATTGAGGAAGAGATTACGGCCCTTAAACTAAAATCCCTACCTTGGATTAAAAGAGTGCAAAGACCGCCGGAGAGTGAGATGTCTAGTGGTATCAACATTAAAGGCTTGGGATACTATGATAAAGAGAGGGAGCGGATCTACTTATAGAGGTCCCATGACCCCATTATTCAGTAATCCAGAGTTCCCACTGACACTTGAATCTAAAACTTTTCTTAAATGGAAAAGAAGTGGGGACACTAGAATAGTGGAAACGATGAAAGGGAATAAACTTCTTCCATTGGAAACGTTGGGGGTTGAATATAAAAATAAATGGATGCAGTATGGTCTGCTCCAGCGGTACATTGAATCTTTAACAAAGGAATCCGTAATAGATAGGCCATTGACAAACTTCGAAAAAATTTTCTTGCAAGAAAATAGACCCACACATGTCTTATTTAACATTTATAAATTCTTAATTTCAGAAAATAAAAGACAAGAGTTACCATATGTTAAAAAATGGGAACTAGAGATTGGAATAGATTTTCTCAGGGGAACCTGGGAAAAGGCAATTCTAGCGACCCATAAACTTTCAATCTCGGCTAAACACCAAGAAAGAAATGATAAAATCTTAGCCAGATGGTATAGATGCCCCGTAGAGTTACATAAAATGAATCCGGATAATATGGACATATGTTGGAGGTGTCATGTAACTCAGGGTACAATGTCACATATTTGGTACTATTGCTCAAAAATCCAACCATTCTGGCAAAAAGTATTCGAGATCTTTAGAGCATTGACCGGGAATGAGCTGTATCCAGAGATACAAGATAGCAGTATTATCTATGATTCCAGGATCAATAAAAAACATAAAGGGAATTTTGAAATACTTTTTGACGGCGGCACGAACGGTTATAGCAAGAAAATGAAAAAATACACTTGCGCCGTCTGTTGTTGAATGGGAATGTGAGATGATGGAGATGCGTGCCCTGGAGGAAAGAATGAAAATAGAAGAGGGGTCGAAGGAACAAATATTAAACATATGGGCTAAATGGGAGGAGTTCAGAATCTCATCGAGACTTCTAAAGACAACATAGAAGCATCAAGGAACATAACAGGAAGGGACCCTTTTTTTTTTTTTTTTTTTTTGGCTTTCGTTTTGTCTTGTTTGTCTGTAAGTATGAATAGGTACGAATGAGGGGATCGGGTTGGGTAGGTGGGTTTAAAGTATGGGGTTCACATCCTTGATTTAATAGTATAAATAATCAAAATGAAGAAATTTGAATACTGTTCTCAAAAAGATTAATAGAATAATTTTATGATTTGGATGTGTATATGTTTCATAATGTGTTATTGAAAATGTTTCGATAAATAAAGATTAAATTTTCAAAAAAAAAACACCAGTGACAGTGAACCTCCACCTTAAAAAATGCACGCTTACCAAAAGGCAAGCAATAGCAAGCCGGTGAATTGGGATCAATAACCTGACATCAGACCAGCGCCAGCAGTGGTTCACTTGATGGTAATAAGGATATGCCAGAGGATTGGGACTCACAGAATGCACCAACGATCCGCATTATAGGGAAAAAAAGAGAAACTATCCATAGTGTAAATCCGCATGTATCATTTATTATAAAAAGGAAGTATTGCACTTACATCAAACAAGAGTAAAACAAACTCGTAGGAGAATGCCGGTCGGCTCGCAGACACCCGTCCACCAGTACACAATACACTGCAATGACGTCAGCACGCCTACCAGCTGACGTACATTTCGTCAAAGATTGACTTAGTCATGGGGAATGGGCGACGCGCTGACTCATCGCTATAAATAGACAACCAAGCCTCGCTGTGAATCTTGAGCGGCTAAGCTGAATTGCTTGATTCTATAATAGGAAAACATATAATTGTATTGATGTCTAAATGATGGCAAATAATAAAAAGCTTTATTACAATTGATAAAAATTGGAAAATGAGAGGGCAAAAAAAATATATTTATAAAATATATATATATAAAAACCATGAAACACCCCATATGAATCTGAAACACATGTCGTGTATAAAAAATGAAACAGTCCAACACTGACCTCTAGTGGCGCAAGTGTATTCACATTAGCAACATTATATAAGTGTGATCTATCAGCGGAGATTACAAGGACCAATAAAATAAATTTAATAAAAAATTGTTTAAAAAAAATGTTATATATATATATATATTATACTGGAACAATCTGAAATAAAAAGTAATGAAATTGTTAAATGATATAGTGTTTAAAAATAAGATTGAAAGATCTATAATGGTGTTCATGGAGATTCATGTGAGAAATGACCAAAGGTAGTCGGATTTGACCTCCCAACCAACATTGGTCAAAAACACACCAATCTCTAGGCCAATATTCGTTAAGGGGTGTAAACCATAGGGACAGGTGAGCTATAACAATAGCCCCACCACAATTTCCCAAAGGTATCGCTAAACACTATTCCAAGAAAGATGGTTTTAGCAGGATTTTTGTTGTGAACCTCCAAGTAGTGTCACGAGACTGGGTGCTTGGGAAAACCACAAACCGCAACTATCCGTAGGAATATATGAATTGCACTTTTCACTTTAAGAGCACTGACTGCAATTCATATATTCCTACAGATAGTTGCAACCATGAAACGTGGCTAAAATCAGTGCCCAAAAGCCAATACATACGATTGAGGAGAAACTGCTCCAAATTTGGCGAGTTTCTCTTACAGGCCAATGTTCTAACTAAAAGATTTCTAGAAAAGGGCTATCCTGAGGCCTCTCTGACACCTCTAGAAGAGGTGTCGTCACTAGATAGGGCTAATCTACTTAAAGAAAGACCACCCATTGGGGACAGGATACCTTCTGTCCCTTTTTATCACCCCTTTTTCCATCCAACATAAGAATGTGGGCAGACTTATTAAAAAAAACACTGGCATATTTTAACTAATGATGTTGTTTTCAATACTGTTCTTCCCAATAAGCCACAGGTCATCTACAAGGGAGCCTCTTCCCTTAGGACTAGATTTAGCTCCCAATGTTCTTGACCCCCCCTCCTACGCTAAAGGGTTTCTTTGAAAACCTTACTGGGTTTTATCAAAGCAGGAGATTTAGGGTCTGCTCTATGAGTGGCTATCCACATAGGAGAACCCATATGTTTGTTTTATCTTAGAGAATTTGAAATCAAGCCCTTTATTACATGCTCCACCAAGAGTGTTGTGTACCTGCTTTAATGCCCATGTGGGCTGCAATATGTGGGCAGGACCAAGCGGGCACTTTTCGGTTAGCACATAACTAACATTATCTGTGGTTTTCTCAAGCACCCAGTCTCGTGACACTACTTGGAGGTTCACAACAAAAATCCTGCTAAAACCATCTTTCTTGGAATTGATAGATATATACCCCACTGGAGAGGTGATTCTTTAGTACGTGGTATCTCAAGACTGGAGATGGCCTGGATCCATAAAATCAAATGTTATGCTCCCTTTGGACTCAATGTGGATGTTGACCTCAATGCTTTTATGGACAATTCCTAAATTTTTTTATTGTAAACTTGCCGTGAACCCTCAGTGGCTTATTTATCCTTTTGGCTTATTGCCTATGTTTAGTCATACCTTTGGGGAAAATGTGGTGTGTGTGTGTGTGTGTGTGTATATGTATATATATATATATATATGTGTGTGTGTGTGTGTGTGTGTGTGTGTGTGTGTATGTGTGTATATATATATAATTATATTTTAGTTTTGTTTTCAATCTCTCTTTATTAAATTTTCATTTCGTATAAACAGTCATAAATATCACAACTTAATAAACAAAACCGAATGATATCATCCAATTAAACAAGACATTTCACAATAGGTACTTAATATTTCTATTACATAAAAGATTATTCATTCTAGTTATATTCGTCTGTATCATTCGTCTCCAGGTTTCCTTATCCTAACCTCCTAAAAAAAATCCCTGATTTTGTATCAGTAAGCTAACTCTTTCATTAATTGATATATTTAGTATCTCTGATTTGTCGTAATTTACCTTGAAATAACTTAGCTCCCCAAATCTTTTCAGTTCTTTCATTAAATTTGGGATAGTTATGATGGGGTTGGTTATATATATTAATAAATCATCTGCATATGCAGCTATCTTGTATTCTTTTTCCCCCACTCTTAACCCTTTAATATCTTTGTTATTCCTAATTGCAGTGATTAAATGTTCCATTATAAGTACAAACAATAATGGAAAGAGGGGGCATCCTTGACGAGTGCCGTTTGATATTTTTATGTCTTTTGATAACATACCGTTCACTCTTACTTTTGCTCTTGGGTTGGAATACAGAGCCATTATCCTGTTTAAACATTTTCTGACCCATACCGAGTTGTTTCAATGTTTCTTCCAAGAAGCACCATCCTATCCTATCAAATGCTTTTTCAGCATCTATGGCAAGCATGCACGTTTCAATATCTGCTCTTTGGGCATATTCCAGTAGTGTACAGGTCTTTATGATATTGTCTTTAGTTTCCCTCCCTTTTGTAAATCCGGCTTGATCTAATTGTATAATGGTTGGGTAGGATTGGTGTTATTCTGTTTGCAATAATTTTGGAATACAAACGGATATCTATGTTAGTTAACGAGATAGGTCGATAGTTCTTGCACAACGTATGATCCTTTTCCGGTTTTGGGATCAAAGTAATGTGGGCTTCTGTGCTTTGTGATACAAAGCCTTGTATATCAGATATCGAATTGTATGTTTTTTCCAGTATAGGGGCAATTATATCCTGAAAATTCTTAAAAAAATCTGGCCGTGAATCCGTCAGGTCCAGGACTTTTTCCCAGAACTAGTTCTTTAATTGCTTGCTGAATCTCTTCTAGAGAGATATCCTTTTCCAATTTTTCGGATATTTCTTCAGGGAATCTAGGGAGAGCAGTTTCGTAAATATATTCTTTCATTTTCTCTCTGTTCCCATTTTTCATCTTATTCCCCTCTGGTGTTTTGATATTATATAAATTAGAATAATATGTATGGAATTCTTCCATTATATCCTTGGGGTCATATGTATATTCGCCCTTTGCTTTTAATATTTTAATTATAGTTTTGGATATCTGTTGTTCTTATAATACTTTAGCAAGTGTCTTCCCTGTTTTATTCCTGTATTGATACCATTGTGCCCTTCCACAGTCTCTGATCCTAAGAGTTTCCTCATCGAGCATTGTTTGTAGTTCCAGCTTTTTCTCATTTAATTTTATTTTATCCATTGATTTTGTTTGTGATTTTTATCCAATTCCTCTATATTTCTTTTATCAGCTGGGATTTTTTTTGCTCCCTTCTTTTTTTTAATCTTGATCCATGTTTAATAAATATCCCCCTTATTACGCATTTTAATGTTTCCCATTGTATGGGAATTGATGTTTCATCCTTCTCATGGATTTCTATAAATTCCTTTATTGTCCTACGTATATCTTCTATACATTCTTTATTTTTTAATAGGTTGTCATTTAGTCTCCAGTTTCCTTTTATTTTTTCTCGCTTAATTACTTTGATTTCCAAATACAGCGGAGCATAAGAATCCTCCTATATCTGATGATGGAGTCATTGACATTCCCATATGGTTAATAAAAAAATAATCTATCCTATGATAGGAATTGTGTATATTAGAATAGTATGAATAATTTTTTTCCGTTTGATGTTGGGCCCTCCATATATCCACCAGCTGATATTTCTCCATTGTCTCCTTAAATTCCTCTATCTGCCTTTTATTTCCTATAAGCATGTGTATTAGTTGTATCAATTTTTGTATCTATAACAAAATTAAAGTCCCCACCCATAATCACTATACCTTCTGCTTTTTCCATGCTCTTATTTATGGCTTTTATTCCCATCCTTATCTGATCATGATTTGGTAAATAAAGGTTAATAATTGTAAAAATTTTTCCATATAACATTACCCTTATAACCAAAGATCTTCCGTCATTGCCCATATATTTTTGTATCACTTGGTGGGGAACATTCTTGTGAAAAGCAATGGATACCCCTTTTGATTTGGAGTAAGGAAATGTATCATGTATCCAGAAATTATAATTTCGATTGTTAATTTTTGGAATGTGATTCGAACGAAAATGAGTCTCTTGGAACAGTATAACATCCACTTTTCGTTTATTGAACATGTTTAAAATGTGATTTCTTTTATTAGGAGAGTTAAGGCCTCTTGCATTGAACGAACAGAATTTTTTTTTTCTTTTTTTTTTCTTTACCACATCAGCGAGATAATTATATGGGAGAAGTGATTGAAGTGATTTCAACTTAACAGTTCAATCTCGTCCCTTAACCAATTCACATCATTGTGGCGGCTTTTTTTTTTTTTTTTTTTTGCAATTTACCATTGATTCCAGACATAGTTCTGAAAGCACCCGTTTCCAGGACTAGATAAACATTTTTATCACCCCTCCCCGCCACCCTACCCCCCACCCCCCCCCGACTTCTAAACCCCTAGACCCCTGGTGTCATGACCTATACCTGTCCCAGCCCAGGTCTGTCGCATTTACCCTCTTCGGTGCGGGTCGTCTAGTTTGTCTTTCCGTTAGGCTATTATATTCCCATCTAGAACCCAGTCAGCGTTCGTCTTCTGGCCAGTACGTGATTATTGATGGAACCGCTGTCTATGATCCCCAAGCCTCGGCCGCCTGAGGTGAGGATTTATATTTTACCCAATCACTCCAAATCTCCTCGCAAGTTTCCATATCACCTCCATCACAATATCTCAAATATTCCAGACAGTGTATTTCGTTTATCTTATTGAGCCATTCCTGCAAGGGAGGTCTCCTGCAATCCCTCCAGTATCTGGGGATAAGGCTTTTGGCGGCATTGAGGAGATGTGGTAACAAAGAGGTCAAGTATTTCTTCGTAGGCATTTTACTCCCGTGATGCAAGCACACCCAGGGATCGTCTGGAATCACCATTCCAGTGATCTCAGAGGCTATTCTCCTTATCCCCTCCCAATATTCTTTGATCACAGGACACTGCCACCAAATGTGCGCCATTGTCCCTGTCTCTCCACATCCCCTCCAACATAGCAGCGATACCTCCCTCTGCATTCTATGTGCTCTATCCGGGGTGATATATGTTCTTGCGAGGATTCTGAAGTTCATCTCTGAGAACCTAAGGCTGGCCGATGTTGCCATAACCCTTCTCAGGATCACCCCCGCCTCCCTTTCGGTTATACTGATACCCAATTCTTCCTCCCACTTCTTTAGGAACGCCGGGCTCGCTCCCTCCCTCGCTCGCTTTTGGACAGTATCTTGTAAATCCTGGAGACACCTCCCCTCCTTTTATTTTCCAAGAATACTTTCTCCAGAGGACTTAACTCTTTCATTGACCTTATTGGCTGCGGGAGTGAGTCTACGAAGTGTTTCAGCTGCCTGTACCTCCACATATCTATGATAAACAGGTCTTTTTTTTCTTTTAATTCTTGCAAGGTACACATCTCCCCCTGTCTCATGATATCTTTTAGTTGGACATCCTCCTTCAATATCCACCTTCCGAACATGTCTTCCCTCCCAGGTTTAAAATAATTTGTGTCCTTGAGCGGAGTGAATGGTGAATTGTACCCCCAGTGCTCCTTTTCGTGTAATTTGTCCCACATGTTTAGTGCCTGTTTAGTGATCTCTGGTGTTTTCGTGCTCAATTTTCTATACTGTGGTGGGATCCATACTATCTTACCTAGATCAACTTCACTCATTATCTTCTCAGTTTTGACCCACTGTTTTTCTTTATTATTTTTTACCCAATCTAAAATATGTGATACAACTATAGCGGTGTAATATTTTTTAATATCTGGTGCCCCCCACCCCCCATTCCTCTTATCGTTGACTAGTTGTGCATACTTTATTCGGGGTTTTTTCCCTCTCCATATGAACCTAAGAAACTCAGTGTGCAATTTGTTAAGAAAACTCTGCGGGATTGTAATTAGGAGCATTTGTATTTTGTATATGATTTTTGGGAGGATCGACATCTTTAGAAGGTTTACTCGGCTACCCCATGAAAGTTGGTTACGCGATATTCGGTTCAGGTCAGTCCTAGTCTCGTTAAGGAGTATTAAAAAATTGTCTTGAAGTAATGTTTCTATCGCCGTGGTGATCTTGACTCCAAGATAGTTAAGCTCTTTCATCCCCCATTTAAATGGTAGACTTTGTTGATAGGCCCTTTCCCCTTCTTTATCTTCAACTATTTCTAAGATTTCTGACTTGGTTGAGTTGACACGGAAATTAGATAATCTTCCATAGACCTTGATAGTTTCTAACAGATTCGGGAGAGTTATCCTTGGTTGGGTGACATAGAGTAAAATGTCGACTGCAAACGCGGCGACCTTATACTCTTCTTCTCCTATTTTTACCCCTCTGATATCGGGATTGCACCTAATCCTCGCTAACAGTGGTTCCAGGGTCAAGACAAACAGCATTGGGGAAAGTGGGCATCCCTGTCTGGTCCCATTATACATTGTAAACTGCTCTGAAAGAGTGCCGTTAACCTTTACTCTTGCTGTGGGATGTGTGTATAAGGCCTTAAGCATTTTGTTTCCTATGCCAATTTCTTCCAAAGTATCCCACATGAAGCAGTCTACCCTGTCGAAAGCTTTTTCAGCATCAATCGACAGGAGTAGACCTGGGGCTTCACTTTCCTTTATTTTCTGAATCACCATTAGCGTCTTTATACCGTTATCTCTCCCTTCTCTCCCTGGCACAAACCCGACCTGATCTGAGTGTATAATCCCGTTAATAATCAGTTTCATCCTGTCGGCTAAGATCTTCGCGAATAATTTCGTGTCGACGTTTAGGAGGGATATGGGCCTGTAACTTGAACATAACAAACTATCCTTCCCCTCTTTCCAGATGATGGCGATACTGGCTTCCAATGCTTCTTTCCTCATATCCCAACTTTCACCAATCCCATTCATGTACGAGCACATGATCGGGATCAAAATTTCTTGGAATATTTTATAATACATAACGGTTAACCCATCCGGTCCTGGGCTTTTCCCGACAGGGGTATCCTGGAGGGCTTTTTTAAGTTCCTGTTCTGTTATAGGGGCATCTAGGATGTCTTTGTCACTTTCCGCAATCTTGGGTAGATGGGCCTTTTTTAAAAAAATTTTATTCTCCTCGCTTTTATTTCTGATCGTCTTTTTTGAGTTTTTTAAGTCTATGTCATATAACTGTCCATAATATTCTTGAAACGCACTCGCTACCTCTCGTGTTTTATATTTAATCACCCCTGATTTGGTCTTTATCTTTTCGATATAGTTAGCATTTTTCTTTTTTTTTCAATCCCCTGGCTAGTATTTTACCCGGTTTGTTTCCGTTGATATATCTTTCTTTTTTGATCAAATTATAAGTTTTATGCGTTTCCTGCTCCATTAAGTTTCTCATTGCTTCTCTACTCCTTTGTAGACTCATCCACACCTCTTTCTTTCCCAAGGCTTTATGTTGCTGTTCTAAATCGTGGATTTCCCTAGAAAGTGCCATCTTTTCTTTAATCAATCTCTTTTTCCTTTCTGACCCAACCATCATGAAAATTCCCCTAATGTATGCTTTATGAGTCTCCCAAACTACAGCTTCAGTTGTCTCCCCAGGGATGTTAACTTTGAAGAACATATCCAGTTCTTCTTTAATTCTCTTCAATATCTCTTTGTCTTGGAGCATGTCTTCATTTAGTCTCCATCCTGTTCCCTGTGTTTTGGGGGCCCCTGTCTTTATTTGAAGACACACCGGTGCATGATCGGAGAATGTCATGTTACCTATGTCTACCCCCATAACTGCTTCCAGCAATCTATGTTCCACTAAAAAAAGATCTAATCTTGAGTACGTCGCATGCACTTGTGGGTAGAACGTGTAATCTCTTGCGTTTCCATGTTGCATCCTCCAAGCGTCAACCAGCTGCAGTTGCTGCAATTTCTTTTTAAGTTTGCCTACCCACGCTCCTCCTGTTGCCCGGGCATATGACGTACAATCCCTTGCGGGGTCTACACATAAATTTAAATCTCCCGCTATAATAGCCTCCCCCCTCTTGAATTCTTCAAATTTCCCCAGGGTACTTATTATAAATCTGTGTGTATTCTTATTGGGCCCGTAGATGTTTGCCATAGAGTACTCTACCCCGTTGATCTTTCCACTAAGGAAGAGAAATCGGCCCTCAGGGTCGGCCAATCTCCCCCCCAACTCAAACCTCACCTCTCTGGCAAAGCTAATGGCCACTCCCCTAGCTTCACTCCTAGGTGAGTCTCCATAGAACCATACCGGAAAGTCTCTAGAGAAGATTTTTTGGTTCCTACTAGAGCTTAAGTGTGTCTCTTGGAGCATCGCCACCTCAACCTTTAGAGATTTCAGTTCGCCTAATATATTTGCTCGTTTTATGGGGGAGTTCAGACCCCTAACATTATAAGTAATAATTTTTAAACTAGACATCCTCTCTGATTTTTTTCTCCTTTTCTTTCTCGCCCTTTTTTTGTTTTTGAGTGGAAAAAGCCCATGACACCCTAATATTGGCCTACCCTCCCTCCCACCCACCACCTCCCTAGCCCTCACCCCCCCATCCCCCCCATCACCCATTCCCGCCAGCCCCTCCCCCGCTCCCCTTCACCAGACCCCCTAACCCTCCCTCCGATCATTTGGGGGGATCGCGGGCCTCTCGTTGGCCCAAGAAAAAGAGAAAATAACTGCGGGCTCCCAACTCCTCCTCGCCCCCCGGTTTGCCCCCCCGAGGTTTAGCTCGGATTGAGCTTGTCAAGTGCCGATACCTCCTAGCTAGGTTTGGACCCGTACCGTCCCCCCAAACCCCCCCACCTCCACCCCCCCGCCCCTCCTCATTGAACGAACAGAATTTAATCTCGCCCATTTAATAAAAAGGGAAAAGGAGAGGGAAATAAGAGAAGAAGCAAAAAAAAAAAAAAAAAAATTTCCTTTATAAATTTCACTCACACACCACACACACTAAATCTTCCCTATATCTATTTGACTTAAACAAAGTCTATCTTACTATCTATAGTAAGTTCCCTAATCTGGGGGTTTTAAGACTGCTAACCAAGAATTGTCGCCCACTCGTCCTCTTCATGCCGTCTTTTTTACTATAAATACAGACATATGGTGAGGGGGGGGAGGAGAGGGGGGAAGAGGGAAGAAAAAAAAAAAAAAAAAAAAAAAAACCCCAATTCCCTATTTATTATTAACCTTTATCTAATTATCTTCATTCGTTATCTATTATATCGACTCTCTTACTTATCCTTATTATCTCTTCACCCCCTCTTTAAGGGAGGGGGGGGGAGAGAAGAGACAGGAAAAAAAAAAAAGACACTTCTTTTGAATTTTGTGGTCCTTACCTATGTACCTATATTAGTAATTCAATAAATTATTATATTCATCTTTTATTCTTACTATTATATCCGTCTTTAAGGTTAATCCTTATGAGACTTGTTATTTCGTTATATTGTCTCCATCTCTATTCAATAGTAACTTAGTGTGTTAATCGTAAAAATTAATTTTCCACCCTTTATTTTGCACCCTCTCTCCTCCCCCCCCCCCTGTACTTTCAGTGTCCCCGTGTGTTAATTTCAAAGTGCTGTCATAAACGTTGAAAATCTCACACATTTCATTCCCCCATAGTGCTTATACCGTTGTATATACCACCCCATTATAAATAAGGAAAAAAAAAAAAATTTTCCCAAGCGCCTTTACCTTAAAGTATTAATATAAACAATAAAAATATCCTGAATTCCAATCCCCTATATTGCTTAAATCATTAAACCATTATATATTCCACCTAATTCATTATTATTAACCCCCCTTCTTCTCTAGATTTTCAACTTTCTTGTGCATATACCTTAAAGTATTATTATAAACAAATAAAAATATCTCAAATTCCTTAACTCCGTTCCTCTATAATGCGAAGAGGAGAGGGGAAAAAAAAAACACCCCAACTTCAATTCCTCAGTGTATAAACAGCTAATTACCTTTAAAAAAAAAAAAAAAAAAAAAACCCATTATGAACAAAAAAAAAAAAAAATATTACATCCCCTTACATTGCTTAGATCATTAAACCATTAGACCATCAATCTCAACTTCTTCAGTGTATAAACAATTAAATACTTCGTCTTATACCTTTTGCATCCCTAAGGAAAAAAAACAAGATTTTTCTCTCCCCCTTCCCTCCCCCCTCCCCATCCCCCCCCCCCCACAGGCTTCATTCTTTTTTTTTACATTTTCTTGGCCGTCTACATGTGCATAATAGGCCAGTCCGGCAGTGTTATTTCAGAAATTTTAAGAATGTTTAAGAATTTTGGCAAATCTTCCATATCTCTAAATGATATAGTGTGTCCATCCCTTTGAACCTGCAGTTGGAACGGAAATTTCCATCTGTACTGAATATTGTTCTTAATCAAATGCTCCACCAGAGGCCTTAGCGCTCTTCTGCAATCCAACGTAAATTTTGATATATCTTGAAAAAATAACAGGGGTTCTCCCTCGTATTGAATATTTCTATTTAGACGGGCCGCAGCCATGATTTTATCCTTTACATGGGCGTAGTGCATTTTACAAATAATGTCCCGAGGCTTTTTTTAACTCTGTCTTCCTTATACCTGCTCTGTGTGCCCGGTCAATGATTAGATCTTTTATGTCAATATCTTGGGCAACCCCCTGAAAAATTTTTTGGAGTGTTGTTATAAGTTCTTTTGGGCTTACTTCTTCTTTTAGTCCTCTGATTCTTATATTTGATCTCCTATTTCTATTCTCTTGCTCGTCTGCATTGCTCATTATTTGTTTTAGTTGTTTTTCTTGTTTCTGTATTTTTTCTTCCATCTTTTTAATTTCTTGTTCTGTTTTTATGACTCTCTCATCCATTGTATTTATTCTTTCTTGTGTATTCTTAGTAGATATTTTTAGTTCTTGTATCTCTGTTTTATATGTTTCTTCCAACCTGTAAATATATTGATCCATATCTGTCCTCGTTGGGAGCGATCGGATATACGCCCTTATATCCCATTTCTCCTTATCTTCCTCCTTTTGTTTATTTACTGATCCTGTTTTATCAATTGGTGAACTATTCCTAGGGTGGCTTAATTGATCTTCTGCAGATGTTACTGATGACTCTGCTAAATTTGATGATTCTTGTGATGTTTGTAGTTCTTGTATTGTGTGAGGGGGATGTGATTGTAATTGTTGGAAGAAATCCTTAATATCTACCGTTTGCACTGGTTGTACCCCTACAATTTCTCTATTACTGATGTCTCCTTTATCTTTTTTGCCCTTTTGGTTTTGTGGTGTTTTGTTTCCTTTTTTAGGCGCCATTATATCTTCCCTTTCCTTTTGTTTTTTTAATTTTTATTTTCTATCCCAAAGTAGGGGGAGGGGAGAGAGAGAGGGGGGAAAAAAAAGGAGTCCTTTCTTTTTTTTTTTCTTATAGTGTATGGTATAGTCCTGTAATATGTCTATAATATCCCTTTAAGTTTTAATTCACCTACAAACAATAAGCAATTCAGTGGTGTTGATTACTCTTTAATTTAGTAAGTTATTTAATTTATTATCCTACTTTACTGATGATATATCTCTTTTTAATTTATATATGATTTCTCTTTTTTTCTTCTCTTTTTTTTTTTTTTTTTCTCCTTTCCTCTTCCAAACCTCCTCTTATTAGTACTGTGACCTTTTAATATCCAGAGTTCTTGATTTTTGTATATGATTAAAGATTATCCTTCTATGCTTCTATTTCTCAGTCCTGCCTCTGTGCGGTTTACTTTTTTAAATATATCTGCTCGTTTTACCTTTGGCGGCTTCTGTTTTCACTTATGAATAACCCCGAGTCCGTTCGTGTAGCCTGATCTCTGCCGTTCAGCCTCCAGGACCTCCACCGGTGAGGGCGTCTGCAGCCGAGTGTCTCCGCCGTCTGCAGTGCAGACTCACGGAGGCTCCCGTCCGCCCCCACCCGGTGTCTCACGGTTCCACTCCTGGAAGCAGTCGGCACCCCACAGGCTTGTTTTTCCTTAGCTCCCTTCGGGTTTCTCAATCCTCGCGAGTGTTGCCGCAAGTGTTGCCAAACTGTCAGCCGCTTCCTTGTCTCCTCCTCCCGCACTCACTGCTATGCTCCGGACAGGTCTTGAAGCCATCAGTCTCGCTCCGTATCGCTCCAAGTATGTTTCAGCTTAATAGTTGGTTAATAGCTGGTTATCATTGATTATCATTGTTGGCGTTCTGGCGTTCAGATTTCAGCCTTTTTCAGCCTGCTTTTCCTCGTGCCTGTTTCTCAGCACGTCTGCTTGTTAGTGTGGCGGCATGTCAGACCCTTGATCTCCTCATGCGGCCATCTTGGTCAGCAGCTCCTCCCCCTCCCAGCCAACGTGGTCATGCCTCTATATATTTTAGTTTTAAACAATTTTTTATTAAATTTATTTTATTGGTCCTTGTAATCTCCGCTGACTTGCGCCACTAGAGGTCAGTGTTGGACTGTTTCGTTTTTTTATACACGACGTGTTTCAGATTCATATGATGGCGTGTTTCATGTTTTTTATAAATTTTTTTTTTGTCCTCTCATTTTCCAATTTTTTATCAATTGTACTTTGATAAATCTCTTTTTATTATTTGCCATTATTTAGACATCAATACAATTATATGCTTTCCTATTATAGAATCAGGCAATTCAGCTTAGACAACCAAGCCTTGCTGTGAATCTTGAGCGGCTATTTCTAGCGATGAGTCAGCGCGTCGCCTGTTCCCCATTACTAAGTAGGAGCTGGCGGAAATAGCCGAAGCGGAATAGTTGGAAATCAGCTGTACACGGCACCTGTAAGAGGGCCCCTTGTGGGCTCGCTTTGCTCGCCACACTTCGGGCACGGCCTCGCTTCGCTCAGCACTTTTTTACTCTCCCTCTAGGCCCACTTGGATGGTGGGGCTTGAATCTGGACCCAGGGCGCAGGCGCCGTGTACAGCTGATTGAAGATTTTCAGCTTTGGCTATCTTCAGCGGCTCCTAGTAGTTCATACTGCGCAAGTGCTGCACCTGCGCAGTACGGGGGGGTCCTTATCCGCTGGGGGAACTTTCTCGGCAAGACACCGGCATTCTCCTACAAGTTTGTTTTACTCTTGTTTGATGTAAGTACAATACTTCCTTTGCATAATAAATTATACATGCAGATTTACACTATGGAGAGTTTCTCTTTTAGTCCCTATAATGCGGATAGTTGGTGCATTCTGTGAGTCCCAATCCTCTGGCATATCCCTATTACCATCAAGTGAACCACTGCTGGCGCTGGTCTGATGTCAGGTTATTGATCCCAATTCACAGGCTTGCTATTGCTTGCCTTATGGTAAGCATGCATTTTTTAAGGTGGAGGTTCACTGTCACTGGTGTTTTTATTCATCTTTTTTCTTTGCACAAAAAGGATCGCTTATCAAGATTCACTTCACAGAATGTTATTTTCATCATGGGACTTTCTTGATGGTATCCCCTTTTATGTGGGGACTTACTACCATATCGAACGGCACTCAGACTGTCACAATATGTTTGTTTAATATTTTTTGCAGCACAGCGTTCCTTTTCCTTCCTTATGTACTGTGTTTGCACATATCATGCAAAATTGAGCTGCAGCTTTTTTACTTTTGTTTTTTCATTTTATTTTGGTTAGCTATTAGCGCAGTATTTCTTCTTTGTTATACACTCATTATTTTCCCCTGAAACCAATAGTGGGTCACAATATCTTTCACTGACACCAATGATTCTACCCACTTATTCTAAAATTTTGCAGATGTTCAGATTAGCATACGATGTATTACATTAGTTGCATAATACATGTGTTATATATATATATATATATATATATATATATATATATATATATATATATATATATATATATATATATATATATATATATATATATATATATATATATATATATATATATATAACAACATCTCTATACTCCGGAGACAGATTCATTTGTTTAGAGATTGTTTATCCTAAATATAGTAGAGGATCAATCTAGCTTAAATACAATTTACGTCGATTGAGAAATGTTTGCATTATACCTTGACAGCATTGGGATAGTTTAGACATAAATGCATTAATTAATTAGATAGAAGTGAGACAATCTTTTAGTGGAATACAGGAAATAGAATGTTAGAATACCAGTGCGCGAGTTTATATTGTTCGAGAGTTTAAATGTCTGGATAGCACTGAGATTGCTGATATTAGTTGAGATATCGTTGTATTACAAATATAAGGCAGTAAGATTACATCCGTAAGATTATTATTGTTGTTTATTACAAAAATATAGCAGAGTTTCAGACAGTTAATTTTGGATGAGGCACATTTTGCATTATTCTGAAAGGTATAACAATGGTTTACATTGGTAGTGTAGCAGATTTAGCGGGAACCATTTAGATAACTAAGAAAGTTGAATTTTCTTTAAAATACCATTGGCCAGTGGGCCAGTTTTCAATGGCAGAGAAATAGTTGCATTGCTATAAATTTAGCATCTGTCTGGCTAGCACTGAGATAGCATTATCTTTGCATTATGCAGACCGTTTTCAGTTGTAGTTATATAGCATTAACATGCCAGGATAGCAATTTAATTAAAGTGGTGTTCCACCCATAAAACATAAAATGCTTTACTGTGCTGGAAATCCAGCACAAAGAATAAATTGGATAAAAAAAAAATTTTTACATACCTTGTTTTCCCTGTTGCTATACGGTCCCTCGAAATCTGCCTCTTCCAGTGCCTGGGCTGAAGACGTCACTTCCCTCTGCTCCTCCGTTCGCTAGTGCACTAGGCAGCGCTGAGGGCTAAAATCGCGTTACTTCAAAACCGGAAGTGACGCGATTTTATGTGTATTCTGGCACCATGTTTGAAATGGGAATCCCTTTGTTTTCATGTGAACAAGGGAACGTGTGCTAGCAGAGACAGAGCGACCAGCTTAGGAGAAGGACGTGTGCCGAGGGGCTCCAGCAAAAACAGCAAAATCTATTGCTTTTTCATTAGCAGCATTTTTAAACCAACAAAAGGTAAGTAATATTTTTTTTATTTCAGTGTATTTATTTAGTATATATTTTTTAAAAGGTTTAAATTATTTTATTTTTTTAATTTTTATTTATTTATTTATTTATTTATTTTTTTAGAAGAATTTTTAAATATTTTATTGAGTTTTCACAAGATTACATCAGGAGTTACAGAGGCATATGTCATAAAGAAACACAAGATGAATTTAACAGGTAAATCCTAAGGGGTAAAGCAGTACCTTATGGAACACGGTGTCAACAATTGTAGCTATACTTTTCGCTGGTTAGTATCTAAAGGAAGAGAAGATCAGTTCGTACGTCTCGAGAGCGACTTTCAGAGCTAACCCTGTGGCATACAGTGACATTGCTGGTTTAACATAAGAAAAGAGTCACTGGTTCCTATAACAGTAAGGTTTTCTCTGTATATATTTGTGGTCGGATTTTTCAATTGATGATTTTTAATTGTTAAGTATTGATTTTTAATTTTTAAAGTTTACCAACCATACGAGCTCTACTCCCTCCCCCGGGCACCTCTATAGGGAACTATCTGTGCCCAGTAGGGGGAGTGTAAGAGTAGCTAGTTCTGAAACATGTCGGTTCTAACCGAATAAGTTATTAATATTTCTGAAGAGACTCCTACTCAAGGAGCGTTGGCAGATATACCTTGTGGGTTGTGGGGAATGTAGGGCAGGGGAAAGGGGGGAAGGAGAGGGGAAAGTGAGACGGAGGTTTTGTCAGCCTGTTACATGTTTATTGATGTATATATGCAGGTGTTTATGTGTTCGTGTTTCCCTCGGGATCAGAGGGATGGCAACTAGCTGAGGTGTTCTCGGCTTGGGATGATTTGAAATGAAACCAACACGCCCAGATGTTTTTGTATTTGGATGGTGTGTCGGATGATTGATGGATAAGGTTTTCCATTTCAGCCAATCCATCTACCCTCCGGATCCAGTCTTGGACAGTGGGGGGAGAGGTGCTTCTCCAATATACTGGAATACATAAATTTGCCGCATTAATGAGGTGGAGAACCAGGGATTTCTTATAAGTATGTTGTGGGAGTGAGGTGTGGTGAAGTAAGTATTGGGCAGGAGTGAAGTCAAGGGAGTATGTCGTTATCTGAGTGATCAGGCGGTGTATGTCAGCCCAGTAATTTTGGATGAGTGGGCATTCCCACCATATATGTAGTAGTGTACCTTTGGTTGCGTTACAATGCCAACAGAGTGGAGAAATAGTAGGCCGAAATTTATGAATTTTATCAGGGGTCCTGTACCATTTTGCAAAGATTTTATATCTGTTTTCCTGGGTAGAGGTGTTGAGGGAGCCTTTATGCATATGATTGTGGATATGTGTCCACTCCTCGGCAGTGAGATCTATATTTAGGTCTTGTTCCCATTGTCTAACTAAGTTGTCTTTTTTAAGTTCATGAGTGGAAAATAGGAGTGCGTATATGGATGAGATGAGATGTCTTTGGGGTTCTTGTGCGGTGCATAAGAGTTCAAAAGGTGTAAGTTCCCTGTGTATGTCTGCGGTGGGTTCGAGGCTATGAATAAAGTGACGTATCTGCAGGTATTTGTAGAAGGGTATGTGGTAGTCCGGGAATTTGGTGGTCAGGACCTGGAACGTCATTTGATGGAACATTTGTTGTATTTTGAGTCTGGGTCTATGTGGGTCTGATGTGGTGTAGCGGAGATGAACTCCGGGTTCAAAGTCTGGATTATTTTCCAAGGGTGTCATGGGACCAGGAATGGGTTTCAATCGGAGCAGTGTGCGAGCCGCCATGAAGTTTCTTAGCGTGGAGTTTGAGTGGGTGTAATGAGGCCTCCTTTGGTATTTTCTTTTAATTAATCCATGGTAAGAGTCTTAACGGTATCGGGGAGAATGTGTTTTCAATATATACCCAGTCTTTGATTGTGTTGTTAACGTGCCAGTCGACAATTCTGGAGAGGTGGCAGACCCAGTAATATTTTTGTATGTCTGGTATTTGTAGTTCTCCCTGAGATTTGGGATTCGTCAATCTATTCCAGTTTAGTCTAGGTTGTTTGGAAGACCAAATAAAATTCCTACATAGCTTTTTGAGTGTGGAAAAAAAGGATATAGGAATGTGTACGGGGATGGTTTGGAATAAGTAAAGCAGTCTGGGTAGCACGTTCATTTTCAAGATAGCTGCCCTACCAAACCACGAAAAAGGCCCCGTAATCCTCTTTTGTAGGTCAATTTGGAGGGTTTGTAGGATGGGTAAAAAATTCAGTCTATAGATATCTGTCAATTTGGAGGGTATTTTAATGCCTAGGTATGTGATTTCTTTGGGTTCCCAGCCAAATGGAAAGTTTTGTTTGCATTGTGTGACGATATCGTTTGGTAAAGAGATGTTAAGGGCTTTTGATTTAGAGAAGTTTATTTGTAGGTTTGTGAGGGATTTGAAGGTCTCAAAGTCTTTTAGGAGGTTGGGGATGGTCGTAATTGGGTCTGAGAGGAATAGTAGGATATCGTCCGCATAGGCCGCTACCTTAAATTGTTTGTGATTAATCTCCACTCCTTTAATGTCTGGGTTCTCTCTAAGTTTGCGTAGTAGAGGTTCCATAGTGAGAATAAAAATCAAAGGGGACAGGGGGCATCCCTGTCTAGTACCATTGGATACGGAGAAGGCGTCCGACAGGCGACCACATTCACTCTCACTTTAGCTGTGGGTGATGAGTAGAGAGCCATAATCATTCGGATTAAATGCATTGGAAGGCCTATCGAATTTAAGGTTGCCTCCATAAAGTCCCAAGCTATCCTATCGAACGCCTTCTCCGCATCCAGGGACAGGAAGAAGCCGCGTGAGTTTGTTGTAGTTAGCCTATGGTGGATGTTTAATGCTTTGGTGGTGTTGTCTCAGGCTTCCCTTCCGGGAACAAAACCGACCTGTTCTGTAGAGACTAATTTAGGGAGTAGTGGTAATAATCGGTTGGCAATAGCTTTGGCATATACTTTGATGTCTACATTTAGTAGAGAAATTGGACGGTAGTTGGAGACTATGGTCATGTCTTTACCCGGTTTAGGGATGAGGGTGATGTGTGCTTCTAAGACGATTGAAGTGTGGTGCGAAAAAAGGTGACTTGTCGTTCATTGGGTGCATACAGGTTGGCAATAGTGATTTGTTTTCCGTGCAGGGTACCTTTTATGAATATGAATCTTCCGCCTGGGTTGTTTTGGATGGTAGAGATTTTGAGAGGGCAGTTCTTAGATATGAGGATGCAAACCCCTTTGGACTTAGCCTCGTCATTAGTCGCATGATACACTGTCAGGAAATGTTTGTCTTGTAATTTGGGGATTGCGTCAGATCTAAAGTGGGTTTCCTGGATAAGTGCAATATGGGTTTTGGATTTATGCAGCGAGGAGAGTAGGAGGGATCTCTTTTCGGGCGTGTTTAGGCCACGTATATTGATAGATTTGAGATTGAGTAAGGTGAGTGAGTGTGTCTCGGCTGTTGGTGCGTGGTTGGGGGTCCATGTCCTCCGTCCGGGTTGGGAGAACCAGGTTAGAGGAAGTAGGAATGGGTTACAGGTGCTCTATTGTTGGTATGGGTAGTCTGTATTGTGGTATATAGAGCACCACGGAGTAACCGATGAGGTAGCAGGGATGTTTCGCTATCCCGTTATCTCAAATCGAGAAAAATGATCGGTGGTGTACAGGTAGGTGCACCGCACCGTCACTGTGTGGGGGTTGGTGTAGACCAGGCACGAGAGAGCCGGTGGTTGTGTGAGATATGCGAATCTCCTGCTATCTCTCGACCCTGGAGACGTATGAAAGGAGGAGTGCAGTTGATTGTTTGTTTTTTTTTTTTTTTTTTCCTGTTTATGTTATTTGCGGGGTGTAAGTGTTGACCTGCCTTCAGTCGTGGGGTCATGTGTTAAATACCTGCACACCTTGTGTGGGAGGCTAGGTTGAACGGGTATGAAAATGGATATGTATATGCAGGAATGATACATAACTATAACATCAGTAATTGCTCACCCAAATGCGGGCATTAGAAGCAAAAGCCTTAGTATCAAACTTTGTGCACGTTAGATTCGCACCTCTAAGGGCACCGCCATGCCCATGTAAGGCCCTGGCGGGGACCACAGGACGCGGATGCCAAAGCGCCACGCAGATCGGTCAGTAACCATGAAGGTTGTAGATCTTATGACTCGATCATTCAGACTTAATATGAGAAACATTAAGTAACCGTTAGTAAACTATAATCATATGAGTATAACAACTATGAGATAAGTACCTTGAGGGGTACGCGCCCGTACCGAGGACAAATCCGGGGTTTCCGGCAGTTCAAGGTTCTATTGTGGGATGATCTTCAGAAAGACAGCCGAGTGTACCGGTGGTGAGAAGCAGTTATGCCTGGAGGATCCATGTCGGGGTAGCAGGGTTGTCCTGTAGGCAGCGGATGGTTGTTCCTTGTAGGACCAGCCCTGGAGTTTCGGAGGACGTGCGGACCATCGCGTTGTGATGGAGTTGACAGGTTTAAGTTACGTCAGCGATCCGGGACGATAGTTGTGGTGGGTCTGTTCAACAACCTCTGGCCATAGATCTTTTTTTTTTTTTTTTTTTTTTTTTTTTTTTTTTTTTTTTTTTTTTTTTTTTTTTTTTTTGCCACTTCAGTCGACCTTTTGAGGGGATTGAATCAATTTTGAGGATCATATTCTGAACCATCTCCCTCTCAGTGTCTCATCATTGTAGCCTTTGCCTAAATTTAATCAAGAAACTTACAAAATGTGCATCTCTAAGGGGTTAGGCTAACTCAATAACCCCGCTTGATTTCTAAACTTCATTATTTTTAATCCCCCCTAACCCCTCCCCCCTCCCTTCTCTCCAAGGTCAGCTCTATTTTACTCCTACTGGCATTAATCTAGGGCCTTCAATTCTTTCACATATCTCCAAGTTTTTTTAAATTGTTTCCACTGTTCCCAGACCGCCAGAGTCCCGTTATCTTTCTCTTCTAATTTATTTACAAGCTCCTCATTGTTATATGTTTCTTCTATCGCATCAAACCACTCCCATGTCTCAGGGCTCTCCTTCCTCTGCCATCCCCTAGGTATTAGTCTCTTAGCAGCGTTTAAGAGGAAGGGGATCAATGTCTGCTTGTATTTTTTTGTATCTCCTTCCCATCCATGAAATAACACCACCCATGGGTCCTCTGCCACTTCTATGTTAGTGATAATCTTTATTAATGCAAGAGTCCTCTTCCAAAAAATTTTTATTTTGGGGCAACTCCACCAGATGTGACCCATTGTTCCCAGCCCATGACAGCCCCTCCAGCAGAGTGCTGTTGAACCGGTCTGGTATTTACTTAGTATTTCGGGGGTTAAATAACTTCTACTTATACATTTATAATTCATTTCTGCGGACTGTGTATCAAGTGTTAAGTTGAAAGTCCTATTTAATATTTTGCTTATTATATTTTTATCTTTTTTTGTGCCCAAGTCCCTCTCCCATTTCTCTATGTATGGCGGTATCTCCACCTTTTCAGCCCCCATCAGAATTTTATATAATTTGGAAATGGTGTTTCTCGAATTTTCTGAATCACATAACTTTTCCATTTCTGTCAAATCCTCCCCAGATCTAATGGGTTGGGGTAGTTTGCTTACGAAATGTTTCAGTTGTAGAAACCGCCATTCATCTATCCCCCGTGATTCCCTATCTTGTCTAAGCTGTTGGAGTGTAATTATTTTTCCATTTTTGATTATATCTCTCACCTGTGAAATCCCCCAAAATGATTCTTTCCCTCCTACTTTTTGAGTGCCTGGTGCAAAATATTCATTGTCTTTAAGTGACAATAGTGGAGAATTGTATTTCCCAATCACTTTTTTATAAACCCCGTCCCATACTTTAAATACTATCTGTGTGATTACGTGGGTATTTTTAACTAAAGTTCTGCTATGTGGAGGGTTCCAGATTATATTTCCTAAGTGCACATTACTAATTGTGTTCTCTATTTTCACCCACCCTTTTTCATTGCTTTTTTTAACCCAATCTGTTAATCTTGATAAAATTATGGCCTTGTAGTAATTTCGTATATCTGGTACCGCCAGTCCCCCGTTATCTTTACTTTGTTTTAATATCTGGAAGGGGACTCTTGCTCTTTTATTTTTCCAAACAAAATTCATCATTATTTTATTCAATTTCCTTAGGTAAAACTGGGGCAGAGGGACCGGGATCATCTGAAAGTGGTAGGTTATCTTAGGGATGAGTGTCATTTTCAAGACATTTATTCGCCCTATCCATGAGAGCGGTTTGCTGGCGAGTCTCTTGCATTCCGTTCTAATACTGTCCAATAGAGGGATGTAATTTATGTGGTAAATCTTATCTATAGAGTTTGTTAATTGAATTCCCAGGTACTTAAGCTGCTTAGTCCACCCAAAACCAGATACCCTCTTCACCTTATCTGCTTCTGCCTTTTTCAAGTTGATGTTTAATATTTCCGATTTACCCAAATTTATTTGAAAGTTGGATAAATCTCCATATTTCCTCAATGCTACATTCAATTTCTTTAGAGAGGCTACTGGATCAGTTATATATAATAGCACGTCATCTGCAAATGCTGCAATTTTGTGTTCATCCTCCCCTACCTTGATACCTTTTATCTCAGGGTCTCTACGTATCGTTGCAAGGAGTGGTTCCAGGGATAGGATAAAGAGCAACGGCGACAGAGGGCAACCCTGCCTCGTGCCGTTCCGCATCTCAAAAGGCTGGGACATTAACCCGTTAACTTTTATTGAGGCCATGGGGTGATGGTATAATGTCCTTATCCGTTGAATCATTATGGGTCCTATTCCCATAGCCTCCAGAGTCTGAAACATGAACCCCCAGTCTACCCTGTCGAAGGCCTTTTCGGCATCCATCGACAGCAGTAGCCCTGGGGGTCCATCCTCCTTCAGCTTTTGTAGCAAGAGGAGCGTCTTAACTCCGTTGTCCCTCCCTTCTCTTTTGGGGACGAACCCCACTTGGTCCGGGTTGACCAAAAGGTTTATATGTTCCTTTAATCTCTCTGCCAGGACCTTCGCGTATAGTTTTGTGTCGGTGTTGAGCAGAGAGATTGGCCTATAGCTGGAGCAGAGTGTTTTCTCCTTTCCTTCCTTTGGGATAATTGTGATAGACGCCTGAAGGGCTTCTCTGCTCATCTCGTATCTATCTCCTAGTCCATTCATGTAATTGCAAAGCCTAGGGATTAATATTTCTTTGAATTTTTTGTAATAGAACAATGTGAACCCATCCGGGCCCGGACTTCTCCCTTGGGCTCCGCCTATTAGAGCTTTCCCAATTTCCTCCTCCGTAATTGGCTCATCAAGATGGGCCCTCGCTAGATCTGATATTATAGGTAAACTGGCGTTCTTTAAATAAATATTATTAATCTCTCTCCTGTTTTTAGATTTGGGCTCGTGCGCTTTGACTGAGTACAAGTCTTGGTAATATTCCCTGAAGGTTTCAGCTATCTTTCTAGAGGAATGTTCCATACGGCCGTTTTTAGTCTGAATCTTCTCGATGAAGTTTCTGGCTTTCTTTTTTTTTACTATTTTAGCAAGTACCTTACTAGGTTTGTTTCCCCAACAATATTGGTCTTTTATCCTCCTCCCATATGTTGTTTTTGATTCAAGTTCCAGTGCCTTTTTTAGCTCTATCCTTTTGATTGTCAGCTGTCTATACATCTTGCTAGATGGCGAGCCTGTTTGTTTTTTGTGTTCCTGCTCTAGCTTGTCTACCTCCCTTGTTAAGTTCTGAATGGCCTCGTGTTTTTCCTTTTTTCTCCGGGCTCCCATCTTAATCAAGACCCCTCTAATATATGATTTATGAGCCTCCCAGAGTATAGACCCTGAGACTTCTCCATTATCATTAACAGTAAAGTATTTTTCCAGTTCCTTTCTGACTAATGCATAACCTTCCTCCTCCCTTATTAACTCCTCGTTAATGTACCATTGATCCCTGGGTCTTATCTCCCCCCTTATTGTCATTTCCAGAACTACAGGGGCATGGTCTGAAAAGGTTATATTACCTATCTTGACGTCTACCACCTCCTCTATTTCCCTGTGATCTATAAGCCCCACATCTATACGGGAGTACGAGCCATGCACAGGAGAGTAATATGTATAGTCACGCAAACAAGGGTGAGTCACCCTCCATATGTCCACCAACTGGTGTAAAGATAATTTTTGTTTCACCATTTTTAATTGACCATTATTCGTTTCCTGTGTGCGGGCCGTACTGTCTATTTTTGGGTCCATGCAGAAGTTGAGGTCTCCCATCAAGATTAGTTGTCCTTTCCTAAATTCTATTATTTTTTCTAAAATTTGGATAAAATATTTCATAGGGTTTTGGTTTGGTGCGTAGATGTTGGCTAGGGTATACTCCCTTTCGTTTAATCTGCCTCGGAGAATGAGGAATCTACCTTCTGGATCTACCATTCTATCATCTAACACAAATCTTGTTGTTTTTGCGAATCCTATAGCGACCCCTCGGGTTTTACTCGAGATGGTGTCTCCATGGTACCAGAGCGGAAAATCGCTCGAAAAGAGCTTTAACTTAGACTGTTGTGAGATATGTGTCTCCTGGAGGAAGACTACATCAGGGCCCAATATTTTAAGCTCATTAAGAACATTTCTACGCTTTCTTTTCATATTTAGACCTCTGACGTTGTACGTGATGAATTTTAAGGTGGGCCTAACTATCATTCAATATGGGTAAATACCTCATCTTTCCTTTGACCTTGGAGAGAATCCCCCTTAAAAAAAAAAAAATTGCGACCCCCATTCCCAGAACCCCCTCCCTCACACACCCCTCCCACCCCCCCTCCCCCCACGTGGTCCTTATTGGACCCATAGACCATTGAGGAATACCCAGATGTGAGCTCCTCTCTTGGTCACCACCTCTGAGGGTGAAGCTCTTGGTGTGCTGCTCGGCAAGCCATCACGGCTCGGTACCCAAGGAGCAATCTTGCTCCCATTTACTTCTATTGGCTTTACCAAGTTACCTCCCACCTCCCCCCCCCCCCCCCCGCCCGCCCCCACCTCCAGATAATTATATGTAACCTATTCCCAGATCCACCCACTTTTCACTGGCCCAGTCCGGTAGTGGGGGGGCCTGAATGTCTAGTTTTCCACAGAATTTTTCCAGGTCTCCTGGGAATCTCAGTTTTGCTGTTTTTCCTTCTCTGCTTCCTATCAGACAGGCCGGGAACCCCCATGTGTATTTAATGTTTTGTTCCTTTAATAGGTCTAAGAGGGGCTTCAGATGGCGTCTTCTGGTTAGAGTATCTCTGGCTAGATCAGGGTAGACTGATATCCTGGCATCTTCATATAGAAGTGGTGTTCTTCCTCGGAGTTTTGCCCATAGATTATCCTTATCTACAAAATATCTGAATTTCACAATAATGTCCCGGCTTCTCTCCGTGCGACTTGTGTCCCGTCTACCTATCCGGTGAATCCGCTCGATTTTGGGGAATTCCCCACCCCCTAGTTCCAGGATAGGACCAAAAATGTCTACCATAATCTTTTTTAAATCTTCATCCTTCCTCTCTGGGACCCCTCTGATTCTCAAATTTTGTCTGCGATTTCTGTTTTCTTGATCTTCTAATCTGTAACAGATTTTTATTTGATTTTGGTGTATAATTTTAAGTTGTTCTTTTATTTCAGAGAGGTCCAGTTCTTGTTTATCTAATATGTCCTCAGTTTTTTCCACTCTAGCAAGAATACCCCCCAGATCCATCCTTAAAACATTTATTTCCGTTTTGATTGCTAGTTCGAGTGATTTAAACATTTCTATTATCTCGTTTTTTGAGGGGGGTTGCATATCTTGACTGCCTTCCTCCATTCGGGTATTATCTAGAATACTATCAACTGAGGAGTCCTGTCTTGAGTGTTCAGGGGTCTGTGCAACTTTTCCAGTCCCCCCCATTTTTTTTTCAGTCAGGGTTGACTTTTGGGTCTCTAAGCGGGGATTTCCCGGGCTGCCTCCACGATTCATGTATTGCTTAATAGTACTCCCAGAGGCGGTACCGCTTGCGGAGCTATCTTTAGGGGTTTTCCGTACGCCCCCCATCCCCATCTTGGGCGTCGCTTTGTTTGTTGATTATTTTCCGTTCTTAGTTATTGAGCCTATGCAAAGGTGTTTCAGCAGGTAGTGCAAATAAGATAAAGAGACAGATAATAAATAATCGTGTATGTTATCTTAAATGTTTCTCCCCCAACGGGGATTATTCCAGGACTGATAACACTTATATTTCACGATAACTTTCACCCTTTGTAGTTACAAATATCGGGAGAGCAATGCAACACATGTGAAGACAGTTATATCAACCAGTGTATTTGTATATCAAAGATCAGAAGGGGACATTTTCTTAAGATCCTATTTGATTTCCATACCTTCCAGCGGTCTTCATCCCTTTTACAGCGGGACTGCTGTTCCACTCTTACCTACACAGGCTTGGCTTTAGGGGTTCCTTTCCACCCTCCCTGAGCTGACAGGGGATTCGTCTGATCGATTGCCTAGGAGTGGGTAGACACAGGCTGTTTCGCTATTCCCTCTGCACCTCCGACAGCAGTGGATGCCGGGGCATCAAGACGCGGCGCTCCGGCAGCTGCCCGAATAGCAGGGCGGTGTGAAGGCAAGGGGGGGCGAGGACGGGGGCCCGGGGGAGCGCGAGCTAGGCAACCAGGGGCTATGCCTCCATTCCTCTCCTAGGGCTGCGTGCCGCTCGCGGAAGCTTCCGGCTGTTCATCCGGACCATGGATCCCGTAGCTCTGCGGGCGGCGCTCCGTGCTCTATCCCGTCCTCCCGACCTCCCATCCGCAGAGCTGCTTGTTTGATCAAGC
Source organism: Aquarana catesbeiana (assembly GCA_037953035.1). Taxonomy (NCBI): domain Eukaryota; kingdom Metazoa; phylum Chordata; class Amphibia; order Anura; family Ranidae; genus Aquarana; species Aquarana catesbeiana. The sequence continues at coordinate 209,078 of JBBHAA010003442.1, read as the reverse complement.
ACGCGGCCGCTAACGCTGGCCGGCCAGCACACCTCCTTCTCCTCCCCTCCCGTCAGACGTCTTACGTCATGACCCGCCCCTGTGTGGCCATAGATCTTGATCCGTGGATGTGCTCTCAGGTGTCGGGTACGAGGCTGGACAGCGTTGGAGCTTATGGTGGGTGTACCGCTCCTAGCTGATGAGGTGGAAGTTTCTACGGTGATAGACTGTAGGGCTTCCTCTTTGTATACAGGAGTGGGCGTGCATATCCAGAGTGCGCGAGTGAAGCATCCTGGGGATTGTAGTTTGTCTCTCATGTGCTCAGAGTCTGATGGCAGTAGCGGGGTAGCCAGGAATTGATCCTTTTTTATCAATGTCATTAAACGAAGTGCATACAGTTCAAATAGTCCTCTTTCAGAGAGTTAGGTACTGGCAGTAGAAGGGGCGACCAGAACGAGGGAACCGTAGTAGGCAACAGAAGCAGTAGAACATGTCGTAGCAGAACTATTAGGCTACCACAAAATCCTCCAAGGGTGTCAGCGATCCCGTCTGGCTCTCCTTGAGGTGGGGGATTCGGTTGCACTAAAGTTGCGATGATGGGTGCGGTGTGCGCCGTGGTGCGCTGAAGCAGATGGTGATCTTCTCCTCCTGTGTCCCAAGCTTACAGCCTCCATAGGTTCTGCAGGGAGGTGGTCTCTGCGTATGGCTGAGCGGCGAAAGTCCGCATACCAATTAGGTACCTCCACTATGGGGATGTTTAGCGCCTCACAAAAGTAGGGAAGATCCTCAGGCACTTTGAGGAATGCATTGCGACCTTGTGAGGTAGCTGCCAGACAAAAAGGAAACTTCCATTTGTATGTGATTTCCTTTGGTGCGAAGCATGTCCAGTAGGCAGGGCCGGATTAACATAGGGGCTGGTGGAGCTGCAGCTCCAGGCCCCTCCCTCAATATAGGCCCATGGAAGTGGCTTGTCAATTCCTGTGTGCCTTCCTGAAGGAAGAGGAGCCCTCTGTGCACACATGGAGGAGACAAGTCAGTGCAGCCAAGTCCTGTCTCTGCCGATGCCTGACTCCTATCACAGGATCTGTTCACTCACACAGATCCTCCATGTCTGGGGGAGGGGCGCTGATGTCCTAACCAGCAGGAGCCCGGGAGGAAGGACATCTCCCATACTGTTATGATAAGGTCAGTGCATTTGTTAGGGGGATGTTGTGTAATTATTGTGCTAGGGGACAGACTGCTGCTTCCCCCATGTAATGTGCTCTCTTGTGCCCAGTGCCCACCATGTCATGTGCATTGCAGTGCCCACTATGTAATGTGCTGTGCCCACCATGTCCTGTCATGTGCATTGCAGTGCCCACTATGTAAAGTGCTGTGCCCACCATGTCATGTGCACTTCCCACCATGTCATGTGCTATGCTGTGCCCACCCTGCCATGTGTTGTGCCCAGCATGTAGTGTGTTGTGCCCACTGTGTAATGTGCTGTGCTGTTCAACAGTGCCCACCATGTCATGTGCAGTTCCTAACATGTAATGTGCAGTTGCATTTCCCACCATGAAACGTGCTATGCCATGCAGTGCCCACCATGTAATGTGTTGTGCCCACCATGTAATCTTATGTGCCATTCAGTGCCCACCATGTAATGCGCTGTGCCCACCACGTCATGTGCTGTGCCATGCAGTGCCCACCATGTAATGCGCTGTACCCACCATGTAATGTGCTGTGTCATGCAGTGCCCACCATGTCATGTGCAGTGCCCATCATGTAAATTGCTGTGCAGTGCTCACCATGTCATGTGCTGTGTTGTGCTCACCATGTCATGTGCTGCACCATGCAGTGCCTACCATGTAATATGCTGTACTCACCATGTAATGTGCTGTACATTGTCTACCATGGCATGTGCCGTGCAGTACCCACAATGGAATGTGATGTGCAGGGCTCATCATGTCATATGCAGTGTCCACCATTTAATGTGCTGTGCTCACAATGTAATGTGCTGTGCTGTGTCATGCAGTGCCCACCTTGTCATGTGCTGTGCAGTGCCCACCATGCTATGTGCAGTACCCACTATATAATGTGTTGTGCCCACCATATAATGTTCTGTGCAGTGCCCACTTGTAATGTCCAGTGCCCACCATGTAATGTGCTCAGCTGTGCCTGCCATGTCATGTGCTGTGCCCACCATATAAGGTCCTGTGCCCACTGTGTGCATGCGCTGTGCCCACCATGCAATGTGTTGTGTTGTGCAGTACCAACCATGTCATGTGCTGTGCCCACCATATAATGTACTGTGCCTACCTTGTAATGTGCTGTATTGGGCAGTGCCAACCGCGTAATGTGCTGTGCCCACCATTAAATGTGCTGTATCCATGTATCCACCATGTAATGTGTTGTGCCAACCATGTGATGTACTGTGCTATACCCCCCCCGTGTAATGTACTATGCTGTGCCCCCCACAGACTCACCCCCTCACTCCCACTCCCCTCTCTCTCTCATCCCCTCTCTTTCACCCTGTTCTCTCACTCACCCCCTTCACCCCCTACCACCCTCTCTCTCTTTCACCCTCTCTCTATTCCCCTTTTTCTCTCTCTCTCTCTCTGTTTGCGTTTTCATTTTATTTATTTTCATAAAAAGGCCCACCAGCATCCTTAGCACCAGGCCCATGATGCTCTTAATCTGGGCCTGCCAGTAGGGGTTTTAGATCTCTGCGGTGTTGGAGAGTTTTATGCCTGATAGATCCTGAAATATTTGGACTGACTTCCCTTCATGCACTATTTGTGGGATGCTTCTGGCCTGTGTAAGGATTTTTTCTTTAATCTTGTAATCAGTCAGACAGCATATTATATCCCTGGGTGGGTCCGTGTCCCTTCCTTTGGGTCTCAGTGCACGGTGAATTCTTTCAAAATCGACTGGTGTCTGGAGAGGTCTGTGTAGGATTCCATTAAACAGGCTGGTCACAGAGGGTGTTAGATGTTCCCCCTCAATTGACTCAGGGAGCCCCCTGATCCTTAGATTACGTCTTCTACCCCTATTATCGAGGTCTTCGATATGTCTGCATATCTCTCATCTGAAGGGTATGAGTGTCAACATGGCGGGTAGTTTTGCGTAGTTGTAAGTCCTGTTGTTCGGCCGTTTGTTCTGTTGCCGTGACTCTGTCAGACAAGGTGCGGAGATCAAGGCGCAATTCCGAGATGGCAGCAGCAAGGGTGTCCTTTATATCCGCTGCAATCATCTGCAGGTCATTGATGTTTAAATGAGGTAGGTGAGGTTGTTCTTCCGCGGCATTCTCGTTCGGCAGGCTGACAGGGAGAGTGAGAGGCGCTCCCAGTTGTGAGGATGTTGCGGCCTGTGAGCTCCTTGGGCGGGAGGACGCCATGTTTCCCCTGCCCGTTCTGAACATTTCTGGGATATTATGACCAGTGTTATTTTTTATTATATTTAGTATATTTTTTACATTTTATATTCCAGACTGATTTTCTATCCGATACTCAATACAGTGGTTTTTTTCAAGAAAAATAACAAAGTGCTTCAATTGGCAGGTAATCATTTTTAAAACTATATAATATTTTTTTTGGTGTTGTTACAGTACATATTTTCGATCTAGTCTGCTCTATTCCACCATTTCTCATTCACTCCTACCTCCTTGCTCACTCCCTCCCTGCTCAAACCCTCCCACCTCCCTGTTCACTCCCAACCACCACTCAGTTTACTTCTACCCACCATCCTGCCCACTTGCTCACACCACTCAGCTAACTTTATTGCACTATCCTGCCCACTTGCTCCTACCAGCCTGTCCACTTGCTCCCACCACTCAGCTAACTTCCTTGCACCAGCCTGCCAACTTGCTTACACCACTCAACTCACTTCCTTGCACCAGCCTGCTCACTTCCTTCCACCAGCCTGCCCACTTGCTCCCACCACTCATCAAACTTTCTCGTTCCATCCTGCCCACTTGCTCCCACCAGCCTGCCAACTTGCTCACACCACTCAGCTGACTTCCTTCCACCAGCCTGCCAACTTGCTCACACCACTCAACTCACTTCCTCCCACCAGCCAGCTCACTTCCTTCCACCATCCTGCCCACTTGCTCCCACCACTCAGCTAACTTTATTGCACTATCCTGCCCACTTGCTCCCACCAGCCTGCGCACTTGCTGACACCACTCAGCTCACTTGCTTGCACCAGCCTACCCACTCACACTAAACAGTCTGCCCACGACCACACACCTACATGCTCACTACAATCCACCAACTGTCTCTATTACAAATCACAATCATGCCCAATACCACCCACCTTACTGCTTACTATAACCCAATTCCTCTACGAAGTCTCCTCTCTCACTGCCATGCTTATTTGTTCTACCCTCCCTAACACATCTATCATACACACTGCTTCTCTTCCTCCTCACAATTACCTCTTATGCCCCGTACACACGGTCGGACATTGATCCGACATTCCGACAACAAAATCCTCGGATTTTTTCCTACGGATGTTGGCTCAAACTTGTTTTGCCTACACACGGTCGCACAAAGTTGTCGGAATTTCCGATCGCCAAGAACGCGGTGACGTCAAGCACGTACGACGAGACTAGAAAAGGCCGGTTCAGAACCAAGCGCAGCACCCTTTGGGCTCCTTTTGCTAATCTCGTGTTAGTAAAAGTTTGGTGAGAGACGATTCGCGCTTTTTCAGACTCGTGGCTTTCAGATCGTTTTCTGCCGTTCAGTTTGTGCTCATGGGTTTGTGCAGTGCGTGCAAGCAAGTTCCGCGTGACTTTAGTCACTGTATTCTTGTTCGTTCGTTACTGGTTTTCAGGTCGCTCTTCACAGGCCTTGCTGTTCTTCAGTGCGTTCTGTTACTTCGTTCTGAGCAGCCGACCGTTTTATAGCCATGTTTCGTATGCGTACTCCTCGTAGAGTTCGTGCTGTGCGGGGGCTTGGTGTTGGGGTCCTGACCTTGACACAAGTCCAGTCCATGAACAGGGTGGGGAGGAGTTCATGGACCAAGAATTGGTTGCTTCAGCGTGACCAGTTCTGTCATATATGCCTTTGCTCCGTGAGATCCGTGAGAATAATCCTGATGATTTCAGGAACTTTCTCCGGATGACGGACCCCGTGTTTCACCGTTTGTTGGCTTCGCTGACCCCCTATATCAGCAGGCAGGATACCTGCATGAGGCAAGCCATCACTCCGGAGCAGAGGTTGGTCGCTACCTTGCGGTATTTGGCCACAGGGAGAAGTCTGCAGGACTTAAAGTTCTCGACAGGCATCTCCCCCCAGGCTCTGGGGATCATTATCCCAGAGACCTGTTCTGCCATCATACAGGTCCTGCAGAAGGAGTATATGAAGGTAAGATTTTTTTCCTTTTATGTCACATTTTATTGTATTGAATGTTTGCTAATATATTGTATTTCTTTCCTCATTCCCTAATTACCATGATTGTAATATGCTGTGAATGTCCCCTTTGTCCTCATGCATGCTGGATTTTTATGTAATTATTATTTTATGTCCTTCATACATATTTGCCCTTCAATAACCTCTCCAGCATGGTGTCTCCTGCCCCTATATTCACCTCATGTAGTCACTTAACAATGTATTTTATCAGCTCCATAGTAGTGCTTTACCCCAAACACCCCCTAAAATGTTTGGAAATGTTATTTTGGATTTAAATTCAGGCAGAGGGCCAGAGGCTTTTTTTTGTGGTGTCCCCAAATTTTTGGTAACCCTCCCTCCCCCCAACTGCTAAGTCAGCTGATCCCAATTCTCTATCCTCAATCATCTATCTGCTGACTTTGCCAAACCCATACACACTATACCCATCTCTTTACTGGTCAGATTTATGGATGAATTCCCCAAAGCATGTAGTGCAAGGGCCTGCCTGTATACTTTCCAATGGTACTGTTTAAAGTTCTTGTATCCTATTATGATCTTGATAGGTAATAGCAGAATGTCCAAATGTGCTCAAATGTGTACAGTGTGTATTTATATCTTTGTATTATGACACTTCTTACCTGTCCAGTGGGCTGCCAATAGTGTAACAAAGGAGGGGCTGTTCCAAGTAATACCCTGTATTTAGGCATTCATCTCTCAATGAAGTGAAGAGGGTTACCTGTCCAAGAGTCCCCCCCCCCATAATGTTAGAAATGGCCCATGAGAGGGGGGGAGGGGGAATATGATAGGTGTACCTTATACTTTGTTGTTGTTAAATTCCCCTTAATAAATGCTATCTGGAGGTTGACCCATAATGTTTGTGTCTAATCTGCTTGCCAGGTTTCTGTGAAAAAATAGTAATGTTTTTTTTTTTTTCCTCAACAGTTTCCTTCCACGCCACAGGAATGGCAGACTGTGGCCTCCCACTTTGCCCAGCGGTGGGACTTTCCTAACTGCGGAGGGGCAATTGATGGGAAACACGTCCACATCGTCCCACCACCCAACTCGGGGTCGTACTATTATAACTAAAAGGGGTTTAATAGTATAGTGATGTTGGCGGTGGTGTCGGCTAATTACGAGTTCTTGTATGTGGACGTGGGGAAGAATGGCCGGATGTCCGATGGTGGAGTCATCGCCCAGACGGAGTTCTACAGGCGTCTCCAGAATGGCAGTTTGGACTTGCCACCTCCAGAGGGCAATGTTGAAGGTCTCCCATTTGTGTTCGTTGCTGATGAAGCATTTGCGCTGGGGGACCACCTGATGCGGCCATTCCCGATGAGGACCCTCACCCCGGAACAGAGGGTTTTTAATTACCAGCTGGCCAGAGCCCGAAGAGTGGTGGAGAACACATTTGGAATCCTGGCCAGCCGGTTCCGACTATTTCTGACACCCATCCATATGGCGGAGTATAAACTGAACCATATTATACTGGCGTGCTGTGTTCTCCATAATTTTTTAAGAAAACATTCAGCCAACTATGCTGGCTCAGTTGGGCCTGAGGCCGGAATACCAAATACATCAACAATGACGGCACTTGAAAGCGGCCGTCCTGGCTTGCCCTCCCTGAATTCCCGTGATGTCCGGTTACGATACCTGGAGTTCTTTGTGGGTAGGGGGGCTATCAATATGCCAGACAATATGTGACACCTTTTTTAAATAAAAAACAACCAAAAGCAATTCTTGGTGGACATTTACTGCTTGTGTTTGTTTTAGCTGACCCTGACAGAAATGTGTTGAGTGCAGAAAATGTCGTGATTGGGTAACCTTATAAAAAACAGTGTTGGCTGGTACTTCCTAAATGCAAAAACACATTTCACTTCAAGTGCACTTGCAACTGCACTGAACCTGCACTTGTAGTGCAAAGTGTATTTGCCCTTAGGAAATAACCCCCATTTGTGCATAAAACAACAATTACATCACCCCAAAAGTGTTGTTGTAGTGTTGAGACAATAATCCACACATTCTTGAGTAAGGCACTTTTTTATACCTGCACAATCAAAATGTGCATTTACCAAAGGTTTTTAAAACAAACCAACATGTTTGTAGTATAAAATGTTTGCAGTAGCATTATGAATAATCAAAATATCCATTTCAGATAAAACAGGCTTGTGTAAAACCAACAAGAAAGCCAAAAAACTAGAACTTACAAAGTTCACATTAGGTAAAACCTGAAGGCTATATCAGACATCAGTATTTAGGAACTGGGTTTGATATAGCGTTCAGATGGGGGAAACTCACCCCTGGAAAAGCCAAATTTGGAAGATGCACACCAATTTACGAATGTCAACATGTGCTATCTGCCATCAGGGGGGATCAAGGGACGTGTTTTGGGGGAGCAAGCCCTTCCTCAACGCTACTTTATAATTGAGGAAGGGGTTGCCCCCCCAAAACGCGTCCATTAATCTCCCGTGATGGCAGATAGCACATGTTGGCACACTGTGTGCATCCTCCAAATTTGGCTTTTCAAAACATTGTTAAAATTGAAAATACTGAAAACCGGTCATTTTGTGGGGTTTAAATTCGCCCCAAAACATCAATGATGTTATTATTTTTTGTAATAACATCACGTATTTGTTGCTGGATGTTTTGCAATTGGAGATTACACCCCATGATCTCCCCTATCAGTATCTGGGCACTTTCAGAAGTAAAGCGTTCTGAATCCACAACATCACGATCACCTAAAAAGAGATAAAGAACAAAAAAAAAAGGTCTCAAAAATCTGCCAACAGCCATCTCTTTTACCTGAGTCTGTGGTCGCAGACACTCACCTCTTGTGGTGCCAATCTCCACTACATCTTCTTCTTCCTCCTGCTCAGCATCTTGGGTTTGGGGTAGTTCCCCTTCTTCCAGAGGGGGGGGGCTGTGTTCTCCTGGGATGAGGGGTGTCCGAGTCTTTTCTCCCCTATGTAAAACAAAAATGGTATACTTAGCACACAGATATTTGATGGCAGAACTATAGAAATAGGAAACATTGCTTGGAAGTGGGGTACAATTGTCTATTTTACCTGTTTGGTACAAGCTTCACAGATGTAGCCCCCCCCCTATAGTATACACTGGATTACCTGTGTGGCCCCCCTAATAAAAATGGTGTTCTTGTGTCCCACACTAGTGCTCCAGTGTCCAGATGTGAAAACAGCTGCTCAGTGTCCTCTCCTTACACACAATCTAGTTTGCATTTCATTCTAGTAACAAACCCATCTACCTAAACAAATATTTGGCATCCAAGTAGGCCCCAAAAAAATGTGGGAAAATGCATATGGCCTAAACAATGGTGTTTTAGAGGCCGAACGAAAAATGTTTGATACGAACGAATAATGGGCCCATGAACATTAAAGTTGACCTTTTTAAACGTTACAATTAATAAAAGCATATGGAGCAGAACGAACGGAATAAAGCCAGAAAGAATATAAACACAGCACAACTACTTACTTTTTTGCAGCACTCTCTAGATCTTTCGGTACTGCTCTGGCTCTCTCAACTTCAGGTCCGACCACCGCTTCCTGAGATGATCTTTTGATCTTCGGACCCCGAAATTCCGCTCGAGACTCCTGACCACTTTCGCCATGATCTTGGCCTTTCGGATGTTCGGGTTGGGGTAAGGCCCATATTTGCCATCATAGTCGGACTTCTTCATGATGTCGACCATCTCCAACATCACCCCAAACGACATATTTGTGGCCTTAAAACGTCTCCTTCTGGATCGGGACGTGCCTGGATCCGGGCTTTCCTCCTCCTCCTCGTTGCTACAATTAGCACGCGCCTAGTGTGACTCCGCCATCATGCTCTTCCCCCACTGCGCCGAACGAAAAGGGGCGGGGAATAGAATAGAAAGAACATCAGGGGCGGGCGGAGTTACACACATGCGCAGTGTCTATAAAGCGTAACACGCGTGCGTATTACGTACGATCTGTGAGCGGAGGAAGGAGCATTGGACGCGCCGATCGTAAGAACGAAGGTAAGAGACAAACTTGGGCCTATACTGCTTCTAGATTGAGGACTATATTGTAACAAGATTAGGAGAGTTTTGTCTGACATTAGGCTTTGTCTTGTGTTGTGTCTTGCAGTGAACATGGATATCTTAATGAGAGATACTGACTTCATGGCACTATTCATTGATATGCTAAGTGAGCTGCCCTGTCTGTGGGAGATTACCCACCCCCATTTCAAGAACCAAGCAAAGAGGAAGGCAGCACTGGTGCAATTGTGTGAAATTGTGAAGCAGGTGATCCCCACGGCAGACATCACCTATTTAAAGATCTTAATTGGTTGCCTGAGGAGCACATATCTGAGGGAGCGCAAGAAAGTCCTGGATTCACAGAGATCCGGAGCAGCAGATGACATCTATGTCCCCAGGATGTTGTACTACGACAGGCTGCACTTTCTGGCAGGCCAGACTGAACCCAGGTCATCCCTCTCCAGTCTTCCTTCCACACTTCCTTCCCCCCCGGCTGAGGCTTCTGACGCCCAACCTGGGCCTTCCAGGCCACATGTGGAGGAGCCCAGATTGAGCCAGGTACAGCATTCCTCTAAATATTTCTGCTTGTACTATCAATGATGTTACCTAGATGTTAGTTGGGAGTACTAATTTAGGATTGTGATTGATGATGCAAAAACTAAAACCATGTCCCTTTTTCATACACAGGGAAGTCTCAGCCAGGAGGTGGCTGATCTGCAGGTCCCTCCACCCACCCTGAAAACAGAAAGTGGCAGCAGGAGGAGTAGCCTAGAGGAGGCGGCTATCAGATTTTTTGGGAGGGCTACAGAGGTCCTGGGAGCACCACACACCAGGCAGGAGAACCTTGCGGCATTCATTGCCTATAAAATGCAGAGGATGGAGGAGGGCCAACAAGCCAGGTGTCAGGCCCTCATTTCAGAGGCTCTGGAGAAGTGTGAGGGGACAACTTACACCTCACACACAGCTTTGGGATGGTCCTCCTCCTCCTCCTCCCTCTCCTCCAGGTCCTCCCAGTCCTCCTCCTCCTCCAGGTCCTCCCAGTCCTCCTCCTCCAGGTCCTACTCCTCCTCCTGCCACATCTCCTACTGCACAGCCACAGCCCGGAAGGAAGTGTGAAAGGAAGACCAGAGAGTGATTGCCCTGGATCCAGTCTGGTCGGCCAAAAGATGCAGCCTCTTGTGGTACCACAGCCTGGGGACACAGATGTCATCTGCTGCTATCCGAGTCTCTGTGAATCCCGGACCAGACTGCCCTCCCTTACACATGGACTCCTCAGGCCACCAATTTTGATGTTGAAGAATTGATGTCTGCCGTGGGGGTCCCAGGCTTCACTAATTTCTGCTGTTGATCCAGTGTTGCCTTCCTCTTTGTTTGGTTCTGATACCTTAATAAAGGATTTTTGTTTTGAATTCTACTCTCCTATGTGTTTTACTTCAAAAATGACAGTTGGTTTGTGAGGATTCAGGTACATTTCAAATATACAATGTGAAATGAACAAGGGACACCAACAACAAAAAATCTCATGGAGATTAAATAATAAAAGATATCAATGGTGTTGGGGTAACTTGACACACAAAACACACACAAAAATATTCGGGAGTAAAAATAAAAATAACATTGAACAAAGATCAGCCTTGAAGAAAATCCAAACATTAAAGAAAAAAAAAGGCTTAAAAAACAAGAAAAAATATAAAAAAAATATAAAACTGTCAGATGTGACAACTAATAACAAATATATTGAGGGAATCCCACTAAAAAAACACAAATCAAACTTTGTGAGAAGTGTGTGTGAATATGAGCATCAAAACGACTTAGTTCTTGTCACATTATAAAGAAGAAGAGAGTGCGCTGTATTAAACCATTTTGAACATTGCAGCGTGACGAAAGTGCTTTATCCATTACGAACGCTAAGTTTACCAGAACGAGCTGTCCCGTGTCGTAATTTCTTCTGAGCATGCGTGGCACTTTGTGCGTCGGAACAGGCCACACACGGTCGGAATTGACGCGATCAGATTTTGTTGTCGGAAAATTTTATCTCCTGCTGTCCAACTTTGTGTGTCGGAAAATCCGATGGAAAATGTCCGATGGCGCCCACACACGGTCGGAATTTCCGACAATACGGTCCGATCGGACATTGTCCATCGGAAAATCCGACCGTGTGTACGGGGCATTACTCCTAACCATCTTGGCTGTAAACCTTCCAAATGTTAAATATTTATATAGTTTTATGTATTTTCACTAGATTTATTTTTTTTCTGTTATTTAGGTAATACAGATCCTAAGGCACTGTTATTTTACAACATTGATCACATTTCTTCACTTTACATTCCAGGTAGGAATATTATTTTTATTTCTATCCCTATTAGCATATTTTTAAGATTGTTTTATTATTTATAATTTTTTACGATACATTTAATTCTTTTTTATTTTTCTTTCTTATTCTCTAGATTGCAAAGACAATTGGATTTGATTTTTATCAAAACCAAGCTAAAGGGAATTGTATATTATATTATAATGTTGAATATATTTATACCTGCAATATGTAATGATATTTTTTATGTTATAATTAAAATTTCTAGATCCTTTCTCTCTACATAGCGCCTCTTTTTTTTGTCTTGGTCAATATTCGATTATTATTTTTCTTTTTTTTTCATATTATTACTCTCCTTTTCAGGTTTATGTGTTCATCTTTTCTCTCATTTGAAATATTTATATTTTTAGACCACTCCCTCCTATATACTTTTTTTTATTTTTGGTTATAGAACTCCTGATTATCTTTATAATTGTTATTTATTGTTTGCTCTAGTGTTTTTTTTTTTTTTTGTTTTTTTTTCAATCACTTTTTCTCTCTCTATATTTTTAATTGATTTTAAATTGCTCGTTATTATTTACTTATCTGACTCACTATTCTCTCTTTCCTTAGTGCACTTGATCTTCTAACTTGACTAAATTTTTTGGCTCACTCATTTCTCATTCTCTCTTTTGATCTTCTATATATTTATGTCTTTCTCTGACTTTCTTTTCTCACGTGATCTCTATTATTTTTTTATGTTGTTCTATTCAGTTTCTCTTGATTGCTCTACTCTTATATTATTAGTCTTTAGCCTATTTGATTATCTAAAGGTTTTACTTTAATACATAGTTCTCGCTTTTTTCGTGCTATCGCTTGCTCTTCTCTACTTTTATTTCATTATATTACTTGCTCTTTTCTTCATCACTTTCTTTAGCTTGGTCTTCTCCCCCCTTTTTATTTTTACTCGCTGTTCTCTCGATTTGTCTTTTGGTCGCTCAAATCTATCTTTTGTTTTCTCTTAGGGCTCTTTCACACGGACGTGTACGTGTGTAGAGCCCCCTCTGCTCTGTGGGGGATCGCTCCGTGGATACCCGCTGAGCAGGCAGATGACAGGTCTGTCTCTGCACACTGTGCAGTTGAGGCACCTGTCCGAGCGCCGCTCTCCTCTATGGGAGAGTCCGTCATCACCCGATCCGATCCACAAACCAATGGAAATGTAGGTTTTTCCTCCGTTAGGCCACTTTCACACAAACGATCCGTTATGGTCCACCTGTCAGTTTTTTTTCAGTGACCTGAACAGACCCTCCATAGACCTCTATGGAGCGTCGGAAGTCAGCGGTGACATGTCCACTGACATTCCTACCCGCTACAATCCGAATAAGTGTAACGGAGCAAAAACCAACTTTTCCATCCTTTTTCGGATCGGGTGACTTCGGACTCATCATCTGATCCCCCATAGGGTAGAGCGGGGCTCTGACAGGTCCGTCGCTGCACTGTGTGCAGAACGGAACTGTCTCCTTTCTGCTCGGCGTGGATCGGTGGAGCGGTCCCCGTTGAGCAAGTGGATGTTCACTTGGTGGATCGTCATTGATCCGTCCCATGTGAAAGAGGTCTTAGGCCTTTTTCACACGGACTGTCCATTCAGGTCCGCCTGTCAGTTTTTTAGGCGGACCTGAATGGACACTCCATGCAGGTCTATGGAGCGTCAGATGTCAGTGGTGACATGTCCGCTGACATCCGACCCGCTCCGATCCAAGAAAGTGTAACGGAGGAAAAACCTACTTTTCCGTCCGTGATCGGATCGGGTGACGACGGACTCTACGGTCCGTCATCACCCGATCCCCCATAGGGGAGAGCGGCGCTCTGACAGGTCCGTCGCTGCACAGTGTGCAGCGACGGACCTGTCATCTTCCTGCTCAGCGGGGATCGGCGGAGCGTTCCCCGCTGAGCAAGTGGATGTTCACGGGGCGGATCATCACTGATCTGCCCCATGTGAAAGAGCCCTTACACTTTTTCTGATGGGAGCGGCTCCGATGTTAGCGGACATATCACCGCTGACATCCGATGCTCCATAGAGGTCTATGGAGGGTCTGTTCAGGTACGCCAAAAAAAGTGAAAGGCGGACCTTTACGGATCGTTCGTATGAAAGAGGGATTACTTGATTTTTAACTTTTTTATTTTTTCTAAAATGTAATTATTTTACGGCTGACTTGCTCTTCTTTACTTGTAAATCTTTCTCTTGCTCGCTCTTCTCTCATTATTTCTCTAGCTTGCTCTTATTATCTTTCATTCTCTGTCTTCTCTCTTTCTCTGTCTTCTCTAGATCACTATATACTTTTTATGTTTGTATATTTTTGAAGATCACTTAGTTAAACTCAGTCACTCTACATTTTTTTTTTCTGTATCGACTTTTTCTAAATTATTTTAGCTAGCTATGTCTTCTCTGCATTGTTCATCAATCGATCGCTATTCTGTCTCTATCTTAATTAGTTTGGCTTTCTCTTATTTTTTATTTCACTCTTATTTTTTATTTCACTCTCTATCAACTGTTCTTCTCTCTTTATATTTTTGTTTTTTTTTATGTGTTCATTTTTAAACGTTTGTCAGTGTGTTTGTGTGTGTGTTTACGTATAAGTATGTTATTTTGTATATATATATATATATATTTGTGTGTGTGTGTATTTAGATACAGATATAAATATTTTTATAGATATATATTACATTAATCTCTCTCCTCTCGCTCTCCCCTCTCGCTCTCCCCTCTCGCTCTCCCCTCTCGCTCTCCCCTCTCGCTCTCCCCTCTCTCTCTCTTTTTTTTAAATTTATTTTGGATATAATTGAAAACGCCTTTTATATATTCTAAATATAAATAATATTTTTCTACTTTTGTATTCCTAGAAATGCCGAGCTGCTTTGTACCGAATTGCAGCCACGTCAGTGGTAAATGATCTAGTCCAGCAAATATAACATTGTATAATTTCCCAAAAGATTGCGATGAAATCAAAATTTGGTTGGAGCACACAGGCATGGAACATTCTTTGGTTGAGAAATTTTCTGCGCTGATATTGGCAGACAAAAGAGATTCAATACCGACTATTTTTACAGCCATACTAACAACATCCAAAAGTTATGAAGAAAAATGGGAAAATAGACTGTCAAAAATAGCTTGTAAAGAGTTAATGATGTTGGCCAGTTCAACATCAGCTTCATTTTAACAAAAAACATGCAACTGTGACTGTCATAAGCAAAAAGAATCAAAAACAGTGACAGAATGATGTGGGTACACAAACAGGCATGTTTGATTTTCCGTCTTTAGAGTCTGATGAAACATACAGTAAAATACCGGACGAAAGATTAGTTACTTTAGATCATTCATTTTTTTATCAAGAGTTAATGCGACCACTTGATGCCTCAACACCTGACTTTCATTCCAAATATAAAAGTCTTAGATCTTCAGAAATTGTTGAAACTAATGATACAGAAGATTTGGATCCATTGCTCCTACTATCACCTACAGTATGTGTTTTCCATCACAACCTGGAAATAAAGAAAAGGCAATTGTTGCTATAGATATCGAGAGTCCAATCAATGTCAAAAACAGAAAACTGGCATATGAAGAAGACACAAGTTTTCACTTATCAGATTTTGACACCCCTCAAAAAAGTGACTACACGTTAAATGAGAGTGTAATTGATACACAAACTGTAGAAACAATTAATGATCCTCTTAACTTGGTTAACAAACAAAAATATATTGTATTCGAAAGTAGTCTCGATACATTGCTTTTTCAAATGCGATGTCCCGACCAGACATGCTTTTCAAAAATTAAAACACTTGAAAAGAAAATAGTAGGTACAATGCTGTCAGTGTTTTCTACCTGTAATGCATCGCATCACTTGAAACTTTGGGAAAGCCAGCCAAAGATAAAAAATTATGCTGCAGGCAATATGTTAATTGTGGGCGCAATTTATTTGTCAGGTGGAAGCTTTCTAAAGGTTAAATAAATGCTTAATCCAAGTGGAATGTTTGGAAAATCATCCTATAACATAACCAAAAAAAGGTATATTTATCCTTCCATTGATTAAAGCTGGAATGAAAATTGTCAAAAAGTAAAAGAGGAATTGACAGGAACTTCGTTATTCCTCAATGGGGATGGACAATGTGACAGCCCCGGGTTTTGTGCTAAATATACCACAATATACGTTTATGGATATATATTCTAAAAAAATTGTGGATTTTGAATTGGTGCAGGTGTCCCAAACAACATCCATGGAAAAATTGGCCTTTACCAAAACTCTAGACAGAATACTGGAAAATGGATTTGATGTTCAATTTGTAGGCACTGATGGGCACACGGGAATTCGGAAACTATTGACTACAGCAAAATATGAAAAAATTAATCATCAATTTGATATTTGGCATTGCATTAAAAATTTGAAAAGGAAATTGATGCAAATCTCCAAAAACAAAAGATTTTCGTACAATTAAACCGTGGATTGGAGCCATATTGACCCATTTCTATTGGTGTAGCAGAAATTGTGATGGAAAAGAGGATGTTTTCAAAAACCAATGGGAATCTCTGCTACATCATATAGTAAATGAACATACGTGGACAGTTGGAGAAATGCAACATCATTGCCTACATGATGATCTCAGTATTCATTGTCCAAAGATTCCATGGCTAAAAAAACACACCTGCATTTGATTCATTATCTACAATTATAATGGACCCACAAATAGATAAAGATCTAAAGCATCTGACATATTTCTGCCAAACTGGTACTATTGAGACATACCACAGCATGATGCTCAAATATAGACCTAAGAGGATTCATTATAAATACGATTCCATGGAGGCTAGAACCCAATTGGCTGCATTGCAACACAACTACAATGTAGGAAGAAAACTTGCAACAGTAAAAAAAATTGATGACAGTGGTGAGGTGTTTCAAGAGGAGCGTAAAAATTTAGAATTCCCTAGAGGACGAAAAAAATGGATAGTTAGAAACGTGTCTAATGAACATTCCAAAACTATTTCAGCAAACATGATGGCTATCATAGAAGGGACCTTGATTAATACATGGAAATCTAAAAATGTACTATTTCCAAAAAACATTGCTATTGCAGCACTGGTTTCAGGCCTTTCTTCTGTGGCAAAGCACAGAACACGTTTTCCCATTGTTTAAGATATCAAATTTTTTTTATGTGTTTTTTATCAACTGTATATACATTTTTATATAATTTTGTTAAAGTTTATGGTTTTTTATGTTCTTGATGGTTGAAAAATAAATTGGTTTATAGTGTTTGCACATTGAACTTTGATATGTTTTTTTAAATCATTATATACAATTTCTTGTATATTCACATTTCTTTATTTGCACTAAATCTAAAAATGTTATTAATTTATTTTTTTTATTTTTAAATTATAACTAAAACATCAAGAAAATCAATAAACATTAGCATTAAATAAAGCACACACTAATTATTTTATTGAATAACATTTTAATTACTAATAAATAATAAACAAAAACAAAAAAAATTAAAATTAACCATAAAATAAATTATTTTTTTTATTTAATAGAAAGCCATTTCAGAAGCATCATAATCATTTTAATAAAGAAATCCAACATATGATCCATTTGGATCAGGAAAAACATGTCACACTGCATTAATATTCCCTTTCCTAAAATCCCATAAATCCAAGCGATGAACATTCGACATGCTGTTTTACGTAATCTCCTGGAATAAATAAAAAAAATATGTCAAATTGTATTAAAAAAATTAATGACTTTATTGTCTAAAAATAAAGAATAAAATTCAAAAATATAAATATGATCAGCTTACGGATTTACTCTAAATAATCTATATTTCAAAAGAGAAAAAAAATACATGAAAGATAACTAATGACCTGTTGTTATTGGCATCTACAATCAGGATATTATCCAGATGAATCATGATATTCGCTATCCTCACATGTTCATGGTGCACAATTTGAGAAAGAAATGTATCTGCCTGCGTAATGCATTGATGTCCATCTGGTATACAAACATCAACCGCATCAACTTCACGGCAACAGATGGACTCAACTTGTGTTGAGCATTTTTATGCACCTTTCACACAAACACCAATTGATATTGCCTATTCTGTCAGTTTCGGTTACTTCAGTGTCTTCTGTTGAAGATCCATTGCTAGTAGAGGGTATGGTGGGATTATTTGGGAAAGCCGGATCATTTTCTTGTGCTGGATACCTATGAGTACATAATCCAAAAAAAGGTATATTAGAATATTTTACTTATTAATTAATTACATTTATTTAATTTTAAAATTTAGCAAACAAGCATGTTTTGATCATCAGTTATGTTATGTGAAGAGGCTTCGATGATGTATACAAAATGAATGCATTGATTGTCAACAATAAGGCACCGATGGCCTCCACTGACAGGAACTGATGAGACCGCATTGGTGAGCACTGATAGACAGAAATGGGGTGCACTGTTACGTGCAACTGGTGGGCAAATTGAGGTGTCAGCAATGGTTAGCACTGAAGGTCACTGCTAGGCATTGACTGAGGGGCAATGATCAGCACTAGTTCTAGTTACTGTTTGAAAACTGTGCCACCAATTAATGCCACTAATAAATTCTAAACAAATATTCCAAACGGTGTGCACTGATTTGAGTCAATGTGGTTAGTGGTGGGCACAGATTATGAGGAAATATTTTTTTACCTCTTGGGGATGAAGTCACCATGCAAAAAAGCTTAGCGTGAGTCTAATAATAATAAAATCACTATTCTTTTATATAATCACACGATCATCTGTCATTTACTTACTTGTGATCACGTGGCAAGGGGCCGTAATCACCTAAGTTTCAGTGATTAGTTCAGAATTTCATATTTATTAAGGTTGAATTAAGACACCAGTCAATCCATTTCTATATAAAGGAGTTTGGTTTTTGTGTCTAACATTGACGCTATCCCTACTGACATTCTTCACTAACAAAAAGGAGAACACAATAGAACAAGGGTGTCCAAACATTTTTCAAAAGGGGGCCAGATTTTATGAAGTGAACATGCGTGAAGGCCGACCATTTTGCCTGACGTTCTTTGAACCATTTGTGGCTGTGTGTGGTGAAGAGATGAGCTCGGGTGTGTTATTTGGATACCGTATTTATCGGCGTATAACACGCACCTGCACTTTAAGAGGGAAGTTTCAGGAAAAAAATTAATTAAAATTTTAAATAAAAGAACTGTGAAGCAAAATAAGGGTCAGTGCCCATCTGCAGATCCTCAATTACCATGAATGCAGCACCCACTATTGACAGGAATGCACCCACCATTGCCAGGAAGGCAGGACCCACCATTGCCAGGAAGTCACCTCCCACCATTGCCAGGAAGTCACCTCCCACCATTGCCAGGAAGGTAGCACCCACCATTGCCAGGAAGTCACCTCCCACCATTGCCAGGAAGGTAGCACCCACCATTGCTAGGAATGCACCCATCATTACCATGAATGCAGCACAGACCATTGCCAGGAATGCACCCACAATTGCCAGGAATGCACTCAACCATTACCATCAGTGCAGCCTTGTAGGGCACATGGAGGGGACAGGACAAGCGCCAAAGATATCCTACAGGAGAATCTCCTGTTTACACAGCGGCCTCTTTAAGAGAAAGTCCCGCCTCCTTTGATGGACAGAACAGTCGTCCAATGGCAGTGCCGGAGACAGGACAGAGGCTGCCGTGTAAACAGGAAATACTAATCCTGTGTGCACTGCACTTGTCCCGCCTCCTCCCTCCAAGGCAGCCAGCCTATATATCTTTTGTGGCGCTGGGAGATCATTGGGGGACACAAAAGATATCCATGTTTAGATAACCAGGTGGGTCGTTCAAAACCAGACTGCGGGCCACGATTTGCCCGCGGGCTGGACTTTGGACATGCCTGCAATAGAAGGTCACCAACTCACATTATTTTAAAATAGTGCCAATTTGGAGAGAAGCCATCAAAACTACAAGCATGAGATAAAGATTCTCTATCTCTTTTGATATATGTGAGATTTTCATGTATAATTTGTGTGTATGTATGCGTGTATATAAATATACAACCATAGCAATCACAAAGAAATACACACATATGTGTTGATTAACTGCATTACATATATATTAGACTTACTTTTTCTTCCTGAGTCAATGGCATTGGATTTTCAACAGTTGAAGATTCTGCCACAGCAGGATTGTCCTAAACAAGTAATAAAAAATAATTTATATTTGATTAGTTTGATATTTAAATTTGAACAATTTTATAAATAAGTTTAAAAAATTACATAAATTAGAAATATTTTACTTACCATGTGAATCGATTAAACTAAAGGGATCCAAAAATATTGCTTTTAAATATTGTGGAAAGATAGAAACTCTGTAAAAAAAATGTAAAATGTTAGATTTATTTAAATTTCCTGTGAAATTCTAAAAAAAAAATTATTTTGGACTTAAAGATACATCTATATCTCTCACTATCTTGCAATTTATCCCTAAATATATTTATACTGTTCTGATGTTTTTACATACATAGCACTTATTGATAAAATAATACAACCACCTGTTTTTAGAAAAGTCTTTGTATGCCACTTTGATAACACAATAGAGATAAGCGTTTTGTTGACAATAAAAAGGTCATGATATATTAAAAAAAGTAAAAAGCTTTTCTAAAAAAAAAATCATTACCATTCTTAAAATAAATAAGTAGACTGTGTCTATCCCCAAAAAAAAAAAAAATTATTTTAAAAATTAAAATAAACAAACGATAAGAGAGACAGAGATTTAGAAATATATATATAAACATATCTATATATTGTGCGAGAAAGCTATATATATATAATTTAAAGCTATATAAAATTTAGAGGAGAGAGATAAATATTTAGTAATCTACCTTATTTTCTGTTTGTATTAAAATTAAAAATAATCTTTGATTTATTTTATCCATGAAAATAAATTATTTTCAATTATTTATAAATAAATATTTTTTTTTTAATTTAAAATATATATTCCTATATTCCTAGTGAAAGTATTTTTTATTGAATGGTAATTTTTTTTTTTATAGGCTGTTTACAAGAAAAGGTCAATATTGGTAATTTTTTTTTTTATAGGCTGTTATATATATATTTTTTAAAAAGAGACTAATCTTGACCTTTTCTTGTAAACAGCCTATAAAAAAAAATTACCATTCAATAAAAAATACTTTCACTAAGAATATATAATTTTTTTTACAGGCTGTTTACAAGAAAAGGTCAAGATTAGTCTCTTTTTAAAATATATATATATAACAGCCTATAAAAAAAATTACCAATATTGACCTTTTCTTGTAAACAGCCTATAAAAAAAAAAATTACCATTCAATAAAAAAATACTTTCACTAGGAATATATATATATATATATATACATACATTTTTATAATTTTTTTTTTTATAATTACCTTTCCTCTAACTCCAGCGCTGCTCTCTCCTCTGTCTCTCTCATTGATCCTCTTTTTTTTTTTTGCTTATCTCCGTTTCCATCACAACGGGGCGGGACTTCCTACGATGCCGCTCGTTGTTATTATGGCAACCGGAGCTGTTGACGGCGCTCCGATTTCCCTCTACTGCGCATGCGCGAGATCATGAATAGAACGGGCAGTGCATGCTGGTCGATCAGTTATCCCGGAAGAGGATGCCTGTGGGCTTCACATGCCCACAGGCAAGATGACAACCGTCATGATCATATTTTATAAGTTTCTTTTTTAGGAGAAAACGGACAGAAAAGATCTTTAAAATCGGAATACGTGAGTTACATAATTTAAGAACAACAACTCAGACAGTGGAATCCCGCTTTAAATGGGTTGAAAGATATTTACAAATAGTTGCATTATAGTTGCATTATTCTAAAGTGTCAGGTTAGCAGTGAGAGGGTTTACATGGTTGAGTTATTATTGAATTACCCTAAATATAGCAAAAAAGTCCTAATAACTTTGAAGTTGGTTTACGTTGTTGACAGTTTGTATTACAACGTAAATGGGTGTGAGATGGTTTACATTAAGATTAAGATAAAGATAATTTTACATCTAAAGAAAAAGAAAGATACAAATAAAGATAATAATGATAATAAAAAGATTAAATCTTTATCTTAAGCATATCAGGTTGCGACGGATTGTTAGGATAGTGGGTTCACATCGGTTTACAGATGTTGGCACAACCTATTTCTACAGGTGTGTGTTAGTATAGCAGTTAGATGATAAATATAGCAATATATTAGGATAAAATTGAGACAGTATTGGTCGAGATAAAGTTGCAATACACAAAATATTATTATCTTTATTTTGTTCGAGACCATTGCAAATCCCTAATTAAATTAAGACAGAATGTCGAAACAGCAATGAGCTCATATGGTTTAATAATTGGTGTATATCGCCAAAAAGAGCACAATGTCAGCATAGCCGTGAGTTGGTTAGTAATTTGTTTTTTACATTACAATTCCTTTACACAAGCATTAAACTTATTTGAAAAAGTTTACATATAGATGTTTACATGCAGGAACATGCAGATTAAAGCAAAATTGTTTATTCGAATATAGCTGAGATACCTTAAATTTAGAACAGGTTGGTTAAGTTATCGTTGCATTACAAGATTGGAAATCTAGCTGTAAGATAGTTTAATTTCCGAAATATAGATATAGCTTTAAGTATAAAAGAACCCCATTGGTTGTAAAATTATTTAAGAAGCTATAATAATGCAACTAATATAGAACAATTAAGAGAGAGCGCGACAGATTTCGAAGATTAACAGTATTTCAGCTAATATATTTCTCTCAGGAAGTTTGAAAATAATTCAACTATCTCTCAATGTAACACATGTCAGCATGGCACTAATATTTAGGCCATGCATTCCGAGAGAGAGCGAGAGAAGAAAGAGAGAGAAAAGAAAGTTTCTATTCTCTCTTCTTTCTCTCCCTATATTTTACCTCTCCTCTTTAGTCTGTTCTCTCTATTCTCTCTCTTCTCTCTTTTTCTTTCTTTCCTTCTTTTTAATAATTTATATTGAAGGCAAGTGGATTTGATTGATTTGAAACAAAATGTATGTTATAACATGTATAATTACAGATAAAAATGTAAAATTGTAAAAAAAAGGTATTTTTGGTGTCTCTCTCTCTCTCTCCACCCTCCTTCCTTCTCCCTCCTTCCTCCTCCCTCCTCCTTTTTTATTTCTCCTTCTTCTCCTCCTTCTCCTTCTTCTCCTCCTTCTCCTCCTTCTCCTTCTTATCTTCCTTATCTTCCTTCTCCTCCTTCTCCTTCTTATCCTTCACCTTTTGAATTCTTCTTATCCTTCTCCTTTTGAATTCCTCTCCCTCTCCTTCTCCTTTTATTTCTCTTGCTTCTCCTTTTTCTTCCTTCTTCTGCTTCTACTACTACTTATTTCTCCTTCTACTCCTTCTACTTTTATTTATCCTCATTCTCTTTTTTTTTTAACAGGTTTTTATTGAATTTTTCAGAAAAAGTTGACAGGTACATAAAGAAATAAATGATGTCGATGTCGCATAAAGATGCGAGAGTGCGGGCGCAGCCGCAACAGTTGCGTGGTAAAACAATACATTCCTATTGGCATTCTTAAGGCAAGGCGCAGGGGATAGGTATGGCATTTATCATACAATGTAGAGAACATTTGATGTATCATGCATGCCTAAGATATTGTATTTATACTGTAGGGTAGAGAGAGGTGGAGGTCTTTATGAGTTATTGTGGATGTGTGGCTCAGGTTTAGCTCCGTATTACCAAGCATAATGTATCTTGTTTGCTAGTGTGTTTGCGGGTGTATAGAGTAAAAATGAATTAAAGAGAAAAAAAATAAAGAGAAAAAAATAAAAAAAGTAGAAACAACATAGGAGAAGGGGTGGTAAGTGTATGCGGGAGAGGAAGGATGGTAAGCCTATGGAGTGACACTGTTAGTGGCTTTCTAGGAACGAGCAGTTATCTAGTGCTTCTTGTTGTGGCGGAGAGGACGCTCGCGGTAGACAGAGAAGGGGAAGGGGTGAGTGGAGCGGTAGGTGTCAGTAAAGGATAAAGGGATAAAAGTTTAGAGTTTGCAGCTATCTGGGACGGTCAGTTAGGTCATTGTTATTTTGTATTCGTTCGTAGTGGTGAAATGTATCCAACATGTCAATGTTTTTGTAAACTTATTCTGTGAGTCTTTGGATTGGTGGATGAGGTCTTCCATGACCTTTGTCTGTTGAATGCGGTGAAACCATTCTTTTATGGTGGGTGGTTCTGTGGATCGCCATTTAAGGGCATTTTTGCAGCATTCACTAAGTGCATGGCTAAAGCGTGGAGGTATGCCGGTATTCGTGTCTTTGAACCTCAAATGTTCCTTCTACATCACTCTAAGTCTAGGGAATATGTGGTTATTTGCGTTATCAGTTCGTGGACTTTCACCCAGAAAGGTTGGATTTTGGTGCAAGACCACCATATATGTAACATGGAACCTGTGTCTGCGTTACACCTCCAGCATATTGAAGGGATTGTTCGGTTGAATTGGTGTAGAAGCTGTGGGGTTCTATACCACCTAGAGAATATTTTGTATGCGTTGGACTTGCACGTTCATATCCTCATTCTCTTTTATCTCCTTTTTCGTTATCTCTATCACCTCTAATCTCTATCACTTTCAGCTCGTTTGGTTGATCACAAAAAAGTTCGTCACCGATTGTCCCCAAACTGAAGGCAATGGATATTTCCTCCCATGGGTAGCGTATTCTGTGACTTTCAGCTCATTTGGGTGATTTTGATCACCACAAAATTTTGTCACCGATTGTACCCAAACTGCAGGCAATGGATATTTCCTCCCCGCGTATTCTGTGACTTTCGGCTCATTTTGTGACCAACTTTTGTGCTAAACCAGATCCATCAAAACTGCACACAATGAACATCACAGCCTGCTGCGGCTGCGGGTGGGATCTAAAGGCCGGGCTCGGGCCTGGTCACAGCTGCTGCACGGGGCTTGATCTCCCCATCACCCCCCACGAACAAATAGGCCGCAACCCCGGCCTTTCCTGAGGATCCAGGGCCGCCGGACTGCCTGGGAGAGTGACTGATCCTGAGTGCCTGGAGGAGGGGGCCCTGAAACGGCTGGAGGCCTCCACCTGGACAGCGGAGCAGGCCCTATACCATCCCCATCCCTGACCTCCCTGGTGAGGCCCTCTGTGGACGAATTGCATGTCCCTGTGGAGGCTTGAAGAGGATCCCTCCAGCACTACATAACGTCCAGGGAAAAAAAATGCAGTTCTTGGCAAAATTATTAACCAGTAGGGGCCTGACTTAGCAATGCCCGAGTAGAGACGTGTATTGCAGGGGCTCCCGGCCTCAACCGATCCTTTTCGGCCAAACGGACGACCTGCTACGTTTATGGAGACGGAATGAACACCCCTAAAGGATACAGAACCAGAGCGATCACAAAAGAGACGCGAACACCGACCACACAGCTCGGCATCCAGAGACGGACAAAAGAGAGCTATCCCAGGGCGCCATTGCAGCCTCTCCACGTGATCTCCGCACTGTGAGTGACTTTAACAACACCGATATGTCACGGGCACCCTCCCCGACAATATCGACAGATCCAGGCCCACTCATGGGGACCCCCGCAGTGTTCAGATCGGCCACCGCTGATCCCACACCAGGCCAATCTCGCCTGGAAGACGATCTCCGCGCCATGCTACAGGCCCTACCCACGAGGGCAGACATTGAGACGCTAATCCAGCGAGTAGAGGAGGCCCATAAAAGAGACATACAAGAAATCAAAACGGACATACAAACAATTGACCACAGGGTGACCACCGGAGAGAGCCTAACATCCGCCCTGGAATCTAGGATTCTATCTCTAGAACAAGCACAGGAGTCCCGAGACAGGGAGCTCCAAGAGGTGCAGCTTCATTTAGAGGAAATGGAGGACCGCAGCCGCCGCAACAACCTGAGGCTGCGGGGGATTCCAGAGGCCACAGAATCTGAGGACTTGGCAGTAACGGTCACAGCCATATTCCATCGGCTGCTGGAAACCCCACCACCTACCTTAGAGATTGACAGGGTCCAAGTCCACGGATCCCGAGAGGCCACGAGATGTCCTGTGCCGCCTGCATCGCTATGCCCAAAAAGAAGTTATCTTACGCGCGGCCTGGGAGAGTGGCGAAGTTGAATTTGATGGCGCCCGTGTCCAGATACTACCGGATATCTCCAGAGCCACATTACAGAGACGAGCTATGCTGCGACCGGCACTGGAGGCCGCCAGACAACGAGGCTGCACTTACAGATGGGGTTATCCCTTGGCAGTGACATATCGCTCCAACCAGCCGCCTTCACGTTGAGAACACCTTCGGACCTCCCCGCCTTCTTCACCTTCCTGGGGACAGACCCGGTTCCAGTGCCGAATTGGCTAATGAAAATAACAAGGCCGGCGGGCCGATCGGGCCCAGTGGCAGCGGGCCCAGGCCGGAATACCCGCTCTCAGAGGCGCCGAGGAAGATCTCGATCCACCACAAATAACAGATCGCGTGAGTCATAAACAAACATCAACCCGTGACTCTTTAACAAGCAGGGATGTATAGGGCTTCATCCGTGAAGCAAGTTATGTGTTATCCTCCAGTGGGGTTACTGTTCCTCTTTTGGGTTTTTTCTTTCTTGTTCTTTTTTGTTCTTTGTTTCCCACTGGAGTTTTACCTGTTTTGATTAAAGGACCTGTCACCATGTCAAACCTAGTGCCGATATCCAACGAGCGGCGGTTACACCCCCGACTGGACCCAGGTGGACTGTATTGCTGCCGAGCTGAAACTGACCTGAACCTGCATGTTAGATGGTAAGGACGCTCTGCACCGGTTTCACTCTAAATGACTTTTGGCTATATAGTTTCCACCGGATCTCCTACTCCAGCATCCTTTATACGGAGACTATAGACTGAAGTATGCTGGGTGGGAGTGTACGTGGGGTATAAGAGCTAAAAGCTTCAGACTAACAATCCCTGCAGGGGAGGTCGGGCAAAACAATAAGCAGCAGAAGGGTGGAAGTCTATGAGGGGTGGGTAGAAACCGGCAGGGCCCAGATACACCAGGGAGGGGGGTGGGTGTGAGATGCCAGGGACACGATATTCTTATACCACCCCTCCTGTTACCAACCTCTCTCTTGGAGGAAGGTCTACGAGGGCACACTGTGAAACCATGCAGCAGGCCTGGGGCCCTTTGTCTGAGAGACACAGGGCGGGAACTGTTGGATTTAGTGGAGATAACACGAATTGCAGACCCTCCCTGCAGAGTTAACATGTTTTAAAGATTACCGTAATAGAAACATTGTTGAAGAATATGGTTTCTGTTTTTTCCTTTTTATTTGAAGAATTTTATCAGTAATTTCTATAAACTCTCACCTGTAGAGCTTATTACGCTCAGAACGGGCTGAGAGGGATCTGGTTGACAACCGGGAGCCCCCCAAGGCCCTTGCTGATCAAACCCCCACCTAGGCCTGCGCTCACCACTCAGGTTTTTCCTAAAGAGCGTATAAGCAAAATTTTGCTATTACCTTAGATTTCACTTAGAGGGTCACACACCCTCCTATTTCATTTTTTCTTTCCTTTTGACTTTATATCTTTTTCCAACTACTCCCCTCCCCATCCGCCCCACTACATCACCCCCCTCCCCCCACCACGCCCTCCGCAATCATGGACGAAATTACAATCGTCACCTTAAACGCAAAAGGCCTCAATGTCCCAGAAAAACGTAGAATGTTACAAAATGACATGAAGCGCATGAAGGCAGACATCGTCCTGCTACAGGAGACACACTTTAGGGAAAATGCCTTCCCTATTTTGAAAAATAGGCACTATCCAACAGTTTACCACTCGACATACAAGGAGGCCAAATCTAGAGGGGTTTCTGTTCAGATTTCGGCCAGAATCCCATGGACCATGACTGACATAAAGACAGACCCGATGGGCAGATTTCTCTTCCTTAAGGGAAAGATAGGAGAGACTAAAGTGACTATCGCCAACCTGTACGCCCCAAACTGCCATCAAGAAGTCTTCATTAAAAAACACATGAAACTTCTCCAAACCTTCTCTGAAGGTCAACTTATAGTTGGTGGAGACCTCAATATCCCCCTTATTCCTATGGAAGATACCTCGACGGGAACGTCCTCCACATCTCGAGGTGCACACAAAATAATTCACTCCATACTGCATGACACACAACTGATAGATGTGTGGCGCCTTTTCCACCCTGGAGAACGAGATTACACGTTCTTCCCCCGCCCACATCACTCGTACTCGCGAATAGACTACCTCATGATACCCCATAGTCAATTACAGGCAATCAGAGATATTAACATAGGATCTATTACATGGTCCGACCATGCCGCGGTCACGATGCGATACGCTTTGACTGATTTTTACAGGGGACAAAGAAAACCTTGGAGACTGAATGAGAGTTTGCTACAGGACCCGGAGATAGTAGCGGACGTGACGAAAGAAATTTCAAATTACTTTCAAGTAAACCGCACCCCAGACTGCGATGCGGGACTAGTATGGGAAGCGCACAAAGCTGTGATTCGGGGCATCCTGATAAAACATGGGGCTAGACTGAAAAAAATACGGACGGAACAAATGACCGCGATGATCAATAAACTACAGACATTAGAACAAGCACACAAACAGGACCCTTCTAGACAACTAGGCGCCCAGCTAGATATGACACGCACGCAAATTATGGAATTACTTCAATTTAAAGCTAAAGCAGCGATGCAAATCTCAAAGAAAAAAATATATGAATCTGGAAACAAATGTGGTAGACTGCTGGCACAATCCCTACAAACACAAAAGGCAGCATCCTATATACCACACGTAACCTCACAAGCGGGCCATAAAATATCCCTACCCCAACAAATCACAAACGAATTTAAATCGTATTACGAGAAACTCTATAATATATCAACTACACAGCCAACGACAGAACAGATGAGGGAATACCTGACTACCTCCCTTATGCCCACCCTGACGACTGATACAAGTGCATTATTAGAGGAACCTATCACATTGACAGAAATACAAGTAGCAATTAAAAACACTAAGCCAGGGAAAGCCCCAGGTCCTGACGGCCTTACGATACAATACTACAAGGCTCTTTTACTGCCTCTGGGAGATCATTTGACCGAACTATTTAACGATCTTACAGAGGGAGGTTTGTTCCATAGATCCACACTACAGGCCCAAATATCGGTCATTCCGAAAGAAGGGAAAGATCCGACCCAATTTGGGAGCTACCGCCCAATCTCCCTACTTAATACTGACCTCAAACTATTTACAAAAATAATAGCGACCAGACTACAACAACACCTTCCCCACTTAATACACCTAGATCAAGTGGGCTTCGTTCCGGGTAGAGAGGCGAGGGACAATACCATCAAAGTCTTAAACCTACTACACGCAGCTAACCTCACCAAAACACCGAGTATATTTATAAGCACCGATGCCGAAAAGGCGTTTGACCGTGTAAATTGGTCCTTCATGTTTGAAACACTCCGACACGCGGGAATAGGCGATAACATGATGCGCTGAATAAAAGCGATCTACACCACACCGACGGCCAGGGTCAGGGCGAATGGCGTGATCTCAGACGAGTTTCCAATCACCAACGGGACGAGGCAAGGGTGCCCTCTATCGCCCCTTCTTTTTGCACTCTCTCTCGAACCCTTTCTGTGCCACATAAGGCTAAACCCAAACATATCGGGAGTTACCATAAACCAGTCACAATATAAGGTGTCTGCGTATGCAGACGACCTTATGTTCTCAATCACGAAACCAACGATATCACTCCCAAACCTATTTAGGGAATTTGACTTATATGGGTCCCTCTCAAATCTGAAGATCAATTTCACCAAATAAGAGGCTATGGGGGTGGGAATTCCTAAACCACAACACTCGCTTCTCCAATCTAGCTTCAATTTGAAATGGACTACGACCTCATTAAAATATCTAGGTACACACATACCACAAACCTTGTCCAAACTATACGAGCAGAAAAAGGGACATTATTACACATATTCTGGTCGTGCCCTAAACTGACGAACTACTGGCATACAATACAGACAATTATACAGAAATTTACAGACTATAACATTACTAATGACCCGGCATTTTTTCTCCTACATGCATCCAATATACCTACCAAAATATATAAAAAGTCCGTGCTCCGCCACCTTCTGGACGCAGCTAAAGCCTGCATACCGCTCCACTGGAAATCCCAGACACCCCCAACTTTAGGCTTGTGGATCAAAAAAGTAGAAGAAATCAAAAGAATGGAAGACCTTATACACACAGCTCAAAACAGACAGGAAAAATTATCCAAGACATGGCAGTTGTGGAATATATTCATTTATTCCAGCGAGGGCCAAACCCTGCTGGAGACCTGAATAACCCTCCAATCAACCACATGGTAAATTAACAAACGAGACACACATCTGTGTCACAAGTACAGTCATGCCTCGGAGAGTTCTTTAAATACTCCGTGATTGCGAGGCACGTGTCCACTCCCCCCCCCTCCCCCCCCCACATCCTATCCCCACCTCTCTACTCCTACTCTCGCTCTTACTCTTTTTCTAATCTTAAGACTTTAATGTAATAATGGTAGGAGGGGAGCCTGATGGACTGCACCACTTAATACAAGAATACTTAAAGAATACGTAGAATATTCCTCTTCTGGTTTATATTCTTGTTTTTTCCTATATTCTAATTGTTACCAAAGCGTTGAGACGACAGATGTTAACAGAAAGAAATAACAGGCTTAACTATATATTAGATGATATGATTGTGCTCAACGTTATGACTGTTAACGTGTTGATGTTTACTATTTGTATGTCGGTCCATACGGGCCCCCCTTGCCTGATATAAATAAAAAATTAAAAAAAAAAAAAAAAAAAAACTGCACACAATGGACGTTTCTTCGCATGGGCTGAAAGTCACAGAATAAAGCTACCCATTTGTTTGGGGACAATTGGTGACAAAATTTTTTGGTGATCAAAATCAAACAAATGGGCTGAAAGTCACAGAATAAGGTTGCCCAAAAGAGGAAATATACATTGCTTGCAGCTTCGAAGGATTCAGTGAAAAATTGTTGTGGTGATCAAAATCAACCAAATGAGCTGAAAGTCACAGAATAAGCTGCCAATTGGGAAAAATCTCCCATTGTGTGCATTTTTGGGAGATTTGGTTGTAGCACAACAAAAGTTGGTCGCCAAATGAGCTGAAAGTCAACAGAATACGCTACCCATGGGAAGAATTATTTATTGCCTGCAGTTTGGGGACAATTGGTGACAACATTTTTTGGTGATCAAAATCAAACTGCAGGCAATAAATAATTCTTCCCATGGGTAGCGTATTCTGTTGTATTTCAGCTCATTTGGCGACCAACTTTTGTTGTGCTACACCAAATCTCCCAAAAATGCACACAATGGGAGATTTTTCCCAATTGGCAGATTATTCTGTGACTTTCAGCTCATTTGGTTGATTTTGATCACCACAACATTTTGTCGTCGATTCTTTCGAAGCTGCAAGCAATGGATATTTCCTCCCACATGGGCAGCCTATTTTGTGACTTTTAGCTCATTTGGTTGATTTTGATCACCACAATATTTTGTCACCAATTGTCCCCAAACTGCAGGCAATAAATAATTCCTCCCATGGGCAGCGTATTCTGTGACATTCAGCTCATTTGGCGACCAACTTTCAGTTTTGTGGGATTTGGTTCAGCACAACAAAAGTTGGTCGCCAAATGAGCTGAATGTCACAGAATACGCTGCCCATGGGAGGAATTATTTATTGCCTGCAGTTTGGGGACAATTGGTGACAAAATATTGTGGTGATCAAAATCAACCAAATGAGCTGAAAGTCACAGAATAAGCTGCACATGGGAAGAATTTCCCATTGTGTTCAGTTTTGTGGGATTTGGTTCAGCACAATGGGAAATTCTTCCCATGGGCAGCTTATTCTGTGACTTTCAGCTCATTTGGTTGATTTTGATCACCACAAAATGTTTTCACTGAATCCTTCGAAGCTGCAAGCAATGGATATTTCCTGGCATGGGCAGCCTATTCTGTGACTTTCAGCTCATTTGTTTGATTTTGATCACCAAAAAATTGTCACCGATTCCTCCCAAACTGAAATTAATGAATAATTCTTCCCATTTGCAACTTATTCTGTGACTTTCAGCTCATTTGTTTGATTTTGATCAACAAAAAATTTTGTCACCGATTGTCCCCAAACTGCACACAATGGATGTTTCTGCTCATGGGCAACTTATTCTGTAATTTTCAGCTCATTTGGCGACCAACTTTTGTTGAGCTACACCAATTCTCCCAAAACACAACGGAAGATTTGCCCAAACTGCACACAATGGCAGCGTATTCTGTGACTTTCAGCTCATTTGGTGACCAACTTTTGTGCTAAACCAAATCCTCCCAAACTGCACACAATAGAAGTTTCTTCGCATGGGCAGCTTATTCTGTGACTTTCAGCTCATTTGTTTGATTTTGATCACCACAACATTTTGTCACCGATTCCTTCGAAACAGAAAGCAATGAATATTTGCTCCCATGGGTAGCGTATTCTGGGACTTTCAGTTCATTTGGTTGACCAACTTTACTTGTGCGAAACCAAATCCCACAAAACTGCACACAGTGGGAGATTCTTCCCATGGGCAGGCTATTCTGTGACTTTCAGCTCATTTGGTTTATTTTGATCACCACAATATTTTGGCACCAATTGTCCCCAAACTGCAGGCAATAAATAATTCCTCCCATGGGCAGCGTATTCTGTGACATTCAGCTCATTTGGCGACCAACTTTTGTTGTGCTGAACCAAATCCCACAAAACTGAACACAATGGGAAATTCTTCCCATGGGCAGCCTATTCTGTGACTTTCAGCTCATTTGGTTGATTTTGATCACCAAAAAATTGTCACCGATTCCTCCCAAACTGAAGTTAATGAATAATTCTTCCCATTTGCAGCTTATTCTGTGACTTTCAGCTCATTTGGCGACCAACTTTTGTTGTGCTGAACTGAACCAAATCCCACAAAACTGAACGCAATGGGAAATTCTTCCCAAGGGCAGCTTATTCTGTGACTTTCAGCTCATTTGGTTGATTTTGATCACCACAAAATTTTGTCGTCGATTCTTTCGAAGCTGCAAGCAATGGATATTTCCTCCCACATGGGCAGCCTATTTTGTGACTTTCAGCTCATTTGGTTGATTTTGATCACCACAATATTTTGTCACCAATTGTCCCCAAACTGCAGGCAATAAATAATTCCTCCCATGGGCAGCGTATTATGTGACATTCAGCTCATTTGGCGACCAACTTTTGTTGTGCTGAACCAAATCCCACAAAACTGAACACAATGGGAAATTCTGTCACCGATTCCTCCCAAACTGCACACAATAGATGTTTCTTCCCATGGGCAGCTTATTCTGTGACTTTCAGCTCATTTGGTTGATTTTGATCACCACAAAGTTTTATCACCGATTCCTCCCAAACTGCACACAATGGAAGTTTATTTTTATGGGCAGCGTATTCTGTGACTTTCAGCTCATTTGGCGACCAACCTTTGTTGTGCTACACCAAATCTCCCAAAAATGCACACAATGGGAGATTTTTCCCAATTGGCAGCTTATTCTGCAATTTTCAGCTCATTTGGTGACCAACTTTACTTGTGCTAAACCAAATCCCACAAAACTGCACACAATGGAAATTTCTTCCCATGGGCAGGCTATTCTGTGACTTTTCAGCTCATTTGGTTGATTTTGATCACCACAATATTTTGTCACCAATTGTCCCCAAACTGCAGGCAATAAATAATTCCTCCCATGGGTAGCGTTTCTGTGACTTTCAGCTCATTTGGTTGATTTTAATCACCACAAAAATTTTAAGTCACCGATTCCTCCCAAACTGCACACAATAGAAGTTTCTTCGTATGGGCAGCTTATTCTGTGACTTTCAGCTCATTTGGCGACCAACTTTTGTTGTGCTACACCAAATCTCCCAAAAATGCACACAATGGGAGATTCTTCTTATTCTGTGACTTTCAGCTCATTTGGTTGATTTTGATCTCCTCAATTTTTTGTCAATGAATCCTTCGAAGCTTTAAGCAATGGATATTTCCTGGCATGGGCAGCCTATTCTGTGACATTCAGCTCATTTGGTTGATTTTGATCACCACAAAATTTTGTCTTCGATTCCTCCCAAACTGCACACAATGGGTGTTTCTTCCCATGGCCAGCTTATTCTGTGACATTCAGCTCATTCGCCGACCAACTTTTGTTGTGCTACACCAAATCTCCCAAAACACAATTAAGATTTGCCCAAACTGCACACAATGGAAGTTTCTTCCCATGGGCAGCGTATTCTGTGACTTTCAGCTCATTTGGTGACCTACTTTTGTGCTAAATTAAGTCCACCAAAACTTTCAGCTCATTTGGCGACCAACCTTTGTTGTGCTACACCAAATCTCCCAAAAATGCACACAATGGGAGATTTTTCCCAATTGGCAGCTTATTCTGCAATTTTCAGCTCATTTGGTGACCAACTTTACTTGTGCTAAACCAAATCCCACAAAACTGCACACAATGGAAATTTCTTCCCATATTTTGTGACTTTCAGTTCATTTAGTTGATTTTGATCACCAAAAAATGTTGTCACCGATTGTCCCCAGGCTGCAGGCAATGGATATTTCCTGCCATGGGCAGCGTATTCTGCCATTTTCAGCTCATTTGGCGACCAACTTTTGTTGTGCTGAACCAAATCCCACAAAACTGATGACAATGGAAATTTCTTCCCATGGACAGGCTATTCTGTGACTTTTCAGCTCATTTGGTTGATTTTGATCACCACAGTATTTTGTCACCAATTGTCCCCAAACTGCAGGCAATGAATAATTCCTCCCATGGGCAGCGTATTCTGTGACATTCAGCTCATTTGGCGACCAACTTTTGTTGTGCTGAACCAAATCCCACAAAACTGAACACAATGGGAAAGTCTTCCCATGGGCAGCTTATTCTGTGACTTTCAGCTCATTTGGTTGATTTTGATCACCACAAAATTTTGTCGTCGATTCTTTCGAAGCTGTAAGCAATGGATATTTCCTCCCGCATGGGCAGCCTTTTTTGTGACTTTCAGCTCATTTGGTTGATTTTGATCACCACAATATTTTGTCACCAATTGTCCCCAAACTGCAGGCAATAAATAATTCCTCCCATTGGCAGCGTATTCTGTGACATTCAGCTCATTTAGCGACCAACTTCTGTGCTAAACCAAATCCACCAAACCTGCTCACAATGGACGTTTCTTCCCATGGGCAGCTTATTCTGTGACTTTCAGCTCATTTAGCGACCAACTTTCAGTTTTGTGGGATTTGGTTCAGCACAACAAAAGTTGGTCGCCAAATGAGCTGAATGTCACAGAATACGCTGCCCATGGGAGGAATTATTTATTGCCTGCAGTTTGGGGACAATTGGTGACAAAATTTTGTGGTGATCAAAATCAACCAAATGAGTTGAAAGTCACAGAATAAGCTGCACTTGGGAAAAATTTCCTATTGTGTTCAGTTTTGTGGGATTTGGTTCAGCACAATGGGAAATTCTTCCCATGGGCAGCTTATTCTGTGACTTTCAGCTCATTTGGTTGATTTTGATCACCACAAAATTTTGTCACTAAATTCTTCGAACCTGCAAGCAATAGATATTTCC
This sequence comes from Aquarana catesbeiana, assembly GCA_037953035.1. Classification (NCBI taxonomy): domain Eukaryota; kingdom Metazoa; phylum Chordata; class Amphibia; order Anura; family Ranidae; genus Aquarana; species Aquarana catesbeiana. The sequence goes on along the minus strand of JBBHAA010003442.1, from coordinate 173,641 downwards.
TGGCATGGGCAGCCTATTCTGTGACTTTCAGCTCATTTGGTTGATTTTGATCACCACAAAGTTTTATCACCGATTCCTCCCAAACTGCACACAATGGAAGTTTATTCCCATGGGCAGGCTATTCTGTGACTTTCAGCTCATTTGGCGACCAACCTTTGTTGTGCTACACCAAATCTCCCAAAAATGCACACAATGGGAGATTTTTCCCAATTGGCAGCTTATTCTGTGTCTTTCAGTTCATTTGGTGACCAACTTTACTTGTGCTAAACCAAATCCCACAAAACTGCACACAATGGAAATTTCTTCCCATATTCTGTGACATTCAGCTCATTTGGCGACCAACTTTTGTTGTGCTGAACCAAATCCCACAAAAATGAACACAATAGGAAATTCTGTCACCGATTCCTCCCAAACTGCACACAATAGATGTTTCTTCCCATGGGAAGCCAATTCTTTGACTTTCAGCTCATTTGTTTGATTTTGATAACCAAAAAATTATCACAGATTCCTCCCAAACAGAAGTTAATGAATAATTCTTCCCATTTGCAACTTATGCTGTGACTTTCAGCTCATTTGTTTGATTTTGATCAACACAAAATTTTGTCACCGATTGTCCCCAAACTGCACACACTGGATGTTTCTGCTCATGGGCAACTTATTCTGTGATATTCAGCTCATTTGGCGACCAACTTTTGTTGTGCTACACCAAATCTCCCAAAACACAATGCAAGATTCTGCCCAAAGTGCACACAATGGAAGTTTCTTCCCATGGGCAGCATATTCTGTGACTTTCAGCTCATTTGGCGACCAACTTCTGTGCTAAACCAAATCCACCAAAACTGCTCACAATGGACGTTTCTTTCCATGGGCAGCTTATTCTGTGACTTTCAGCTCATTTGGTTGATTTTGATCACGACAAAATTTTGTCACCAATTGTCCCCAAACTATAGGCAATAAATAATTCTTCCCATGGGCAGCTTATTCTGTGACTTTCAGCTCATTTGGTTGATTTTGATCACCACAATATTTTGTCACCAATTGTCCCCAAACTTCAGGCAATAAATAATTATTCCCATGGGCAGCGTATTCTGTGACTTTCAGCTCATTTGGCGACAAACTTTTGTTGTGCTACACCAAATCTCCCAAAAATGCACACAATGGGAGATTTCTACCCATGGGCAGCTTATTCTGTGACTTTCAGCTCATTTGGTTGATTTTGATCACCACAATATTTTGTCACCAATTGTCCCCAAACTGCAGGCAATAAATAATTCCTCCCATGGGCAGCGTATTCTGTGACATTCAGCTCATTTAGCGACCAACTTTCAGTTTTGTGGGATTTGGTTCAGCACAACAAAAGTTGGTCGCCAAATGAGCTGAATGTCACAGAATACGCTGCCCATGGGAGGAATTATTTATTGCCTGCAGTTTGGGGACAATTGGTGACAAAATTTTGTGGTGATCAAAATCAACCAAATGAGCTGAAAGTCACAGAATAAGCTGCACTTGGGAAAAATTACCTATTGTGTTCAGTTTTGTGGGATTTAGTTCAGCACAATGGGAAATTCTTCCCATGGGCAGCTTATTCTGTGACTTTCAGCTCATTTGGTTGATTTTGATCACCACAAAATTTTGTCACTAAATCCTTCGAACCTGCAAGCAATAGATATTTCCTGGCATGGGCAGCCTATTCTGTGACTTTCAGCTCATTTGGTTGATTTTGATCACCACAAAGTTTTATCACCGATTCCTCCCAAACTGCACACAATGGAAGTTTATTCCCATGGGCAGGCTATTCTGTGACTTTCAGCTCATTCTGCGACCAACCTTTGTTGTGCTACACCAAATCTCCCAAAAATGCACACAATGGGAGATTTTTCCCAATTGGCAGCTTATTCTGTGTCTTTCAGTTCATTTGGTGACCAACTTTACTTGTGCTAAACCAAATCCCACAAAACTGCACACAATGGAAATTTCTTCCCATATTTTGTGACTTTCAGTTCATTTAGTTGATTTTGATCACCAAAAAATGTTGTCACCGATTTGTCCCCAGGCTGCAGGCAATGGATATTTCCTGCCATGGGCAGCGTATTCTGCCATTTTCAGCTCATTTGGCGACCAACTTTTGTTGTGCTGAACCAAATCCCACAAAACCGAACACAATGCAAATTTCTTCCCATGGACAGGCTATTCTGTGACTTTTCAGCTCATTTGGTTGATTTTGATCACCACAGTATTTTGTCACCAATTGTCCCCAAACTGCAGGCAATAAATAATTCCTCCCATGGGCAGCGTATTCTGTGACATTCAGCTCATTTGGCGACCAACTTTTGTTGTGCTAAACCAAATCCCACAAAAATGAACACAATGGGAAATTCTTCCCATGGGCAGCTTATTCTGTGACTTTCAGCTCATTTGGTTGATTTTGATCACCAAAAAATTGTCACCGATTCCTCCCAAACTGAAGTTAATGAATAATTCTTCCCATTTGCAGCTTATTCTGTGACTTTCAGCTTATTTGTTTGATTTTGATCACCTAAAAATTTTGTCACCGATTGTCCCCAAACTGCACACAATGGATGTTTCTGCTCATGGGCAACTTATTATGTTTATATTCAGCTCATTTGGCGAGCAACTTTTGTTGTGCTACACCAAATCTCCCAAAACACAATGCAAGATTCTGCCCAAAGTGCACACAATGGAAGTTTCTTCCCATGGGCAGCATATTCTGTGACTTTCAGCTCATTTGGCGACCAACTTCTGTGCTAAATCAAATCCACCAAAACTGCACACAATGGGCGTTTCTTCCCATGGGCAGCGTATTCTACAATTTTAAGCTCATTTGGCGACCAACTTTTGTTGTGCTGAACCAAATCCCACAAAACTGAACACAATGGAAATTTCTTCCCATGGGCAGGCTATTCTGTGCCTTTTTAGCTCATTTGGTTGATTTTGATCACCACAATATTTTGTCACCAATTGTCCCCAAACTGCAGGCAATAAATAATTCCTCCCATGGGCAGCGTATTCTGTGACATTCAGCTCATTTGGCGACCAACTTTTGTTGTGCTGAACCAAATCCCACAAAAATGAACACAATGGGAAATTCTGTCACCGATTCCTCCCAAACTGCACACAATAGATGTTTCTTCCCATGGGAAGCCAATTCTTTGACTTTCAGCTCATTTGTTTGATTTTGATCACCAAAAAATTATCACCGATTCCTCCCAAACAGAAGTTAATGAATAATTCTTCCCATTTGCAACTTATGCTGTGACTTTCAGCTCATTTGTTTGATTTTGATCAACACAAAATTTTTGTCACCGATTGTCCCCAAACTGCACACAATGGATGTTTCTGCTCATGGGCAGCGTATTCTGTAATTTTCAGCTCATTTGGCCACCAACTTTTGTTGTGCTGAACCAAATACCACAAAACTGAACACAATGGGAAATTCTTCCCATGGGCAGGCTATTCTGTGACTTTCAGCTCATTTGTTTGATTTTGATCAACACAAAATTTTGTCACCGATTGTCCCCAAACTGCACACACTGGATGTTTCTGCACGTGGGCAACTTATTCTGTGATATTCAGCTCATTTGGCGACCAACTTTTGTTGTACTACACCAAATCTCCCAAAACACAATGCAAGATTCTGCCCAAAGTGCACACAATGGAAGTTTCTTCCCATGGGCAGCATATTCTGTGACTTTCAGCTCATTTGGCGACCAACTTCTGTGCTAAACCAAATCCACCAAAACTGCTCACAATGGACGTTTCTTTCCATGGGCAGCTTATTCTGTGACTTTCAGCTCATTTGGTTGATTTTGATCACGACAAAATTTTGTCACCAATTGTCCCCAAACTATAGGCAATAAATAATTCTTCCCATGGGTAGCGTATTCTGTGACTTTCAGCTCATTTGGTTGATTTTAATCACCACAAAATTTTAAGTCACCGATTCCTCCCAAACTGCACACAATAGAATTTTCTTCGCATGGGCAGCTTATTCTGTGACTTTCAGCTCATTTGGTTGATTTTGATCACCACAATATTTTGTCACCAATTGTCCCCAAACTTCAGGCAATAAATAATTATTCCCATGGGCAGCGTATTCTGTGACTTTCAGCTCATTTGGCGACAAACTTTTGTTGTGCTACACCAAATCTCCCAAAAATGCACACAATGGGAGATTCTATCCATGGGCAGCTTATTCTGTGACTTTCAGCTCATTTGGTTGATTTTGATCACCACAAAATTTTGTCACTAAATCCTTCGAACCTGCAAGCAATAGATATTTCCTGGCATGGGCAGCCTATTCTGTAACTTTCAGCTCATTTGGTTGATTTTGATCACCACAAAGTTTTATCACCGATTCCTCCCAAACTGCACTCAATGGAAGTTTATTCCCAATTGGCAGATTATTCTGTGACTTTCAGTTCATTTGGTGACCAACTTTACTTGTGCTAAACCAAATCCCACAAAACTGCACACAATGGAAATTTCTTCCCATATTTTGTGACTTTCAAGTCATTTAGTTGATTTTGATCACCAAAAAATGTTTTCACCGATTTGTCCCCAGGCTGCAGGCAATGGATAATTCCTCCCATGGGCAGCGTATTCTGTGACATTCAGCTCATTTGGCGACCAACTTTTGTTGTGCTGAACCAAATCCCACAAAAATGAACACAATGGGAAATTCTTCCCATGGTCAGCTTATTCTGTGACTTTCAGCTCATTTGGTTGATTTTGATCACCAAAAAATTGTCACCGATTCCTCCCAAACTGAAGTTAATGAATAATTCTTCCCATTTGCAGCTTATTCTGTGACTTTCAGCTTATTTGTTTGATTTTGATCACCTCAAAATTTTGTCACCGATTGTCCCCAAACTGCACACAATGGATGTTTCTGCTCATGGGCAGCGTATTCTGTAATTTTCAGCTCATTTGGCCACCAACTTTTGTTGTGCTGAACCAAATACCACAAAACTGAACACAATGGGAAATTCTTCCCATGGGCAGGCTATTCTGTGACTTTCAGCTCATTTGTTTGATTTTGATCAACACAAAATTTTGTCACCGATTGTCCCCAAACTGCACACACTGGATGTTTCTGCTCATGGGCAACTTATTCTGTGATATTCAGCTCATTTGGCGACCAACTTTTGTTGTGCTACACCAAATCTCCCAAAACACAATGCAAGATTCTGCCCAAAGTGCACACAATGGAAGTTTCTTCCCATGGGCAGCATATTCTGTGACTTTCAGCTCATTTGGCGACCAACTTCTGTGCTAAACCAAATCCACCAAAACTGCTCACAATGGACGTTTCTTTCCATGGGCAGCTTATTCTGTGACTTTCAGCTCATTTGGTTGATTTTGATCACGACAAAATTTTGTCACCAATTGTCCCCAAACTATAGGCAATAAATAATTCTTCCCATGGGCAGCTTATTCTGTGACTTTCAGCTCATTTGGTTGATTTTGATCACCACAATATTTTGTCACCAATTGTCCCCAAACTTCAGGCAATAAATAATTATTCCCATGGGCAGCGTATTCTGTGACTTTCAGCTCATTTGGCGACAAACTTTTGTTGTGCTACACCAAATCTCCCAAAAATGCACACAATGGGAGATTCTATCCATGGGCAGCTTATTCTGTGACTTTCAGCTCATTTGGTTGATTTTGATCACCACAAAATTTTGTCGTCGATTCTTTCGAAGCTGCAAGCAATGGATATTTCCTCCCACATGGGCAGCCTTTTTTGTGACTTTCAGCTCATTTGGTTGATTTTGATCACCACAATATTTTGTCACCAATTGTCCCCAAACTGCAGGCAATAAATAATTCCTCCCATGGGCAGCGTATTCTGTGACATTCAGCTCATTTAGCGACCAACTTTCAGTTTTGTGGGATTTGGTTCAGCACAACAAAAGTTGGTCGCCAAATGAGCTGAATGTCACAGAATACGCTGCCCATGGGAGGAATTATTTATTGCCTGCAGTTTGGGGACAATTGGTGACAAAATTTTGTGGTGATCAAAATCAACCAAATGAGCTGAAAGTCACAGAATAAGCTGCACTTGGGAAAAATTTCCTATTGTGTTCAGTTTTGTGGGATTTAGTTCAGCACAATGTGAAATTCTTCCCATGGGCAGCTTATTCTGTGACTTTCAGCTCATTTGGTTGATTTTGATCACCACAAAATTTTGTCACTAAAACCTTCGAACCTGCAAGCAATAGATATTTCCTGGCATGGGCAGCCTATTCTGTGACTTTCAGCTCATTTGGTTGATTTTGATCACCACAAAGTTTTATCACCGATTCCTCCCAAACTGCACACAATGGAAGTTTATTCCCATGGGCAGGCTATTCTGTGACTTTCAGCTCATTTGGCGACCAACCTTTGTTGTGCTACACCAAATCTCCCAAAAATGCACACAATGGGAGATTTTTCCCAATTGGCAGCTTATTCTGTGTCTTTCAGTTCATTTGGTGACCAACTTTACTTGTGCTAAACCAAATCCCACAAAACTGCACACAATGGAAATTTCTTCCCATATTTTGTGACTTTCAGTTCATTTAGTTGATTTTGATCACCAAAAAATGTTGTCACCGATTTGTCCCCAGGCTGAAGGCAATGGATATTTCCTGCCATGGGCAGCGTATTCTGCCATTTTAAGCTCATTTGGCGACCAACTTTTGTTGTGCTGAACCAAATCCCACAAAACTGAACACAATGGAAATTTCTTCCCATGGACAGGCTATTCTGTGACTTTTCAGCTCATTTGGTTGATTTTGATTACCACAGTATTTTGTCACCAATTGTCCCCAAACTGCAGGCAATAAATAATTCCTCCCATGGGCAGCGTATTCTGTGACATTCAGCTCATTTGGCGACCAACTTTTGTTGTGCTGAACCAAATCCCACAAAAATGAACACAATGGGAAATTCTGTCACCGATTCCTCCCAAACTGCACACAATAGATGTTTCTTCCCATGGGAAGCCAATTCTTTGACTTTCAGCTCATTTGTTTGATTTTGATCACCAAAAAATTATCACCGATTCCTCCCAAACAGAAGTTAATGAATAATTCTTCCCATTTGCAACTTATGCTGTGACTTTCAGCTCATTTGTTTGATTTTGATCAACACAAAATTTTTGTCACCGATTGTCCCCAAACTGCACACAATGGATGTTTCTGCTCATGGGCAGCGTATTCTGTCATTTTCAGCTCATTTGGCCACCAACTTTTGTTGTGCTGAACCAAATACCACAAAACTGAACACAATGGGAAATTCTTCCCATGGGCAGGCTATTCTGTGACTTTCAGCTCATTTGTTTGATTTTGATCAACACAAAATTTTGTCACCGATTGTCCCCAAACTGCACACACTGGATGTTTCTGCACATGGGCAACTTATTCTGTGATATTCAGCTCATTTGGCGACCAACTTTTGTTGTGCTACACCAAATCTCCCAAAACACAATGCAAGATTCTGCCCAAAGTGCACACAATGGAAGTTTCTTCCCATGGGCAGCATATTCTGTGACTTTCAGCTCATTTGGCGACCAACTTCTGTGCTAAACCAAATCCACCAAAACTGCTCACAATGGACGTTTCTTTCCATGGGCAGCTTATTCTGTGACTTTCAGCTCATTTGGTTGATTTTGATCACGACAAAATTTTGTCACCAATTGTCCCCAAACTATAGGCAATAAATAATTCTTCCCATGGGTAGCGTATTCTGTGACTTTCAGCTCATTTGGTTGATTTTAATCACCACAAAATTTTAAGTCACCGATTCCTCCCAAACTGCACACAATAGAATTTTCTTCGCATGGGCAGCTTATTCTGTGACTTTCAGCTCATTTGGTTGATTTTGATCACCACAATATTTTGTCACCAATTGTCCCCAAACTTCAGGCAATAAATAATTATTCCCATGGGCAGCGTATTCTGTGACTTTCAGCTCATTTGGCGACAAACTTTTGTTGTGCTACACCAAATCTCCCAAAAATGCACACAATGGGAGATTCTATCCATGGGCAGCTTATTCTGTGACTTTCAGCTCATTTGGTTGATTTTGATCACCACAAAATTTTGTCGTCGATTCTTTCGAAGCTGCAAGCAATGGATATTTCCTCCCACATGGGCAGCCTTTTTTGTGACTTTCAGCTCAATTGGTTGATTTTGATCACCACAATATTTTGTCACCAATTGTCCCCAAACTGCAGGCAATAAATAATTCCTCCCATGGGCAGCGTATTCTGTGACATTCAGCTCATTTAGCGACCAACTTTCAGTTTTGTGGGATTTGGTTCAGCACAACAAAAGTTGGTCGCCAAATGAGCTGAATGTCACAGAATACGCTGCCCATGGGAGGAATTATTTATTGCCTGCAGTTTGGGGACAATTGGTGACAAAATTTTGTGGTGATCAAAATCAACCAAATGAGCTGAAAGTCACAGAATAAGCTGCACTTGGGAAAAATTTCCTATTGTGTTAAGTTTTGTGGGATTTGGTTCAGCACAATGGGAAATTCTTCCCATGGGCAGCTTATTCTGTGACTTTCAGCTCATTTGGTTGATTTTGATCACCACAAAATTTTGTCACTAAATCCTTCGAACCTGCAAGCAATAGATATTTCCTGGCATGGGCAGCCTATTCTGTAACTTTCAGCTCATTTGGTTGATTTTGATCACCACAAAGTTTTATCACCGATTCCTCCCAAACTGCACTCAATGGAAGTTTATTCCCATGGGCAGGCTATTCTGTGACTTTCAGCTCATTTGGCGACCAACCTTTGTTGTGCTACACCAAATCTCCCAAAAATGCACACAATGGGATATTTTTCCCAATTGGCAGATTATTCTGTGACTTTCAGTTCATTTGGTGACCAACTTTACTTGTGCTAAACCAAATCCCACAAAACTGCACACAATGGAAATTTCTTCCCATATTTTGTGACTTTCAAGTCATTTAGTTGATTTTGATCACCAAAAAATGTTTTCACCGATTTGTCCCCAGGCTGCAGGCAATGGATAATTCCTCCCATGGGCAGCGTATTCTGTGACATTCAGCTCATTTGGCGACCAACTTTTGTTGTGCTGAACCAAATCCCACAAAAATGAACACAATGGGAAATTCTTCCCATGGGCAGCTTATTCTGTGACTTTCAGCTCATTTGGTTGATTTTGATCACCAAAAACTTGTCACCGATTCCTCCCAAACTGAAGTTAATGAATAATTCTTCCCATTTGCAGCTTATTCTGTGACTTTCAGCTTATTTGTTTGATTTTGATCACCTCAAAATTTTGTCACCGATTGTCCCCAAACTGCACACAATGGATGTTTCTGCTCATGGGCAGCGTATTCTGTAATTTTCAGCTCATTTGGCCACCAACTTTTGTTGTGCTGAACCAAATACCACAAAACTGAACACAATGGGAAATTCTTCCCATGGGCAGGCTATTCTGTGACTTTCAGCTCATTTGTTTGATTTTGATCAACACAAAATTTTGTCACCGATTGTCCCCAAACTGCACACACTGGATGTTTCTGCTCATGGGCAACTTATTCTGTGATATTCAGCTCATTTGGCGACCAACTTTTGTTGTGCTACACCAAATCTCCCAAAACACAATGCAAGATTCTGCCCAAAGTGCACACAATGGAAGTTTCTTCCCATGGGCAGCATATTCTGTGACTTTCAGCTCATTTGGCGACCAACTTCTGTGCTAAACCAAATCCACCAAAACTGCTCACAATGGACGTTTCTTTCCATGGGCAGCTTATTCTGTGACTTTCAGCTCATTTGGTTGATTTTGATCACGACAAAATTTTGTCACCAATTGTCCCCAAACTATAGGCAATAAATAATTCTTCCCATGGGCAGCTTATTCTGTGACTTTCAGCTCATTTGTTTGATTTTGATCAACACAAAATTTTGTCACCGATTGTCCCCAAACTGCACACACTGGATGTTTCTGCTCATGGGCAACTTATTCTGTGATATTCAGCTCATTTGGCGACCAACTTTTGTTGTGCTACACCAAATCTCCCAAAACACAATGCAAGATTCTGCCCAAAGTGCACACAATGGAAGTTTCTTCCCATGGGCAGCATATTCTGTGACTTTCAGCTCATTTGGCGACCAACTTCTGTGCTAAACCAAATCCACCAAAACTGCTCACAATGGACGTTTCTTTCCATGGGCAGCTTATTCTGTGACTTTCAGCTCATTTGGTTGATTTTGATCACGACAAAATTTTGTCACCAATTGTCCCCAAACTATAGGCAATAAATAATTCTTCCCATGGGCAGCTTATTCTGTGACTTTCAGCTCATTTGGTTGATTTTGATCACCACAATATTTTGTCACCAATTGTCCCCAAACTTCAGGCAATAAATAATTATTCCCATGGGCAGCGTATTCTGTGACTTTCAGCTCATTTGGCGACAAACTTTTGTTGTGCTACACCAAATCTCCCAAAAATGCACACAATGGGAGATTCTATCCATGGGCAGCTTATTCTGTGACTTTCAGCTCATTTGGTTGATTTTGATCACCACAAAATTTTGTCGTCGATTCTTTCGAAGCTGCAAGCAATGGATATTTCCTCCCACATGGGCAGCCTTTTTTGTGACTTTCAGCTCATTTGGTTGATTTTGATCACCACAATATTTTGTCACCAATTGTCCCCAAACTGCAGGCAATAAATAATTCCTCCCATGGGCAGCGTATTCTGTGACATTCAGCTCATTTAGCGACCAACTTTCAGTTTTGTGGGATTTGGTTCAGCACAACAAAAGTTGGTCGCCAAATGAGCTGAATGTCACAGAATACGCTGCCCATGGGAGGAATTATTTATTGCCTGCAGTTTGGGGACAATTGGTGACAAAATTTTGTGGTGATCAAAATCAACCAAATGAGCTGAAAGTCACAGAATAAGCTGCACTTGGGAAAAATTTCCTATTGTGTTCAGTTTTGTGGGATTTAGTTCAGCACAATGTGAAATTCTTCCCATGGGCAGCTTATTCTGTGACTTTCAGCTCATTTGGTTGATTTTGATCACCACAAAATTTTGTCACTAAAACCTTCGAACCTGCAAGCAATAGATATTTCCTGGCATGGGCAGCCTATTCTGTGACTTTCAGCTCATTTGGTTGATTTTGATCACCACAAAGTTTTATCACCGATTCCTCCCAAACTGCACACAATGGAAGTTTATTCCCATGGGCAGGCTATTCTGTGACTTTCAGCTCATTTGGCGACCAACCTTTGTTGTGCTACACCAAATCTCCCAAAAATGCACACAATGGGAGATTTTTCCCAATTGGCAGCTTATTCTGTGTCTTTCAGTTCATTTGGTGACCAACTTTACTTGTGCTAAACCAAATCCCACAAAACTGCACACAATGGAAATTTCTTCCCATATTTTGTGACTTTCAGTTCATTTAGTTGATTTTGATCACCAAAAAATGTTGTCACCGATTTGTCCCCAGGCTGAAGGCAATGGATATTTCCTGCCATGGGCAGCGTATTCTGCCATTTTAAGCTCATTTGGCGACCAACTTTTGTTGTGCTGAACCAAATCCCACAAAACTGAACACAATGGAAATTTCTTCCCATGGACAGGCTATTCTGTGACTTTTCAGCTCATTTGGTTGATTTTGATTACCACAGTATTTTGTCACCAATTGTCCCCAAACTGCAGGCAATAAATAATTCCTCCCATGGGCAGCGTATTCTGTGACATTCAGCTCATTTGGCGACCAACTTTTGTTGTGCTGAACCAAATCCCACAAAAATGAACACAATGGGAAATTCTGTCACCGATTCCTCCCAAACTGCACACAATAGATGTTTCTTCCCATGGGAAGCCAATTCTTTGACTTTCAGCTCATTTGTTTGATTTTGATCACCAAAAAATTATCACCGATTCCTCCCAAACAGAAGTTAATGAATAATTCTTCCCATTTGCAACTTATGCTGTGACTTTCAGCTCATTTGTTTGATTTTGATCAACACAAAATTTTTGTCACCGATTGTCCCCAAACTGCACACAATGGATGTTTCTGCTCATGGGCAGCGTATTCTGTCATTTTCAGCTCATTTGGCCACCAACTTTTGTTGTGCTGAACCAAATACCACAAAACTGAACACAATGGGAAATTCTTCCCATGGGCAGGCTATTCTGTGACTTTCAGCTCATTTGTTTGATTTTGATCAACACAAAATTTTGTCACCGATTGTCCCCAAACTGCACACACTGGATGTTTCTGCACATGGGCAACTTATTCTGTGATATTCAGCTCATTTGGCGACCAACTTTTGTTGTGCTACACCAAATCTCCCAAAACACAATGCAAGATTCTGCCCAAAGTGCACACAATGGAAGTTTCTTCCCATGGGCAGCATATTCTGTGACTTTCAGCTCATTTGGCGACCAACTTCTGTGCTAAACCAAATCCACCAAAACTGCTCACAATGGACGTTTCTTTCCATGGGCAGCTTATTCTGTGACTTTCAGCTCATTTGGTTGATTTTGATCACGACAAAATTTTGTCACCAATTGTCCCCAAACTATAGGCAATAAATAATTCTTCCCATGGGTAGCGTATTCTGTGACTTTCAGCTCATTTGGTTGATTTTAATCACCACAAAATTTTAAGTCACCGATTCCTCCCAAACTGCACACAATAGAATTTTCTTCGCATGGGCAGCTTATTCTGTGACTTTCAGCTCATTTGGTTGATTTTGATCACCACAATATTTTGTCACCAATTGTCCCCAAACTTCAGGCAATAAATAATTATTCCCATGGGCAGCGTATTCTGTGACTTTCAGCTCATTTGGCGACAAACTTTTGTTGTGCTACACCAAATCTCCCAAAAATGCACACAATGGGAGATTCTATCCATGGGCAGCTTATTCTGTGACTTTCAGCTCATTTGGTTGATTTTGATCACCACAAAATTTTGTCGTCGATTCTTTCGAAGCTGCAAGCAATGGATATTTCCTCCCACATGGGCAGCCTTTTTTGTGACTTTCAGCTCAATTGGTTGATTTTGATCACCACAATATTTTGTCACCAATTGTCCCCAAACTGCAGGCAATAAATAATTCCTCCCATGGGCAGCGTATTCTGTGACATTCAGCTCATTTAGCGACCAACTTTCAGTTTTGTGGGATTTGGTTCAGCACAACAAAAGTTGGTCGCCAAATGAGCTGAATGTCACAGAATACGCTGCCCATGGGAGGAATTATTTATTGCCTGCAGTTTGGGGACAATTGGTGACAAAATTTTGTGGTGATCAAAATCAACCAAATGAGCTGAAAGTCACAGAATAAGCTGCACTTGGGAAAAATTTCCTATTGTGTTAAGTTTTGTGGGATTTGGTTCAGCACAATGGGAAATTCTTCCCATGGGCAGCTTATTCTGTGACTTTCAGCTCATTTGGTTGATTTTGATCACCACAAAATTTTGTCACTAAATCCTTCGAACCTGCAAGCAATAGATATTTCCTGGCATGGGCAGCCTATTCTGTAACTTTCAGCTCATTTGGTTGATTTTGATCACCACAAAGTTTTATCACCGATTCCTCCCAAACTGCACTCAATGGAAGTTTATTCCCATGGGCAGGCTATTCTGTGACTTTCAGCTCATTTGGCGACCAACCTTTGTTGTGCTACACCAAATCTCCCAAAAATGCACACAATGGGATATTTTTCCCAATTGGCAGATTATTCTGTGACTTTCAGTTCATTTGGTGACCAACTTTACTTGTGCTAAACCAAATCCCACAAAACTGCACACAATGGAAATTTCTTCCCATATTTTGTGACTTTCAAGTCATTTAGTTGATTTTGATCACCAAAAAATGTTTTCACCGATTTGTCCCCAGGCTGCAGGCAATGGATAATTCCTCCCATGGGCAGCGTATTCTGTGACATTCAGCTCATTTGGCGACCAACTTTTGTTGTGCTGAACCAAATCCCACAAAAATGAACACAATGGGAAATTCTTCCCATGGGCAGCTTATTCTGTGACTTTCAGCTCATTTGGTTGATTTTGATCACCAAAAACTTGTCACCGATTCCTCCCAAACTGAAGTTAATGAATAATTCTTCCCATTTGCAGCTTATTCTGTGACTTTCAGCTTATTTGTTTGATTTTGATCACCTCAAAATTTTGTCACCGATTGTCCCCAAACTGCACACAATGGATGTTTCTGCTCATGGGCAGCGTATTCTGTAATTTTCAGCTCATTTGGCCACCAACTTTTGTTGTGCTGAACCAAATACCACAAAACTGAACACAATGGGAAATTCTTCCCATGGGCAGGCTATTCTGTGACTTTCAGCTCATTTGTTTGATTTTGATCAACACAAAATTTTGTCACCGATTGTCCCCAAACTGCACACACTGGATGTTTCTGCTCATGGGCAACTTATTCTGTGATATTCAGCTCATTTGGCGACCAACTTTTGTTGTGCTACACCAAATCTCCCAAAACACAATGCAAGATTCTGCCCAAAGTGCACACAATGGAAGTTTCTTCCCATGGGCAGCATATTCTGTGACTTTCAGCTCATTTGGCGACCAACTTCTGTGCTAAACCAAATCCACCAAAACTGCTCACAATGGACGTTTCTTTCCATGGGCAGCTTATTCTGTGACTTTCAGCTCATTTGGTTGATTTTGATCACGACAAAATTTTGTCACCAATTGTCCCCAAACTATAGGCAATAAATAATTCTTCCCATGGGCAGCTTATTCTGTGACTTTCAGCTCATTTGGTTGATTTTGATCACCACAATATTTTGTCACCAATTGTCCCCAAACTTCAGGCAATAAATAATTATTCCCATGGGCAGCGTATTCTGTGACTTTCAGCTCATTTGGCGACAAACTTTTGTTGTGCTACACCAAATCTCCCAAAAATGCACACAATGGGAGATTCTATCCATGGGCAGCTTATTCTGTGACTTTCAGCTCATTTGGTTGATTTTGATCACCACAAAATTTTGTCGTCGATTCTTTCGAAGCTGCAAGCAATGGATATTTCCTCCCACATGGGCAGCCTTTTTTGTGACTTTCAGCTCATTTGGTTGATTTTGATCACCACAATATTTTGTCACCAATTGTCCCCAAACTGCAGGCAATAAATAATTCCTCCCATGGGCAGCGTATTCTGTGACATTCAGCTCATTTAGCGACCAACTTTCAGTTTTGTGGGATTTGGTTCAGCACAACAAAAGTTGGTCGCCAAATGAGCTGAATGTCACAGAATACGCTGCCCATGGGAGGAATTATTTATTGCCTGCAGTTTGGGGACAATTGGTGACAAAATTTTGTGGTGATCAAAATCAACCAAATGAGCTGAAAGTCACAGAATAAGCTGCACTTGGGAAAAATTTCCTATTGTGTTCAGTTTTGTGGGATTTAGTTCAGCACAGTGTGAAATTCTTCCCATGGGCAGCTTATTCTGTGACTTTCAGCTCATTTGGTTGATTTTGATCACCACAAAATTTTGTCACTAAAACCTTCGAACCTGCAAGCAATAGATATTTCCTGGCATGGGCAGCCTATTCTGTGACTTTCAGCTCATTTGGTTGATTTTGATCACCACAAAGTTTTATCACCGATTCCTCCCAAACTGCACACAATGGAAGTTTATTCCCCTTTGTTGTGCTACACCAAATCTCCCAAAAATGCACACAATGGGAGATTTTTCCCAATTGGCAGCTTATTCTGTGTCTTTCAGTTCATTTGGTGACCAACTTTACTTGTGCTAAACCAAATCCCACAAAACTGCACACAATGGAAATTTCTTCCCATATTTTGTGACTTTCAGTTCATTTAGTTGATTTTGATCACCAAAAAATGTTGTCACCGATTTGTCCCCAGGCTGAAGGCAATGGATATTTCCTGCCATGGGCAGCGTATTCTGCCATTTTAAGCTCATTTGGCGACAAACTTTTGTTGTGCTGAACCAAATCCCACAAAACTGAACACAATGGAAATTTCTTCCCATGGACAGGCTATTCTGTGACTTTTCAGCTCATTTGGTTGATTTTGATCACCACAGTATTTTGTCACCAATTGTCCCCAAACTGCAGGCAATAAATAATTCCTCCCATGGGCAGCGTATTCTGTGACATTCAGCTCATTTGGCGACCAACTTTTGTTGTGCTGAACCAAATCCCACAAAAATGAACACAATGGGAAATTCTGTCACCGATTCCTCCCAAACTGCACACAATAGATGTTTCTTCCCATGGGAAGCCAATTCTTTGACTTTCAGCTCATTTGTTTGATTTTGATCACCAAAAAATTATCACCGATTCCTCCCAAACAGAAGTTAATGAATAATTCTTCCCATTTGCAACTTATGCTGTGACTTTCAGCTCATTTGTTTGATTTTGATCAACACAAAATTTTTGTCACCGATTGTCCCCAAACTGCACACAATGGATGTTTCTGCTCATGGGCAGCGTATTCTGTCATTTTCAGCTCATTTGGCCACCAACTTTTGTTGTGCTGAACCAAATACCACAAAACTGAACACAATGGGAAATTCTTCCCATGGGCAGGCTATTCTGTGACTTTCAGCTCATTTGTTTGATTTTGATCAACACAAAATTTTGTCACCGATTGTCCCCAAACTGCACACACTGGATGTTTCTGCACATGGGCAACTTATTCTGTGATATTCAGCTCATTTGGCGACCAACTTTTGTTGTGCTACACCAAATCTCCCAAAACACAATGCAAGATTCTGCCCAAAGTGCACACAATGGAAGTTTCTTCCCATGGGCAGCATATTCTGTGACTTTCAGCTCATTTGGCGACCAACTTCTGTGCTAAACCAAATCCACCAAAACTGCTCACAATGGACGTTTCTTTCCATGGGCAGCTTATTCTGTGACTTTCAGCTCATTTGGTTGATTTTGATCACGACAAAATTTTGTCACCAATTGTCCCCAAACTATAGGCAATAAATAATTCTTCCCATGGGTAGCGTATTCTGTGACTTTCAGCTCATTTGGTTGATTTTAATCACCACAAAATTTTAAGTCACCGATTCCTCCCAAACTGCACACAATAGAATTTTCTTCGCATGGGCAGCTTATTCTGTGACTTTCAGCTCATTTGGTTGATTTTGATCACCACAATATTTTGTCACCAATTGTCCCCAAACTTCAGGCAATAAATAATTATTCCCATGGGCAGCGTATTCTGTGACTTTCAGCTCATTTGGCGACAAACTTTTGTTGTGCTACACCAAATCTCCCAAAAATGCACACAATAGGAGATTCTATCCATGGGCAGCTTATTCTGTGACTTTCAGCTCATTTGGTTGATTTTGATCACCACAAAATTTTGTCGTCGATTCTTTCGAAGCTGCAAGCAATGGATATTTCCTCCCACATGGGCAGCCTTTTTTGTGACTTTCAGCTCATTTGGTTGATTTTGATCACCACAATATTTTGTCACCAATTGTCCCCAAACTGCAGGCAATAAATAATTCCTCCCATGGGCAGCGTATTCTGTGACATTCAGCTCATTTAGCGACCAACTTTCAGTTTTGTGGGATTTGGTTCAGCACAACAAAAGTTGGTCGCCAAATGAGCTGAATGTCACAGAATACGCTGCCCATGGGAGGAATTATTTATTGCCTGCAGTTTGGGGACAATTGGTGACAAAATTTTGTGGTGATCAAAATCAACCAAATGAGCTGAAAGTCACAGAATAAGCTGCACTTGGGAAAAATTTCCTATTGTGTTCAGTTTTGTGGGATTTAGTTCAGCACAATGGGAAATTCTTCCCATGGGCAGCTTATTCTGTGACTTTCAGCTCATTTGGTTGATTTTGATCACCACAAAATTTTGTCACTAAATCCTTCGAACCTGCAAGCAATAGATATTTCCTGGCATGGGCAGCCTATTCTGTGACTTTCAGCTCATTTGGTTGATTTTGATCACCACAAAGTTTTATCACCGATTCCTCCCAAACTGCACACAATGGAAGTTTATTCCCATGGGCAGGCTATTCTGTGACTTTCAGCTCATTCTGCGACCAACCTTTGTTGTGCTACACCAAATCTCCCAAAAATGCACACAATGGGAGATTTTTCCCAATTGGCAGCTTATTCTGTGTCTTTCAGTTCATTTGGTGACCAACTTTACTTGTGCTAAACCAAATCCCACAAAACTGCACACAATGGAAATTTCTTCCCATATTTTGTGACTTTCAGTTCATTTAGTTGATTTTGATCACCAAAAAATGTTGTCACCGATTTGTCCCCAGGCTGAAGGCAATGGATATTTCCTGCCATGGGCAGCGTATTCTGCCATTTTCAGCTCATTTGGCGACCAACTTTTGTTGTGCTGAACCAAATCCCACAAAAATGAACACAATGGGAAATTCTGTCACCGATTCCTCCCAAACTGCACACAATAGATGTTTCTTCCCATGGGAAGCCAATTCTTTGACTTTCAGCTCATTTGTTTGATTTTGATCACCAAAAAATTATCACCGATTCCTCCCAAACAGAAGTTAATGAATAATTCTTCCCATTTGCAACTTATGCTGTGACTTTCAGCTCATTTGTTTGATTTTGATCAACACAAAATTTTTGTCACCGATTGTCCCCAAACTGCACACAATGGATGTTTCTGCTCATGGGCAGCGTATTCTGTCATTTTCAGCTCATTTGGCCACCAACTTTTGTTGTGCTGAACCAAATACCACAAAACTGAACACAATGGGAAATTCTTCCCATGGGCAGGCTATTCTGTGACTTTCAGCTCATTTGTTTGATTTTGATCAACACAAAATTTTGTCACCGATTGTCCCCAAACTGCACACACTGGATGTTTCTGCACATGGGCAACTTATTCTGTGATATTCAGCTCATTTGGCGACCAACTTTTGTTGTGCTACACCAAATCTCCCAAAACACAATGCAAGATTCTGCCCAAAGTGCACACAATGGAAGTTTCTTCCCATGGGCAGCATATTCTGTGACTTTCAGCTCATTTGGCGACCAACTTCTGTGCTAAACCAAATCCACCAAAACTGCTCACAATGGACGTTTCTTTCCATGGGCAGCTTATTCTGTGACTTTCAGCTCATTTGGTTGATTTTGATCACGACAAAATTTTGTCACCAATTGTCCCCAAACTATAGGCAATAAATAATTCTTCCCATGGGTAGCGTATTCTGTGACTTTCAGCTCATTTGGTTGATTTTGATCACCACAATATTTTGTCACCAATAGTCCCCAAACTTCAGGCAATAAATAATTATTCCCATGGGCAGCGTATCCTGTGACTTTCAGCTCATTTGGCGACAAACTTTTGTTGTGCTACACCAAATCTCCCAAAAATGCACACAATGGGAGATTCTATCCATGGGCAGCTTATTCTGTGACTTTCAGCTCATTTGGTTGATTTTGATCACCACAAAATTTTGTTGTCGATTCTTTCGAAGCTGCAAGCAATGGATATTTCCTCCCACATGGGCAGCCTTTTTTGTGACTTTCAGCTCATTTGGTTGATTTTGATCACCACAATATTATGTCACCAATTGTCCCCAAACTGCAGGCAATAAATAATTCCTCCCATGGGCAGCGTATTCTGTGACATTCAGCTCATTTAGCGACCAACTTTCAGTTTTGTGGGATTTGGTTCAGCACAACAAAAGTTGGTCGCCAAATGAGCTGAATGTCACAGAATACGCTGCCCATGGGAGGAATTATTTATTGCCTGCAGTTTGGGGACAATTGGTGACAAAATTTTGTGGTGATCAAAATCAACCAAATGAGCTGAAAGTCACAGAATAAGCTGCACTTGGGAAAAATTTCCTATTGTGTTCAGTTTTGTGGGATTTGGTTCAGCACAATGGGAAATTCTTCCCATGGGCAGCTTATTTTGTGACTTTCAGTTCATTTAGTTGATTTTGATCACCAAAAAATGTTTTCACCGATTTGTCCCCAGGCTGCAGGCAATGGATATTTCCTGCCATGGGCAGCTTATTCTGCCATTTTCAGCTCATTTGGCGACCAACTTTTGTTGTGCTGAACCAAATCCCAGAAAACCGAACACAATGGAAATTTCTTCCCATGGACAGGCTATTCTGTGACTTTTCAGCTCATTTGGTTGATTTTGATCACCACAGTATTTTGTCACCAATTGTCCCCAAACTGCAGGCAATAAATAATTCCTCCCATGGGCAGCGTATTCTGTGACATTCAGCTCATTTGGCGACCAACTTTTGTTGTGCTGAACCAAATCCCACAAAAATGAACACAATGGGAAATTCTTCCCATGGGCAGCTTATTCTGTGACTTTCAGCTCATTTGGTTGATTTTGATCACCAAAAAATTGTCACCGATTCCTCCCAAACTGAAGTTAATGAATAATTCTTCCCATTTGCAGCTTATTCTGTGACTTTCAGCTTATTTGTTTGATTTTGATCACCTCAAAATTTTGTCACCGATTGTCCCCAAACTGCACACAATGGATGTTTCTGCTCATGGGCAACTTATTCTGTTGATATTCAGCTCATTTGGCGAGCAACTTTTGTTGTGCTACACCAAATCTCCCAAAACACAATGCAAGATTCTGCCCAAAGTGCACACAATGGAAGTTTCTTCCCATGGGCAGCATATTCTGTGACTTTCAGCTCATTTGGCGACCAACTTCTGTGCTAAATCAAATCCACCAAAACTGCACACAATGGGCGTTTCTTCCCATGGGCAGCGTATTCTACAATTTTAAGCTCATTTGGCGACCAACTTTTGTTGTGCTGAACCAAATCCCACAAAACTGAACACAATGGAAATTTCTTCCCATGGGCAGGCTATTCTGTGCCTTTTTAGCTCATTTGGTTGATTTTGATCACCACAATATTTTGTCAACAATTGTCCCCAAACTGCAGGCAATAAATAATTCCTCCCATGGGCAGCGTATTCTGTGACATTAAGCTCAATTGGCGACCAACTTTTGTTGTGCTGAACCAAATCCCACAAAACTGAACACAATGGGAAATTCTGTCACCGATTCCTCCCAAACTGCACACAATAGATGTTTCTTCCCATGGGAAGCCAATTCTTTGACTTTCAGCTCATTTGTTTGATTTTGATCACCAAAAAATTATCACCGATTCCTCCCAAACAGAAGTTAATGAATAATTCTTCCCATTTGCAACTTATGCTGTGACTTTCAGCTCATTTGTTTGATTTTGATCAACACAAAATTTTTGTCACCGATTGTCCCCAAACTGCACACAATGGATGTTTCTGCTCATGGGCAGCGTATTCTGTAATTTTCAGCTCATTTGGCCACCAACTTTTGTTGTGCTGAACCAAATACCACAAAACTGAACACAATGGGAAATTCTTCCCATGGGCAGGCTATTCTGTGACTTTCAGCTCATTTGTTTGATTTTGATCAACACAAAATTTTGTCACCGATTGTCCCCAAACTGCACACACTGGATGTTTCTGCTCATGGGCAACTTATTCTGTGATATTCAGCTCATTTGGCGACCAACTTTTGTTGTGCTACACCAAATCTCCCAAAACACAATGCAAGATTCTGCCCAAAGTGCACACAATGGAAGTTTCTTCCCATGGGCAGCATATTCTGTGACTTTCAGCTCATTTGGTTGATTTTGATCACCACAAAATTTTGTCACCAATTGTCCCCAAACTATAGGCAATAAATAATTCTTCCCATGGGTAGCGTATTCTGTGACTTTCAGCTCATTTGGTTGATTTTAATCACCACAAAATTTTAAGTCACCGATTCCTCCCAAACTGCACACAATAGAATTTTCTTCGCATGGGCAGCTTATTCTGTGACTTTCAGCTCATTTGGTTGATTTTGATCACCACAATATTTTGTCACCAATTGTCCCCAAACTTCAGGCAATAAATAATTATTCCCATGGGCAGCGTATTCTGTGACTTTCAGCTCATTTGGCGACAAACTTTTGTTGTGCTACACCAAATCTCCCAAAAATGCACACAATAGGAGATTCTATCCATGGGCAGCTTATTCTGTGACTTTCAGCTCATTTGGTTGATTTTGATCACCACAAAATTTTGTCGTCGATTCTTTCGAAGCTGCAAGCAATGGATATTTCCTCCCACATGGGCAGCCTTTTTTGTGACTTTCAGCTCATTTGGTTGATTTTGATCACCACAATATTTTGTCACCAATTGTCCCCAAACTGCAGGCAATAAATAATTCCTCCCATGGGCAGCGTATTCTGTGACATTCAGCTCATTTAGCGACCAACTTTCAGTTTTGTGGGATTTGGTTCAGCACAACAAAAGTTGGTCGCCAAATGAGCTGAATGTCACAGAATACGCTGCCCATGGGAGGAATTATTTATTGCCTGCAGTTTGGGGACAATTGGTGACAAAATTTTGTGGTGATCAAAATCAACCAAATGAGCTGAAAGTCACAGAATAAGCTGCACTTGGGAAAAATTTCCTATTGTGTTCAGTTTTGTGGGATTTAGTTCAGCACAATGGGAAATTCTTCCCATGGGCAGCTTATTCTGTGACTTTCAGCTCATTTGGTTGATTTTGATCACCACAAAATTTTGTCACTAAATCCTTCGAACCTGCAAGCAATAGATATTTCCTGGCATGGGCAGCCTATTCTGTGACTTTCAGCTCATTTGGTTGATTTTGATCACCACAAAGTTTTATCACCGATTCCTCCCAAACTGCACACAATGGAAGTTTATTCCCATGGGCAGGCTATTCTGTGACTTTCAGCTCATTCTGCGACCAACCTTTGTTGTGCTACACCAAATCTCCCAAAAATGCACACAATGGGAGATTTTTCCCAATTGGCAGCTTATTCTGTGTCTTTCAGTTCATTTGGTGACCAACTTTACTTGTGCTAAACCAAATCCCACAAAACTGCACACAATGGAAATTTCTTCCCATATTTTGTGACTTTCAGTTCATTTAGTTGATTTTGATCACCAAAAAATGTTGTCACCGATTTGTCCCCAGGCTGAAGGCAATGGATATTTCCTGCCATGGGCAGCGTATTCTGCCATTTTCAGCTCATTTGGCGACCAACTTTTGTTGTGCTGAACCAAATCCCACAAAAATGAACACAATGGGAAATTCTGTCACCGATTCCTCCCAAACTGCACACAATAGATGTTTCTTCCCATGGGAAGCCAATTTTTTGACTTTCAGCTCATTTGTTTGATTTTGATCACCAAAAAATTATCACCGATTCCTCCCAAACAGAAGTTAATGAATAATTCTTCCCATTTGCAACTTATGCTGTGACTTTCAGCTCATTTGTTTGATTTTGATCAACACAAAATTTTTGTCACCGATTGTCCCCAAACTGCACACAATGGATGTTTCTGCTCATGGGCAGCGTATTCTGTCATTTTCAGCTCATTTGGCCACCAACTTTTGTTGTGCTGAACCAAATACCACAAAACTGAACACAATGGGAAATTCTTCCCATGGGCAGGCTATTCTGTGACTTTCAGCTCATTTGTTTGATTTTGATCAACACAAAATTTTGTCACCGATTGTCCCCAAACTGCACACACTGGATGTTTCTGCACATGGGCAACTTATTCTGTGATATTCAGCTCATTTGGCGACCAACTTTTGTTGTGCTATACCAAATCTCCCAAAACACAATGCAAGATTCTGCCCAAAGTGCACACAATGGAAGTTTCTTCCCATGGGCAGCATATTCTGTGACTTTCAGCTCATTTGGCGACCAACTTCTGTGCTAAACCAAATCCACCAAAACTGCTCACAATGGACGTTTCTTTCCATGGGCAGCTTATTCTGTGACTTTCAGCTCATTTGGTTGATTTTGATCACGACAAAATTTTGTCACCAATTGTCCCCAAACTATAGGCAATAAATAATTCTTCCCATGGGTAGCGTATTCTGTGACTTTCAGCTCATTTGGTTGATTTTAATCACCACAAAATTTTAAGTCACCGATTCCTCCCAAACTGCACACAATAGAATTTTCTTCGCATGGGCAGCTTATTCTGTGACTTTCAGCTCATTTGGTTGATTTTGATCACCACAATATTTTGTCACCAATTGTCCCCAAACTTCAGGCAATAAATAATTATTCCCATGGGCAGCGTATTCTGTGACTTTCAGCTCATTTGGCGACAAACTTTTGTTGTGCTACACCAAATCTCCCAAAAATGCACACAATGGGAGATTCTATCCATGGGCAGCTTATTCTGTGACTTTCAGCTCATTTGGTTGATTTTGATCACCACAAAATTTTGTCGTCGATTCTTTCGAAGCTGCAAGCAATGGATATTTCCTCCCACATGGGCAGCCTTTTTTGTGACTTTCAGCTCAATTGGTTGATTTTGATCACCACAATATTTTGTCACCAATTGTCCCCAAACTGCAGGCAATAAATAATTCCTCCCATGGGCAGCGTATTCTGTGACATTCAGCTCATTTAGCGACCAACTTTCAGTTTTGTGGGATTTGGTTCAGCACAACAAAAGTTGGTCGCCAAATGAGCTGAATGTCACAGAATACGCTGCCCATGGGAGGAATTATTTATTGCCTGCAGTTTGGGGACAATTGGTGACAAAATTTTGTGGTGATCAAAATCAACCAAATGAGCTGAAAGTCACAGAATAAGCTGCACTTGGGAAAAATTTCCTATTGTGTTAAGTTTTGTGGGATTTGGTTCAGCACAATGGGAAATTCTTCCCATGGGCAGCTTATTCTGTGACTTTCAGCTCATTTGGTTGATTTTGATCACCACAAAATTTTGTCACTAAATCCTTCGAACCTGCAAGCAATAGATATTTCCTGGCATGGGCAGCCTATTCTGTAACTTTCAGCTCATTTGGTTGATTTTGATCACCACAAAGTTTTATCACCGATTCCTCCCAAACTGCACTCAATGGAAGTTTATTCCCAATTGGCAGATTATTCTGTGACTTTCAGTTCATTTGGTGACCAACTTTACTTGTGCTAAACCAAATCCCACAAAACTGCACACAATGGAAATTTCTTCCCATATTTTGTGACTTTCAAGTCATTTAGTTGATTTTGATCACCAAAAAATGTTTTCACCGATTTGTCCCCAGGCTGCAGGCAATGGATAATTCCTCCCATGGGCAGCGTATTCTGTGACATTCAGCTCATTTGGCGACCAACTTTTGTTGTGCTGAACCAAATCCCACAAAAATGAACACAATGGGAAATTCTTCCCATGGGCAGCTTATTCTGTGACTTTCAGCTCATTTGGTTGATTTTGATCACCAAAAAATTGTCACCGATTCCTCCCAAACTGAAGTTAATGAATAATTCTTCCCATTTGCAGCTTATTCTGTGACTTTCAGCTTATTTGTTTGATTTTGATCACCTCAAAATTTTGTCACCGATTGTCCCCAAACTGCACACAATGGATGTTTCTGCTCATGGGCAGCGTATTCTGTAATTTTCAGCTCATTTGGCCACCAACTTTTGTTGTGCTGAACCAAATACCACAAAACTGAACACAATGGGAAATTCTTCCCATGGGCAGGCTATTCTGTGACTTTCAGCTCATTTGTTTGATTTTGATCAACACAAAATTTTGTCACCGATTGTCCCCAAACTGCACACACTGGATGTTTCTGCTCATGGGCAACTTATTCTGTGATATTCAGCTCATTTGGCGACCAACTTTTGTTGTGCTACACCAAATCTCCCAAAACACAATGCAAGATTCTGCCCAAAGTGCACACAATGGAAGTTTCTTCCCATGGGCAGCATATTCTGTGACTTTCAGCTCATTTGGCGACCAACTTCTGTGCTAAACCAAATCCACCAAAACTGCTCACAATGGACGTTTCTTTCCATGGGCAGCTTATTCTGTGACTTTCAGCTCATTTGGTTGATTTTGATCACGACAAAATTTTGTCACCAATTGTCCCCAAACTATAGGCAATAAATAATTCTTCCCATGGGCAGCTTATTCTGTGACTTTCAGCTCATTTGGTTGATTTTGATCACCACAATATTTTGTCACCAATTGTCCCCAAACTTCAGGCAATAAATAATTATTCCCATGGGCAGCGTATTCTGTGACTTTCAGCTCATTTGGCGACAAACTTTTGTTGTGCTACACCAAATCTCCCAAAAATGCACACAATGGGAGATTCTATCCATGGGCAGCTTATTCTGTGACTTTCAGCTCATTTGGTTGATTTTGATCACCACAAAATTTTGTCGTCGATTCTTTCGAAGCTGCAAGCAATGGATATTTCCTCCCACATGGGCAGCCTTTTTTGTGACTTTCAGCTCATTTGGTTGATTTTGATCACCACAATATTTTGTCACCAATTGTCCCCAAACTGCAGGCAATAAATAATTCCTCCCATGGGCAGCGTATTCTGTGACATTCAGCTCATTTAGCGACCAACTTTCAGTTTTGTGGGATTTGGTTCAGCACAACAAAAGTTGGTCGCCAAATGAGCTGAATGTCACAGAATACGCTGCCCATGGGAGGAATTATTTATTGCCTGCAGTTTGGGGACAATTGGTGACAAAATTTTGTGGTGATCAAAATCAACCAAATGAGCTGAAAGTCACAGAATAAGCTGCACTTGGGAAAAATTTCCTATTGTGTTCAGTTTTGTGGGATTTAGTTCAGCACAATGTGAAATTCTTCCCATGGGCAGCTTATTCTGTGACTTTCAGCTCATTTGGTTGATTTTGATCACCACAAAATTTTGTCACTAAAACCTTCGAACCTGCAAGCAATAGATATTTCCTGGCATGGGCAGCCTATTCTGTGACTTTCAGCTCATTTGGTTGATTTTGATCACCACAAAGTTTTATCACCGATTCCTCCCAAACTGCACACAATGGAAGTTTATTCCCATGGGCAGGCTATTCTGTGACTTTCAGCTCATTTGGCGACCAACCTTTGTTGTGCTACACCAAATCTCCCAAAAATGCACACAATGGGAGATTTTTCCCAATTGGCAGCTTATTCTGTGTCTTTCAGTTCATTTGGTGACCAACTTTACTTGTGCTAAACCAAATCCCACAAAACTGCACACAATGGAAATTTCTTCCCATATTTTGTGACTTTCAGTTCATTTAGTTGATTTTGATCACCAAAAAATGTTGTCACCGATTTGTCCCCAGGCTGAAGGCAATGGATATTTCCTGCCATGGGCAGCGTATTCTGCCATTTTAAGCTCATTTGGCGACCAACTTTTGTTGTGCTGAACCAAATCCCACAAAAATGAACACAATGGGAAATTCTGTCACCGATTCCTCCCAAACTGCACACAATAGATGTTTCTTCCCATGGGAAGCCAATTCTTTGACTTTCAGCTCATTTGTTTGATTTTGATCACCAAAAAATTATCACCGATTCCTCCCAAACAGAAGTTAATGAATAATTCTTCCCATTTGCAGCTTATTCTGTGACTTTCAGCTTATTTGTTTGATTTTGATCACCTCAAAATTTTGTCACCGATTGTCCCCAAACTGCACACAATGGATGTTTCTGCTCATGGGCAACTTATTCTGTTGATATTCAGCTCATTTGGCGAGCAACTTTTGTTGTGCTACACCAAATTTCCCAAAACACAATGCAAGATTCTGCCCAAAGTGCACACAATGGAAGTTTCTTCCCATGGGCAGCATATTCTGTGACTTTCAGCTCATTTGGCGACCAACTTCTGTGCTAAATCAAATCCACCAAAACTGCTCACAATGGACGTTTCTTTCCATGGGCAGCTTATTCTGTGACTTTCAGCTCATTTGGTTGATTTTGATCACGACAAAATTTTGTCACCAATTGTCCCCAAACTATAGGCAATAAATAATTCTTCCCATGGGTAGCGTATTCTGTGACTTTCAGCTCATTTGGTTGATTTTAATCACCACAAAATTTTAAGTCACCGATTCCTCCCAAACTGCACACAATAGAATTTTCTTCGCATGGGCAGCTTATTCTGTGACTTTCAGCTCATTTGCTTGATTTTGATCACCACAATATTTTGTCACCAATTGTCCCCAAACTTCAGGCAATAAATAATTATTCCCATGGGCAGCGTATTCTGTGACTTTCAGCTCATTTGGCGACAAACTTTTGTTGTGCTACACCAAATCTCCCAAAAATGCACACAATAGGAGATTCTATCCATGGGCAGCTTATTCTGTGACTTTCAGCTCATTTGGTTGATTTTGATCACCACAATATTTTGTCACCAATTGTCCCCAAACTGCAGGCAATAAATAATTCCTCCCATGGGCAGCGTATTCTGTGACATTCAGCTCATTTAGCGACCAACTTTCAGTTTTGTGGGATTTGGTTCAGCACAACAAAAGTTGGTCGCCAAATGAGCTGAATGTCACAGAATACGCTGCCCATGGGAGGAATTATTTATTGCCTGCAGTTTGGGGACAATTGGTGACAAAATTTTGTGGTGATCAAAATCAACCAAATGAGCTGAAAGTCACAGAATAAGCTGCACTTGGGAAAAATTTCCTATTGTGTTCAGTTTTGTGGGATTTAGTTCAGCACAATGGGAAATTCTTCCCATGGGCAGCTTATTCTGTGACTTTCAGCTCATTTGGTTGATTTTGATCACCACAAAATTTTGTCACTAAATCCTTCGAACCTGCAAGCAATAGATATTTCCTGGCATGGGCAGCCTATTCTGTGACTTTCAGCTCATTTGGTTGATTTTGATCACCACAAAGTTTTATCACCGATTCCTCCCAAACTGCACACAATGGAAGTTTATTCCCATGGGCAGGCTATTCTGTGACTTTCAGCTCATTCTGCGACCAACCTTTGTTGTGCTACACCAAATCTCCCAAAAATGCACACAATGGGAGATTTTTCCCAATTGGCAGCTTATTCTGTGTCTTTCAGTTCATTTGGTGACCAACTTTACTTGTGCTAAACCAAATCCCACAAAACTGCACACAATGGAAATTTCTTCCCATATTTTGTGACTTTCAGTTCATTTAGTTGATTTTGATCACCAAAAAATGTTGTCACCGATTTGTCCCCAGGCTGAAGGCAATGGATATTTCCTGCCATGGGCAGCGTATTCTGCCATTTTCAGCTCATTTGGCGACCAACTTTTGTTGTGCTGAACCAAATCCCACAAAAATGAACACAATGGGAAATTCTGTCACCGATTCCTCCCAAACTGCACACAATAGATGTTTCTTCCCATGGGAAGCCAATTTTTTGACTTTCAGCTCATTTGTTTGATTTTGATCACCAAAAAATTATCACCGATTCCTCCCAAACAGAAGTTAATGAATAATTCTTCCCATTTGCAACTTATGCTGTGACTTTCAGCTCATTTGTTTGATTTTGATCAACACAAAATTTTTGTCACCGATTGTCCCCAAACTGCACACAATGGATGTTTCTGCTCATGGGCAGCGTATTCTGTCATTTTCAGCTCATTTGGCCACCAACTTTTGTTGTGCTGAACCAAATACCACAAAACTGAACACAATGGGAAATTCTTCCCATGGGCAGGCTATTCTGTGACTTTCAGCTCATTTGTTTGATTTTGATCAACACAAAATTTTGTCACCGATTGTCCCCAAACTGCACACACTGGATGTTTCTGCACATGGGCAACTTATTCTGTGATATTCAGCTCATTTGGCGACCAACTTTTGTTGTGCTACACCAAATCTCCCAAAACACAATGCAAGATTCTGCCCAAAGTGCACACAATGGAAGTTTCTTCCCATGGGCAGCATATTCTGTGACTTTCAGCTCATTTGGCGACCAACTTCTGTGCTAAACCAAATCCACCAAAACTGCTCACAATGGACGTTTCTTTCCATGGGCAGCTTATTCTGTGACTTTCAGCTCATTTGGTTGATTTTGATCACGACAAAATTTTGTCACCAATTGTCCCCAAACTATAGGCAATAAATAATTCTTCCCATGGGTAGCGTATTCTGTGACTTTCAGCTCATTTGGTTGATTTTAATCACCACAAAATTTTAAGTCACCGATTCCTCCCAAACTGCACACAATAGAATTTTCTTCGCATGGGCAGCTTATTCTGTGACTTTCAGCTCATTTGGTTGATTTTGATCACCACAATATTTTGTCACCAATTGTCCCCAAACTTCAGGCAATAAATAATTATTCCCATGGGCAGCGTATTCTGTGACTTTCAGCTCATTTGGCGACAAACTTTTGTTGTGCTACACCAAATCTCCCAAAAATGCACACAATGGGAGATTCTATCCATGGGCAGCTTATTCTGTGACTTTCAGCTCATTTGGTTGATTTTGATCACCACAAAATTTTGTCGTCGATTCTTTCGAAGCTGCAAGCAATGGATATTTCCTCCCACATGGGCAGCCTTTTTTGTGACTTTCAGCTCAATTGGTTGATTTTGATCACCACAATATTTTGTCACCAATTGTCCCCAAACTGCAGGCAATAAATAATTCCTCCCATGGGCAGCGTATTCTGTGACATTCAGCTCATTTAGCGACCAACTTTCAGTTTTGTGGGATTTGGTTCAGCACAACAAAAGTTGGTCGCCAAATGAGCTGAATGTCACAGAATACGCTGCCCATGGGAGGAATTATTTATTGCCTGCAGTTTGGGGACAATTGGTGACAAAATTTTGTGGTGATCAAAATCAACCAAATGAGCTGAAAGTCACAGAATAAGCTGCACTTGGGAAAAATTTCCTATTGTGTTAAGTTTTGTGGGATTTGGTTCAGCACAATGGGAAATTCTTCCCATGGGCAGCTTATTCTGTGACTTTCAGCTCATTTGGTTGATTTTGATCACCACAAAATTTTGTCACTAAATCCTTCGAACCTGCAAGCAATAGATATTTCCTGGCATGGGCAGCCTATTCTGTAACTTTCAGCTCATTTGGTTGATTTTGATCACCACAAAGTTTTATCACCGATTCCTCCCAAACTGCACTCAATGGAAGTTTATTCCCAATTGGCAGATTATTCTGTGACTTTCAGTTCATTTGGTGACCAACTTTACTTGTGCTAAACCAAATCCCACAAAACTGCACACAATGGAAATTTCTTCCCATATTTTGTGACTTTCAAGTCATTTAGTTGATTTTGATCACCAAAAAATGTTTTCACCGATTTGTCCCCAGGCTGCAGGCAATGGATAATTCCTCCCATGGGCAGCGTATTCTGTGACATTCAGCTCATTTGGCGACCAACTTTTGTTGTGCTGAACCAAATCCCACAAAAATGAACACAATGGGAAATTCTTCCCATGGGCAGCTTATTCTGTGACTTTCAGCTCATTTGGTTGATTTTGATCACCAAAAACTTGTCACCGATTCCTCCCAAACTGAAGTTAATGAATAATTCTTCCCATTTGCAGCTTATTCTGTGACTTTCAGCTTATTTGTTTGATTTTGATCACCTCAAAATTTTGTCACCGATTGTCCCCAAACTGCACACAATGGATGTTTCTGCTCATGGGCAGCGTATTCTGTAATTTTCAGCTCATTTGGCCACCAACTTTTGTTGTGCTGAACCAAATACCACAAAACTGAACACAATGGGAAATTCTTCCCATGGGCAGGCTATTCTGTGACTTTCAGCTCATTTGTTTGATTTTGATCAACACAAAATTTTGTCACCGATTGTCCCCAAACTGCACACACTGGATGTTTCTGCTCATGGGCAACTTATTCTGTGATATTCAGCTCATTTGGCGACCAACTTTTGTTGTGCTACACCAAATCTCCCAAAACACAATGCAAGATTCTGCCCAAAGTGCACACAATGGAAGTTTCTTCCCATGGGCAGCATATTCTGTGACTTTCAGCTCATTTGGCGACCAACTTCTGTGCTAAACCAAATCCACCAAAACTGCTCACAATGGACGTTTCTTTCCATGGGCAGCTTATTCTGTGACTTTCAGCTCATTTGGTTGATTTTGATCACGACAAAATTTTGTCACCAATTGTCCCCAAACTATAGGCAATAAATAATTCTTCCCATGGGCAGCTTATTCTGTGACTTTCAGCTCATTTGGTTGATTTTGATCACCACAATATTTTGTCACCAATTGTCCCCAAACTTCAGGCAATAAATAATTATTCCCATGGGCAGCGTATTCTGTGACTTTCAGCTCATTTGGCGACAAACTTTTGTTGTGCTACACCAAATCTCCCAAAAATGCACACAATGGGAGATTCTATCCATGGGCAGCTTATTCTGTGACTTTCAGCTCATTTGGTTGATTTTGATCACCACAAAATTTTGTCGTCGATTCTTTCGAAGCTGCAAGCAATGGATATTTCCTCCCACATGGGCAGCCTTTTTTGTGACTTTCAGCTCATTTGGTTGATTTTGATCACCACAATATTTTGTCACCAATTGTCCCCAAACTGCAGGCAATAAATAATTCCTCCCATGGGCAGCGTATTCTGTGACATTCAGCTCATTTAGCGACCAACTTTCAGTTTTGTGGGATTTGGTTCAGCACAACAAAAGTTGGTCGCCAAATGAGCTGAATGTCACAGAATACGCTGCCCATGGGAGGAATTATTTATTGCCTGCAGTTTGGGGACAATTGGTGACAAAATTTTGTGGTGATCAAAATCAACCAAATGAGCTGAAAGTCACAGAATAAGCTGCACTTGGGAAAAATTTCCTATAGTGTTCAGTTTTGTGGGATTTAGTTCAGCACAATGTGAAATTCTTCCCATGGGCAGCTTATTCTGTGACTTTCAGCTCATTTGGTTGATTTTGATCACCACAAAATTTTGTCACTAAAACCTTCGAACCTGC
Organism: Aquarana catesbeiana; assembly: GCA_037953035.1. Classification (NCBI taxonomy): domain Eukaryota; kingdom Metazoa; phylum Chordata; class Amphibia; order Anura; family Ranidae; genus Aquarana; species Aquarana catesbeiana. The sequence continues at coordinate 140,798 of JBBHAA010003442.1, read as the reverse complement.
AAGCAATAGATATTTCCTGGCATGGGCAGCCTATTCTGTGACTTTCAGCTCATTTGGTTGATTTTGATCACCACAAAGTTTTATCACCGATTCCTCCCAAACTGCACACAATGGAAGTTTATTCCCATGGGCAGGCTATTCTGTGACTTTCAGCTCATTTGGCGACCAACCTTTGTTGTGCTACACCAAATCTCCCAAAAATGCACACAATGGGAGATTTTTCCCAATTGGCAGCTTATTCTGTGTCTTTCAGTTCATTTGGTGACCAACTTTACTTGTGCTAAACCAAATCCCACAAAACTGCACACAATGGAAATTTCTTCCCATATTTTGTGACTTTCAGTTCATTTAGTTGATTTTGATCACCAAAAAATGTTGTCACCGATTTGTCCCCAGGCTGAAGGCAATGGATATTTCCTGCCATGGGCAGCGTATTCTGCCATTTTAAGCTCATTTGGCGACCAACTTTTGTTGTGCTGAACCAAATCCCACAAAACTGAACACAATGGAAATTTCTTCCCATGGACAGGCTATTCTGTGACTTTTCAGCTCATTTGGTTGATTTTGATTACCACAGTATTTTGTCACCAATTGTCCCCAAACTGCAGGCAATAAATAATTCCTCCCATGGGCAGCGTATTCTGTGACATTCAGCTCATTTGGCGACCAACTTTTGTTGTGCTGAACCAAATCCCACAAAAATGAACACAATGGGAAATTCTGTCACCGATTCCTCCCAAACTGCACACAATAGATGTTTCTTCCCATGGGAAGCCAATTCTTTGACTTTCAGCTCATTTGTTTGATTTTGATCACCAAAAAATTATCACCGATTCCTCCCAAACAGAAGTTAATGAATAATTCTTCCCATTTGCAACTTATGCTGTGACTTTCAGCTCATTTGTTTGATTTTGATCAACACAAAATTTTTGTCACCGATTGTCCCCAAACTGCACACAATGGATGTTTCTGCTCATGGGCAGCGTATTCTGTCATTTTCAGCTCATTTGGCCACCAACTTTTGTTGTGCTGAACCAAATACCACAAAACTGAACACAATGGGAAATTCTTCCCATGGGCAGGCTATTCTGTGACTTTCAGCTCATTTGTTTGATTTTGATCAACACAAAATTTTGTCACCGATTGTCCCCAAACTGCACACACTGGATGTTTCTGCACATGGGCAACTTATTCTGTGATATTCAGCTCATTTGGCGACCAACTTTTGTTGTGCTACACCAAATCTCCCAAAACACAATGCAAGATTCTGCCCAAAGTGCACACAATGGAAGTTTCTTCCCATGGGCAGCATATTCTGTGACTTTCAGCTCATTTGGCGACCAACTTCTGTGCTAAACCAAATCCACCAAAACTGCTCACAATGGACGTTTCTTTCCATGGGCAGCTTATTCTGTGACTTTCAGCTCATTTGGTTGATTTTGATCACGACAAAATTTTGTCACCAATTGTCCCCAAACTATAGGCAATAAATAATTCTTCCCATGGGTAGCGTATTCTGTGACTTTCAGCTCATTTGGTTGATTTTAATCACCACAAAATTTTAAGTCACCGATTCCTCCCAAACTGCACACAATAGAATTTTCTTCGCATGGGCAGCTTATTCTGTGACTTTCAGCTCATTTGGTTGATTTTGATCACCACAATATTTTGTCACCAATCGTCCCCAAACTTCAGGCAATAAATAATTATTCCCATGGGCAGCGTATTCTGTGACTTTCAGCTCATTTGGTTGATTTTGATCACCACAAAATTTTGTCGTCGATTCTTTCGAAGCTGCAAGCAATGGATATTTCCTCCCACATGGGCAGCCTTTTTTGTGACTTTCAGCTCATTTGGTTGATTTTGATCACCACAATATTTTGTCACCAATTGTCCCCAAACTGCAGGCAATAAATAATTCCTCCCATGGGCAGCGTATTCTGTGACATTCAGCTCATTTAGCGACCAACTTTCAGTTTTGTGGGATTTGGTTCAGCACAACAAAAGTTGGTCGCCAAATGAGCTGAATGTCACAGAATACGCTGCCCATGGGAGGAATTATTTATTGCCTGCAGTTTGGGGACAATTGGTGACAAAATTTTGTGGTGATCAAAATCAACCAAATGAGCTGAAAGTCACAGAATAAGCTGCACTTGGGAAAAATTTCCTATTGTGTTCAGTTTTGTGGGATTTAGTTCAGCACAATGGGAAATTCTTCCCATGGGCAGCTTATTCTGTGACTTTCAGCTCATTTGGTTGATTTTGATCACCACAAAATTTTGTCACTAAATCCTTCGAACCTGCAAGCAATAGATATTTCCTGGCATGGGCAGCCTATTCTGTGACTTTCAGCTCATTTGGTTGATTTTGATCACCACAAAGTTTTATCACCGATTCCTCCCAAACTGCACACAATGGAGGTTTATTCCCATGGGCAGGCTATTCTGTGACTTTCAGCTCATTCTGCGACCAACCTTTGTTGTGCTACACCAAATCTCCCAAAAATGCACACAATGGGAGATTTTTCCCAATTGGCAGCTTATTCTGTGTCTTTCAGTTCATTTGGTGACCAACTTTACTTGTGCTAAACCAAATCCCACAAAACTGCACACAATGGAAATTTCTTCCCATATTTTGTGACTTTCAGTTCATTTAGTTGATTTTGATCACCAAAAAATGTTGTCACCGATTTGTCCCCAGGCTGAAGGCAATGGATATTTCCTGCCATGGGCAGCGTATTCTGCCATTTTCAGCTCATTTGGCGACCAACTTTTGTTGTGCTGAACCAAATCCCACAAAAATGAACACAATGGGAAATTCTGTCACCGATTCCTCCCAAACCGCACACAATAGATGTTTCTTCCCATGGGAAGCCAATTCTTTGACTTTCAGCTCATTTGTTTGATTTTGATCACCAAAAAATTATCACCGATTCCTCCCAAACAGAAGTTAATGAATAATTCTTCCCATTTGCAACTTATGCTGTGACTTTCAGCTCATTTGTTTGATTTTGATCAACACAAAATTTTTGTCACCGATTGTCCCCAAACTGCACACAATGGATGTTTCTGCTCATGGGCAGCGTATTCTGTCATTTTCAGCTCATTTGGCCACCAACTTTTGTTGTGCTGAACCAAATACCACAAAACTGAACACAATGGGAAATTCTTCCCATGGGCAGGCTATTCTGTGACTTTCAGCTCATTTGTTTGATTTTGATCAACACAAGATTTTGTCACCGATTGTCCCCAAACTGCACACACTGGATGTTTCTGCACATGGGCAACTTATTCTGTGATATTCAGCTCATTTGGCGACCAACTTTTGTTGTGCTACACCAAATCTCCCAAAACACAATGCAAGATTCTGCCCAAAGTGCACACAATGGAAGTTTCTTCCCATGGGCAGCATATTCTGTGACTTTCAGCTCATTTGGCGACCAACTTCTGTGCTAAACCAAATCCACCAAAACTGCTCACAATGGACGTTTCTTTCCATGGGCAGCTTATTCTGTGACTTTCAGCTCATTTGGTTGATTTTGATCACGACAAAATTTTGTCACCAATTGTCCCCAAACTATAGGCAATAAATAATTCTTCCCATGGGTAGCGTATTCTGTGACTTTCAGCTCATTTGGTTGATTTTGATCACCACAATATTTTGTCACCAATAGTCCCCAAACTTCAGGCAATAAATAATTATTCCCATGGGCAGCGTATCCTGTGACTTTCAGCTCATTTGGCGACAAACTTTTGTTGTGCTACACCAAATCTCCCAAAAATGCACACAATGGGAGACTCTATCCATGGGCAGCTTATTCTGTGACTTTCAGCTCATTTGGTTGATTTTGATCACCACAAAATTTTGTCGTCGATTCTTTCGAAGCTGCAAGCAATGGATATTTCCTCCCACATGGGCAGCCTTTTTTGTGACTTTCAGCTCATTTGGTTGATTTTGATCACCACAATATTATGTCACCAATTGTCCCCAAACTGCAGGCAATAAATAATTCCTCCCATGGGCAGCGTATTCTGTGACATTCAGCTCATTTAGCGACCAACTTTCAGTTTTGTGGGATTTGGTTCAGCACAACAAAAGTTGGTCGCCAAATGAGCTGAATGTCACAGAATACGCTGCCCATGGGAGGAATTATTTATTGCCTGCAGTTTGGGGACAATTGGTGACAAAATTTTGTGGTGATCAAAATCAACCAAATGAGCTGAAAGTCACAGAATAAGCTGCACTTGGGAAAAATTTCCTATTGTGTTAAGTTTTGTGGGATTTGGTTCAGCACAATGGGAAATTCTTCCCATGGGCAGCTTATTCTGTGACTTTCAGCTCATTTGGTTGATTTTGATCACCACAAAATTTTGTCACTAAATCCTTCGAACCTGCAAGCAATAGATATTTCCTGGCATGGGCAGCCTATTCTGTAACTTTCAGCTCATTTGGTTGATTTTGATCACCACAAAGTTTTATCACCGATTCCTCCCAAACTGCACTCAATGGAAGTTTATTCCCAATTGGCAGATTATTCTGTGACTTTCAGTTCATTTGGTGACCAACTTTACTTGTGCTAAACCAAATCCCACAAAACTGCACACAATGGAAATTTCTTCCCATATTTTGTGACTTTCAAGTCATTTAGTTGATTTTGATCACCAAAAAATGTTTTCACCGATTTGTCCCCAGGCTGCAGGCAATGGATAATTCCTCCCATGGGCAGCGTATTCTGTGACATTCAGCTCATTTGGCGACCAACTTTTGTTGTGCTGAACCAAATCCCACAAAAATGAACACAATGGGAAATTCTTCCCATGGGCAGCTTATTCTGTGACTTTCAGCTCATTTGGTTGATTTTGATCACCAAAAACTTGTCACCGATTCCTCCCAAACTGAAGTTAATGAATAATTCTTCCCATTTGCAGCTTATTCTGTGACTTTCAGCTTATTTGTTTGATTTTGATCACCTCAAAATTTTGTCACCGATTGTCCCCAAACTGCACACAATGGATGTTTCTGCTCATGGGCAGCGTATTCTGTAATTTTCAGCTCATTTGGCGACCAACTTTTGTTGTGCTGAACCAAATCCCACAAAAATGAACACAATGGGAAATTCTTCCCATGGGCAGCTTATTCTGTGACTTTCAGCTCATTTGGTTGATTTTGATCACCAAAAAATTGTCACCGATTCCTCCCAAACTGAAGTTAATGAATAATTCTTCCCATTTGCAGCTTATTCTGTGACTTTCAGCTTATTTGTTTGATTTTAATCACCACAAAATTTTAAGTCACCGATTCCTCCCAAACTGCACACAATAGAATTTTCTTCGCATGGGCAGCTTATTCTGTGACTTTCAGCTCATTTGGTTGATTTTGATCACCACAATATTTTGTCACCAATCGTCCCCAAACTTCAGGCAATAAATAATTATTCCCATGGGCAGCGTATTCTGTGACTTTCAGCTCATTTGGTTGATTTTGATCACCACAAAATTTTGTCGTCGATTCTTTCGAAGCTGCAAGCAATGGATATTTCCTCCCACATGGGCAGCCTTTTTTGTGACTTTCAGCTCATTTGGTTGATTTTGATCACCACAATATTTTGTCACCAATTGTCCCCAAACTGCAGGCAATAAATAATTCCTCCCATGGGCAGCGTATTCTGTGACATTCAGCTCATTTAGCGACCAACTTTCAGTTTTGTGGGATTTGGTTCAGCACAACAAAAGTTGGTCGCCAAATGAGCTGAATGTCACAGAATACGCTGCCCATGGGAGGAATTATTTATTGCCTGCAGTTTGGGGACAATTGGTGACAAAATTTTGTGGTGATCAAAATCAACCAAATGAGCTGAAAGTCACAGAATAAGCTGCACTTGGGAAAAATTTCCTATTGTGTTCAGTTTTGTGGGATTTAGTTCAGCACAATGTGAAATTCTTCCCATGGGCAGCTTATTCTGTGACTTTCAGCTCATTTGGTTGATTTTGATCACCACAAAATTTTGTCACTAAAACCTTCGAACCTGCAAGCAATAGATATTTCCTGGCATGGGCAGCCTATTCTGTGACTTTCAGCTCATTTGGTTGATTTTGATCACCACAAAGTTTTATCACCGATTCCTCCCAAACTGCACACAATGGAAGTTTATTCCCATGGGCAGGCTATTCTGTGACTTTCAGCTCATTTGGCGACCAACCTTTGTTGTGCTACACCAAATCTCCCAAAAATGCACACAATGGGAGATTTTTCCCAATTGGCAGCTTATTCTGTGTCTTTCAGTTCATTTGGTGACCAACTTTACTTGTGCTAAACCAAATCCCACAAAACTGCACACAATGGAAATTTCTTCCCATATTTTGTGACTTTCAGTTCATTTAGTTGATTTTGATCACCAAAAAATGTTGTCACCGATTTGTCCCCAGGCTGAAGGCAATGGATATTTCCTGCCATGGGCAGCGTATTCTGCCATTTTAAGCTCATTTGGCGACCAACTTTTGTTGTGCTGAACCAAATCCCACAAAACTGAACACAATGGAAATTTCTTCCCATGGACAGGCTATTCTGTGACTTTTCAGCTCATTTGGTTGATTTTGATTACCACAGTATTTTGTCACCAATTGTCCCCAAACTGCAGGCAATAAATAATTCCTCCCATGGGCAGCGTATTCTGTGACATTCAGCTCATTTGGCGACCAACTTTTGTTGTGCTGAACCAAATCCCACAAAAATGAACACAATGGGAAATTCTGTCACCGATTCCTCCCAAACTGCACACAATAGATGTTTCTTCCCATGGGAAGCCAATTCTTTGACTTTCAGCTCATTTGTTTGATTTTGATCACCAAAAAATTATCACCGATTCCTCCCAAACAGAAGTTAATGAATAATTCTTCCCATTTGCAACTTATGCTGTGACTTTCAGCTCATTTGTTTGATTTTGATCAACACAAAATTTTTGTCACCGATTGTCCCCAAACTGCACACAATGGATGTTTCTGCTCATGGGCAGCGTATTCTGTCATTTTCAGCTCATTTGGCCACCAACTTTTGTTGTGCTGAACCAAATACCACAAAACTGAACACAATGGGAAATTCTTCCCATGGGCAGGCTATTCTGTGACTTTCAGCTCATTTGTTTGATTTTGATCAACACAAAATTTTGTCACCGATTGTCCCCAAACTGCACACACTGGATGTTTCTGCACATGGGCAACTTATTCTGTGATATTCAGCTCATTTGGCGACCAACTTTTGTTGTGCTACACCAAATCTCCCAAAACACAATGCAAGATTCTGCCCAAAGTGCACACAATGGAAGTTTCTTCCCATGGGCAGCATATTCTGTGACTTTCAGCTCATTTGGCGACCAACTTCTGTGCTAAACCAAATCCACCAAAACTGCTCACAATGGACGTTTCTTTCCATGGGCAGCTTATTCTGTGACTTTCAGCTCATTTGGTTGATTTTGATCACGACAAAATTTTGTCACCAATTGTCCCCAAACTATAGGCAATAAATAATTCTTCCCATGGGTAGCGTATTCTGTGACTTTCAGCTCATTTGGTTGATTTTAATCACCACAAAATTTTAAGTCACCGATTCCTCCCAAACTGCACACAATAGAATTTTCTTCGCATGGGCAGCTTATTCTGTGACTTTCAGCTCATTTGGTTGATTTTGATCACCACAATATTTTGTCACCAATCGTCCCCAAACTTCAGGCAATAAATAATTATTCCCATGGGCAGCGTATTCTGTGACTTTCAGCTCATTTGGTTGATTTTGATCACCACAAAATTTTGTCGTCGATTCTTTCGAAGCTGCAAGCAATGGATATTTCCTCCCACATGGGCAGCCTTTTTTGTGACTTTCAGCTCATTTGGTTGATTTTGATCACCACAATATTTTGTCACCAATTGTCCCCAAACTGCAGGCAATAAATAATTCCTCCCATGGGCAGCGTATTCTGTGACATTCAGCTCATTTAGCGACCAACTTTCAGTTTTGTGGGATTTGGTTCAGCACAACAAAAGTTGGTCGCCAAATGAGCTGAATGTCACAGAATACGCTGCCCATGGGAGGAATTATTTATTGCCTGCAGTTTGGGGACAATTGGTGACAAAATTTTGTGGTGATCAAAATCAACCAAATGAGCTGAAAGTCACAGAATAAGCTGCACTTGGGAAAAATTTCCTATTGTGTTCAGTTTTGTGGGATTTAGTTCAGCACAATGGGAAATTCTTCCCATGGGCAGCTTATTCTGTGACTTTCAGCTCATTTGGTTGATTTTGATCACCACAAAATTTTGTCACTAAATCCTTCGAACCTGCAAGCAATAGATATTTCCTGGCATGGGCAGCCTATTCTGTGACTTTCAGCTCATTTGGTTGATTTTGATCACCACAAAGTTTTATCACCGATTCCTCCCAAACTGCACACAATGGAGGTTTATTCCCATGGGCAGGCTATTCTGTGACTTTCAGCTCATTCTGCGACCAACCTTTGTTGTGCTACACCAAATCTCCCAAAAATGCACACAATGGGAGATTTTTCCCAATTGGCAGCTTATTCTGTGTCTTTCAGTTCATTTGGTGACCAACTTTACTTGTGCTAAACCAAATCCCACAAAACTGCACACAATGGAAATTTCTTCCCATATTTTGTGACTTTCAGTTCATTTAGTTGATTTTGATCACCAAAAAATGTTGTCACCGATTTGTCCCCAGGCTGAAGGCAATGGATATTTCCTGCCATGGGCAGCGTATTCTGCCATTTTCAGCTCATTTGGCGACCAACTTTTGTTGTGCTGAACCAAATCCCACAAAAATGAACACAATGGGAAATTCTGTCACCGATTCCTCCCAAACCGCACACAATAGATGTTTCTTCCCATGGGAAGCCAATTCTTTGACTTTCAGCTCATTTGTTTGATTTTGATCACCAAAAAATTATCACCGATTCCTCCCAAACAGAAGTTAATGAATAATTCTTCCCATTTGCAACTTATGCTGTGACTTTCAGCTCATTTGTTTGATTTTGATCAACACAAAATTTTTGTCACCGATTGTCCCCAAACTGCACACAATGGATGTTTCTGCTCATGGGCAGCGTATTCTGTCATTTTCAGCTCATTTGGCCACCAACTTTTGTTGTGCTGAACCAAATACCACAAAACTGAACACAATGGGAAATTCTTCCCATGGGCAGGCTATTCTGTGACTTTCAGCTCATTTGTTTGATTTTGATCAACACAAGATTTTGTCACCGATTGTCCCCAAACTGCACACACTGGATGTTTCTGCACATGGGCAACTTATTCTGTGATATTCAGCTCATTTGGCGACCAACTTTTGTTGTGCTACACCAAATCTCCCAAAACACAATGCAAGATTCTGCCCAAAGTGCACACAATGGAAGTTTCTTCCCATGGGCAGCATATTCTGTGACTTTCAGCTCATTTGGCGACCAACTTCTGTGCTAAACCAAATCCACCAAAACTGCTCACAATGGACGTTTCTTTCCATGGGCAGCTTATTCTGTGACTTTCAGCTCATTTGGTTGATTTTGATCACGACAAAATTTTGTCACCAATTGTCCCCAAACTATAGGCAATAAATAATTCTTCCCATGGGTAGCGTATTCTGTGACTTTCAGCTCATTTGGTTGATTTTGATCACCACAATATTTTGTCACCAATAGTCCCCAAACTTCAGGCAATAAATAATTATTCCCATGGGCAGCGTATCCTGTGACTTTCAGCTCATTTGGCGACAAACTTTTGTTGTGCTACACCAAATCTCCCAAAAATGCACACAATGGGAGATTCTATCCATGGGCAGCTTATTCTGTGACTTTCAGCTCATTTGGTTGATTTTGATCACCACAAAATTTTGTCGTCGATTCTTTCGAAGCTGCAAGCAATGGATATTTCCTCCCACATGGGCAGCCTTTTTTGTGACTTTCAGCTCATTTGGTTGATTTTGATCACCACAATATTATGTCACCAATTGTCCCCAAACTGCAGGCAATAAATAATTCCTCCCATGGGCAGCGTATTCTGTGACATTCAGCTCATTTAGCGACCAACTTTCAGTTTTGTGGGATTTGGTTCAGCACAACAAAAGTTGGTCGCCAAATGAGCTGAATGTCACAGAATACGCTGCCCATGGGAGGAATTATTTATTGCCTGCAGTTTGGGGACAATTGGTGACAAAATTTTGTGGTGATCAAAATCAACCAAATGAGCTGAAAGTCACAGAATAAGCTGCACTTGGGAAAAATTTCCTATTGTGTTAAGTTTTGTGGGATTTGGTTCAGCACAATGGGAAATTCTTCCCATGGGCAGCTTATTCTGTGACTTTCAGCTCATTTGGTTGATTTTGATCACCACAAAATTTTGTCACTAAATCCTTCGAACCTGCAAGCAATAGATATTTCCTGGCATGGGCAGCCTATTCTGTAACTTTCAGCTCATTTGGTTGATTTTGATCACCACAAAGTTTTATCACCGATTCCTCCCAAACTGCACTCAATGGAAGTTTATTCCCAATTGGCAGATTATTCTGTGACTTTCAGTTCATTTGGTGACCAACTTTACTTGTGCTAAACCAAATCCCACAAAACTGCACACAATGGAAATTTCTTCCCATATTTTGTGACTTTCAAGTCATTTAGTTGATTTTGATCACCAAAAAATGTTTTCACCGATTTGTCCCCAGGCTGCAGGCAATGGATAATTCCTCCCATGGGCAGCGTATTCTGTGACATTCAGCTCATTTGGCGACCAACTTTTGTTGTGCTGAACCAAATCCCACAAAAATGAACACAATGGGAAATTCTTCCCATGGGCAGCTTATTCTGTGACTTTCAGCTCATTTGGTTGATTTTGATCACCAAAAACTTGTCACCGATTCCTCCCAAACTGAAGTTAATGAATAATTCTTCCCATTTGCAGCTTATTCTGTGACTTTCAGCTTATTTGTTTGATTTTGATCACCTCAAAATTTTGTCACCGATTGTCCCCAAACTGCACACAATGGATGTTTCTGCTCATGGGCAGCGTATTCTGTAATTTTCAGCTCATTTGGCCACCAACTTTTGTTGTGCTGAACCAAATACCACAAAACTGAACACAATGGGAAATTCTTCCCATGGGCAGGCTATTCTGTGACTTTCAGCTCATTTGTTTGATTTTGATCAACACAAAATTTTGTCACCGATTGTCCCCAAACTGCACACACTGGATGTTTCTGCTCATGGGCAACTTATTCTGTGATATTCAGCTCATTTGGCGACCAACTTTTGTTGTGCTACACCAAATCTCCCAAAACACAATGCAAGATTCTGCCCAAAGTGCACACAATGGAAGTTTCTTCCCATGGGCAGCATATTCTGTGACTTTCAGCTCATTTGGCGACCAACTTCTGTGCTAAACCAAATCCACCAAAACTGCTCACAATGGACGTTTCTTTCCATGGGCAGCTTATTCTGTGACTTTCAGCTCATTTGGTTGATTTTGATCACGACAAAATTTTGTCACCAATTGTCCCCAAACTATAGGCAATAAATAATTCTTCCCATGGGCAGCTTATTCTGTGACTTTCAGCTCATTTGGTTGATTTTGATCACCACAATATTTTGTCACCAATTGTCCCCAAACTTCAGGCAATAAATAATTATTCCCATGGGCAGCGTATTCTGTGACTTTCAGCTCATTTGGCGACAAACTTTTGTTGTGCTACACCAAATCTCCCAAAAATGCACACAATGGGAGATTCTATCCATGGGCAGCTTATTCTGTGACTTTCAGCTCATTTGGTTGATTTTGATCACCACAAAATTTTGTCGTCGATTCTTTCGAAGCTGCAAGCAATGGATATTTCCTCCCACATGGGCAGCCTTTTTTGTGACTTTCAGCTCATTTGGTTGATTTTGATCACCACAATATTTTGTCACCAATTGTCCCCAAACTGCAGGCAATAAATAATTCCTCCCATGGGCAGCGTATTCTGTGACATTCAGCTCATTTAGCGACCAACTTTCAGTTTTGTGGGATTTGGTTCAGCACAACAAAAGTTGGTCGCCAAATGAGCTGAATGTCACAGAATACGCTGCCCATGGGAGGAATTATTTATTGCCTGCAGTTTGGGGACAATTGGTGACAAAATTTTGTGGTGATCAAAATCAACCAAATGAGCTGAAAGTCACAGAATAAGCTGCACTTGGGAAAAATTTCCTATTGTGTTCAGTTTTGTGGGATTTAGTTCAGCACAATGTGAAATTCTTCCCATGGGCAGCTTATTCTGTGACTTTCAGCTCATTTGGTTGATTTTGATCACCACAAAATTTTGTCACTAAAACCTTCGAACCTGCAAGCAATAGATATTTCCTGGCATGGGCAGCCTATTCTGTGACTTTCAGCTCATTTGGTTGATTTTGATCACCACAAAGTTTTATCACCGATTCCTCCCAAACTGCACACAATGGAAGTTTATTCCCATGGGCAGGCTATTCTGTGACTTTCAGCTCATTTGGCGACCAACCTTTGTTGTGCTACACCAAATCTCCCAAAAATGCACACAATGGGAGATTTTTCCCAATTGGCAGCTTATTCTGTGTCTTTCAGTTCATTTGGTGACCAACTTTACTTGTGCTAAACCAAATCCCACAAAACTGCACACAATGGAAATTTCTTCCCATATTTTGTGACTTTCAGTTCATTTAGTTGATTTTGATCACCAAAAAATGTTGTCACCGATTTGTCCCCAGGCTGAAGGCAATGGATATTTCCTGCCATGGGCAGCGTATTCTGCCATTTTAAGCTCATTTGGCGACCAACTTTTGTTGTGCTGAACCAAATCCCACAAAACTGAACACAATGGAAATTTCTTCCCATGGACAGGCTATTCTGTGACTTTTCAGCTCATTTGGTTGATTTTGATTACCACAGTATTTTGTCACCAATTGTCCCCAAACTGCAGGCAATAAATAATTCCTCCCATGGGCAGCGTATTCTGTGACATTCAGCTCATTTGGCGACCAACTTTTGTTGTGCTGAACCAAATCCCACAAAAATGAACACAATGGGAAATTCTGTCACCGATTCCTCCCAAACTGCACACAATAGATGTTTCTTCCCATGGGAAGCCAATTCTTTGACTTTCAGCTCATTTGTTTGATTTTGATCACCAAAAAATTATCACCGATTCCTCCCAAACAGAAGTTAATGAATAATTCTTCCCATTTGCAACTTATGCTGTGACTTTCAGCTCATTTGTTTGATTTTGATCAACACAAAATTTTTGTCACCGATTGTCCCCAAACTGCACACAATGGATGTTTCTGCTCATGGGCAGCGTATTCTGTCATTTTCAGCTCATTTGGCCACCAACTTTTGTTGTGCTGAACCAAATACCACAAAACTGAACACAATGGGAAATTCTTCCCATGGGCAGGCTATTCTGTGACTTTCAGCTCATTTGTTTGATTTTGATCAACACAAAATTTTGTCACCGATTGTCCCCAAACTGCACACACTGGATGTTTCTGCACATGGGCAACTTATTCTGTGATATTCAGCTCATTTGGCGACCAACTTTTGTTGTGCTACACCAAATCTCCCAAAACACAATGCAAGATTCTGCCCAAAGTGCACACAATGGAAGTTTCTTCCCATGGGCAGCATATTCTGTGACTTTCAGCTCATTTGGCGACCAACTTCTGTGCTAAACCAAATCCACCAAAACTGCTCACAATGGACGTTTCTTTCCATGGGCAGCTTATTCTGTGACTTTCAGCTCATTTGGTTGATTTTGATCACGACAAAATTTTGTCACCAATTGTCCCCAAACTATAGGCAATAAATAATTCTTCCCATGGGTAGCGTATTCTGTGACTTTCAGCTCATTTGGTTGATTTTAATCACCACAAAATTTTAAGTCACCGATTCCTCCCAAACTGCACACAATAGAATTTTCTTCGCATGGGCAGCTTATTCTGTGACTTTCAGCTCATTTGGTTGATTTTGATCACCACAATATTTTGTCACCAATCGTCCCCAAACTTCAGGCAATAAATAATTATTCCCATGGGCAGCGTATTCTGTGACTTTCAGCTCATTTGGTTGATTTTGATCACCACAAAATTTTGTCGTCGATTCTTTCGAAGCTGCAAGCAATGGATATTTCCTCCCACATGGGCAGCCTTTTTTGTGACTTTCAGCTCATTTGGTTGATTTTGATCACCACAATATTTTGTCACCAATTGTCCCCAAACTGCAGGCAATAAATAATTCCTCCCATGGGCAGCGTATTCTGTGACATTCAGCTCATTTAGCGACCAACTTTCAGTTTTGTGGGATTTGGTTCAGCACAACAAAAGTTGGTCGCCAAATGAGCTGAATGTCACAGAATACGCTGCCCATGGGAGGAATTATTTATTGCCTGCAGTTTGGGGACAATTGGTGACAAAATTTTGTGGTGATCAAAATCAACCAAATGAGCTGAAAGTCACAGAATAAGCTGCACTTGGGAAAAATTTCCTATTGTGTTCAGTTTTGTGGGATTTAGTTCAGCACAATGGGAAATTCTTCCCATGGGCAGCTTATTCTGTGACTTTCAGCTCATTTGGTTGATTTTGATCACCACAAAATTTTGTCACTAAATCCTTCGAACCTGCAAGCAATAGATATTTCCTGGCATGGGCAGCCTATTCTGTGACTTTCAGCTCATTTGGTTGATTTTGATCACCACAAAGTTTTATCACCGATTCCTCCCAAACTGCACACAATGGAGGTTTATTCCCATGGGCAGGCTATTCTGTGACTTTCAGCTCATTCTGCGACCAACCTTTGTTGTGCTACACCAAATCTCCCAAAAATGCACACAATGGGAGATTTTTCCCAATTGGCAGCTTATTCTGTGTCTTTCAGTTCATTTGGTGACCAACTTTACTTGTGCTAAACCAAATCCCACAAAACTGCACACAATGGAAATTTCTTCCCATATTTTGTGACTTTCAGTTCATTTAGTTGATTTTGATCACCAAAAAATGTTGTCACCGATTTGTCCCCAGGCTGAAGGCAATGGATATTTCCTGCCATGGGCAGCGTATTCTGCCATTTTCAGCTCATTTGGCGACCAACTTTTGTTGTGCTGAACCAAATCCCACAAAAATGAACACAATGGGAAATTCTGTCACCGATTCCTCCCAAACCGCACACAATAGATGTTTCTTCCCATGGGAAGCCAATTCTTTGACTTTCAGCTCATTTGTTTGATTTTGATCACCAAAAAATTATCACCGATTCCTCCCAAACAGAAGTTAATGAATAATTCTTCCCATTTGCAACTTATGCTGTGACTTTCAGCTCATTTGTTTGATTTTGATCAACACAAAATTTTTGTCACCGATTGTCCCCAAACTGCACACAATGGATGTTTCTGCTCATGGGCAGCGTATTCTGTCATTTTCAGCTCATTTGGCCACCAACTTTTGTTGTGCTGAACCAAATACCACAAAACTGAACACAATGGGAAATTCTTCCCATGGGCAGGCTATTCTGTGACTTTCAGCTCATTTGTTTGATTTTGATCAACACAAGATTTTGTCACCGATTGTCCCCAAACTGCACACACTGGATGTTTCTGCACATGGGCAACTTATTCTGTGATATTCAGCTCATTTGGCGACCAACTTTTGTTGTGCTACACCAAATCTCCCAAAACACAATGCAAGATTCTGCCCAAAGTGCACACAATGGAAGTTTCTTCCCATGGGCAGCATATTCTGTGACTTTCAGCTCATTTGGCGACCAACTTCTGTGCTAAACCAAATCCACCAAAACTGCTCACAATGGACGTTTCTTTCCATGGGCAGCTTATTCTGTGACTTTCAGCTCATTTGGTTGATTTTGATCACGACAAAATTTTGTCACCAATTGTCCCCAAACTATAGGCAATAAATAATTCTTCCCATGGGTAGCGTATTCTGTGACTTTCAGCTCATTTGGTTGATTTTGATCACCACAATATTTTGTCACCAATAGTCCCCAAACTTCAGGCAATAAATAATTATTCCCATGGGCAGCGTATCCTGTGACTTTCAGCTCATTTGGCGACAAACTTTTGTTGTGCTACACCAAATCTCCCAAAAATGCACACAATGGGAGATTCTATCCATGGGCAGCTTATTCTGTGACTTTCAGCTCATTTGGTTGATTTTGATCACCACAAAATTTTGTCGTCGATTCTTTCGAAGCTGCAAGCAATGGATATTTCCTCCCACATGGGCAGCCTTTTTTGTGACTTTCAGCTCATTTGGTTGATTTTGATCACCACAATATTATGTCACCAATTGTCCCCAAACTGCAGGCAATAAATAATTCCTCCCATGGGCAGCGTATTCTGTGACATTCAGCTCATTTAGCGACCAACTTTCAGTTTTGTGGGATTTGGTTCAGCACAACAAAAGTTGGTCGCCAAATGAGCTGAATGTCACAGAATACGCTGCCCATGGGAGGAATTATTTATTGCCTGCAGTTTGGGGACAATTGGTGACAAAATTTTGTGGTGATCAAAATCAACCAAATGAGCTGAAAGTCACAGAATAAGCTGCACTTGGGAAAAATTTCCTATTGTGTTAAGTTTTGTGGGATTTGGTTCAGCACAATGGGAAATTCTTCCCATGGGCAGCTTATTCTGTGACTTTCAGCTCATTTGGTTGATTTTGATCACCACAAAATTTTGTCACTAAATCCTTCGAACCTGCAAGCAATAGATATTTCCTGGCATGGGCAGCCTATTCTGTAACTTTCAGCTCATTTGGTTGATTTTGATCACCACAAAGTTTTATCACCGATTCCTCCCAAACTGCACTCAATGGAAGTTTATTCCCAATTGGCAGATTATTCTGTGACTTTCAGTTCATTTGGTGACCAACTTTACTTGTGCTAAACCAAATCCCACAAAACTGCACACAATGGAAATTTCTTCCCATATTTTGTGACTTTCAAGTCATTTAGTTGATTTTGATCACCAAAAAATGTTTTCACCGATTTGTCCCCAGGCTGCAGGCAATGGATAATTCCTCCCATGGGCAGCGTATTCTGTGACATTCAGCTCATTTGGCGACCAACTTTTGTTGTGCTGAACCAAATCCCACAAAAATGAACACAATGGGAAATTCTTCCCATGGGCAGCTTATTCTGTGACTTTCAGCTCATTTGGTTGATTTTGATCACCAAAAACTTGTCACCGATTCCTCCCAAACTGAAGTTAATGAATAATTCTTCCCATTTGCAGCTTATTCTGTGACTTTCAGCTTATTTGTTTGATTTTGATCACCTCAAAATTTTGTCACCGATTGTCCCCAAACTGCACACAATGGATGTTTCTGCTCATGGGCAGCGTATTCTGTAATTTTCAGCTCATTTGGCGACCAACTTTTGTTGTGCTGAACCAAATCCCACAAAAATGAACACAATGGGAAATTCTTCCCATGGGCAGCTTATTCTGTGACTTTCAGCTCATTTGGTTGATTTTGATCACCAAAAAATTGTCACCGATTCCTCCCAAACTGAAGTTAATGAATAATTCTTCCCATTTGCAGCTTATTCTGTGACTTTCAGCTTATTTGTTTGATTTTAATCACCACAAAATTTTAAGTCACCGATTCCTCCCAAACTGCACACAATAGAATTTTCTTCGCATGGGCAGCTTATTCTGTGACTTTCAGCTCATTTGGTTGATTTTGATCACCACAATATTTTGTCACCAATCGTCCCCAAACTTCAGGCAATAAATAATTATTCCCATGGGCAGCGTATTCTGTGACTTTCAGCTCATTTGGTTGATTTTGATCACCACAAAATTTTGTCGTCGATTCTTTCGAAGCTGCAAGCAATGGATATTTCCTCCCACATGGGCAGCCTTTTTTGTGACTTTCAGCTCATTTGGTTGATTTTGATCACCACAATATTTTGTCACCAATTGTCCCCAAACTGCAGGCAATAAATAATTCCTCCCATGGGCAGCGTATTCTGTGACATTCAGCTCATTTAGCGACCAACTTTCAGTTTTGTGGGATTTGGTTCAGCACAACAAAAGTTGGTCGCCAAATGAGCTGAATGTCACAGAATACGCTGCCCATGGGAGGAATTATTTATTGCCTGCAGTTTGGGGACAATTGGTGACAAAATTTTGTGGTGATCAAAATCAACCAAATGAGCTGAAAGTCACAGAATAAGCTGCACTTGGGAAAAATTTCCTATTGTGTTCAGTTTTGTGGGATTTAGTTCAGCACAATGTGAAATTCTTCCCATGGGCAGCTTATTCTGTGACTTTCAGCTCATTTGGTTGATTTTGATCACCACAAAATTTTGTCACTAAAACCTTCGAACCTGCAAGCAATAGATATTTCCTGGCATGGGCAGCCTATTCTGTGACTTTCAGCTCATTTGGTTGATTTTGATCACCACAAAGTTTTATCACCGATTCCTCCCAAACTGCACACAATGGAAGTTTATTCCCATGGGCAGGCTATTCTGTGACTTTCAGCTCATTTGGCGACCAACCTTTGTTGTGCTACACCAAATCTCCCAAAAATGCACACAATGGGAGATTTTTCCCAATTGGCAGCTTATTCTGTGTCTTTCAGTTCATTTGGTGACCAACTTTACTTGTGCTAAACCAAATCCCACAAAACTGCACACAATGGAAATTTCTTCCCATATTTTGTGACTTTCAGTTCATTTAGTTGATTTTGATCACCAAAAAATGTTGTCACCGATTTGTCCCCAGGCTGAAGGCAATGGATATTTCCTGCCATGGGCAGCGTATTCTGCCATTTTAAGCTCATTTGGCTACCAACTTTTGTTGTGCTGAACCAAATCCCACAAAACTGAACACAATGGAAATTTCTTCCCATGGACAGGCTATTCTGTGACTTTTCAGCTCATTTGGTTGATTTTGATTACCACAGTATTTTGTCACCAATTGTCCCCAAACTGCAGGCAATAAATAATTCCTCCCATGGGCAGCGTATTCTGTGACATTCAGCTCATTTGGCGACCAACTTTTGTTGTGCTGAACCAAATCCCACAAAAATGAACACAATGGGAAATTCTGTCACCGATTCCTCCCAAACTGCACACAATAGATGTTTCTTCCCATGGGAAGCCAATTCTTTGACTTTCAGCTCATTTGTTTGATTTTGATCACCAAAAAATTATCACCGATTCCTCCCAAACAGAAGTTAATGAATAATTCTTCCCATTTGCAACTTATGCTGTGACTTTCAGCTCATTTGTTTGATTTTGATCAACACAAAATTTTTGTCACCGATTGTCCCCAAACTGCACACAATGGATGTTTCTGCTCATGGGCAGCGTATTCTGTCATTTTCAGCTCATTTGGCCACCAACTTTTGTTGTGCTGAACCAAATACCACAAAACTGAACACAATGGGAAATTCTTCCCATGGGCAGGCTATTCTGTGACTTTCAGCTCATTTGTTTGATTTTGATCAACACAAAATTTTGTCACCGATTGTCCCCAAACTGCACACACTGGATGTTTCTGCACATGGGCAACTTATTCTGTGATATTCAGCTCATTTGGCGACCAACTTTTGTTGTGCTACACCAAATCTCCCAAAACACAATGCAAGATTCTGCCCAAAGTGCACACAATGGAAGTTTCTTCCCATGGGCAGCATATTCTGTGACTTTCAGCTCATTTGGCGACCAACTTCTGTGCTAAACCAAATCCACCAAAACTGCTCACAATGGACGTTTCTTTCCATGGGCAGCTTATTCTGTGACTTTCAGCTCATTTGGTTGATTTTGATCACGACAAAATTTTGTCACCAATTGTCCCCAAACTATAGGCAATAAATAATTCTTCCCATGGGTAGCGTATTCTGTGACTTTCAGCTCATTTGGTTGATTTTAATCACCACAAAATTTTAAGTCACCGATTCCTCCCAAACTGCACACAATAGAATTTTCTTCGCATGGGCAGCTTATTCTGTGACTTTCAGCTCATTTGGTTGATTTTGATCACCACAATATTTTGTCACCAATCGTCCCCAAACTTCAGGCAATAAATAATTATTCCCATGGGCAGCGTATTCTGTGACTTTCAGCTCATTTGGTTGATTTTGATCACCACAAAATTTTGTCGTCGATTCTTTCGAAGCTGCAAGCAATGGATATTTCCTCCCACATGGGCAGCCTTTTTTGTGACTTTCAGCTCATTTGGTTGATTTTGATCACCACAATATTTTGTCACCAATTGTCCCCAAACTGCAGGCAATAAATAATTCCTCCCATGGGCAGCGTATTCTGTGACATTCAGCTCATTTAGCGACCAACTTTCAGTTTTGTGGGATTTGGTTCAGCACAACAAAAGTTGGTCGCCAAATGAGCTGAATGTCACAGAATACGCTGCCCATGGGAGGAATTATTTATTGCCTGCAGTTTGGGGACAATTGGTGACAAAATTTTGTGGTGATCAAAATCAACCAAATGAGCTGAAAGTCACAGAATAAGCTGCACTTGGGAAAAATTTCCTATTGTGTTCAGTTTTGTGGGATTTAGTTCAGCACAATGGGAAATTCTTCCCATGGGCAGCTTATTCTGTGACTTTCAGCTCATTTGGTTGATTTTGATCACCACAAAATTTTGTCACTAAATCCTTCGAACCTGCAAGCAATAGATATTTCCTGGCATGGGCAGCCTATTCTGTGACTTTCAGCTCATTTGGTTGATTTTGATCACCACAAAGTTTTATCACCGATTCCTCCCAAACTGCACACAATGGAGGTTTATTCCCATGGGCAGGCTATTCTGTGACTTTCAGCTCATTCTGCGACCAACCTTTGTTGTGCTACACCAAATCTCCCAAAAATGCACACAATGGGAGATTTTTCCCAATTGGCAGCTTATTCTGTGTCTTTCAGTTCATTTGGTGACCAACTTTACTTGTGCTAAACCAAATCCCACAAAACTGCACACAATGGAAATTTCTTCCCATATTTTGTGACTTTCAGTTCATTTAGTTGATTTTGATCACAAAAAATGTTGTCACCGATTTGTCCCCAGGCTGAAGGCAATGGATATTTCCTGCCATGGGCAGCGTATTCTGCCATTTTCAGCTCATTTGGCGACCAACTTTTGTTGTGCTGAACCAAATCCCACAAAAATGAACACAATGGGAAATTCTGTCACCGATTCCTCCCAAACCGCACACAATAGATGTTTCTTCCCATGGGAAGCCAATTCTTTGACTTTCAGCTCATTTGTTTGATTTTGATCACCAAAAAATTATCACCGATTCCTCCCAAACAGAAGTTAATGAATAATTCTTCCCATTTGCAACTTATGCTGTGACTTTCAGCTCATTTGTTTGATTTTGATCAACACAAAATTTTTGTCACCGATTGTCCCCAAACTGCACACAATGGATGTTTCTGCTCATGGGCAGCGTATTCTGTCATTTTCAGCTCATTTGGCCACCAACTTTTGTTGTGCTGAACCAAATACCACAAAACTGAACACAATGGGAAATTCTTCCCATGGGCAGGCTATTCTGTGACTTTCAGCTCATTTGTTTGATTTTGATCAACACAAGATTTTGTCACCGATTGTCCCCAAACTGCACACACTGGATGTTTCTGCACATGGGCAACTTATTCTGTGATATTCAGCTCATTTGGCGACCAA
Source organism: Aquarana catesbeiana (assembly GCA_037953035.1). NCBI lineage: Eukaryota > Metazoa > Chordata > Amphibia > Anura > Ranidae > Aquarana > Aquarana catesbeiana. The sequence goes on along the minus strand of JBBHAA010003442.1, from coordinate 119,074 downwards.
CTTTTGTTGTGCTACACCAAATCTCCCAAAACACAATGCAAGATTCTGCCCAAAGTGCACACAATGGAAGTTTCTTCCCATGGGCAGCATATTCTGTGACTTTCAGCTCATTTGGCGACCAACTTCTGTGCTAAACCAAATCCACCAAAACTGCTCACAATGGACGTTTCTTTCCATGGGCAGCTTATTCTGTGACTTTCAGCTCATTTGGTTGATTTTGATCACGACAAAATTTTGTCACCAATTGTCCCCAAACTATAGGCAATAAATAATTCTTCCCATGGGTAGCGTATTCTGTGACTTTCAGCTCATTTGGTTGATTTTGATCACCACAATATTTTGTCACCAATAGTCCCCAAACTTCAGGCAATAAATAATTATTCCCATGGGCAGCGTATCCTGTGACTTTCAGCTCATTTGGCGACAAACTTTTGTTGTGCTACACCAAATCTCCCAAAAATGCACACAATGGGAGATTCTATCCATGGGCAGCTTATTCTGTGACTTTCAGCTCATTTGGTTGATTTTGATCACCACAAAATTTTGTCGTCGATTCTTTCGAAGCTGCAAGCAATGGATATTTCCTCCCACATGGGCAGCCTTTTTTGTGACTTTCAGCTCATTTGGTTGATTTTGATCACCACAATATTATGTCACCAATTGTCCCCAAACTGCAGGCAATAAATAATTCCTCCCATGGGCAGCGTATTCTGTGACATTCAGCTCATTTAGCGACCAACTTTCAGTTTTGTGGGATTTGGTTCAGCACAACAAAAGTTGGTCGCCAAATGAGCTGAATGTCACAGAATACGCTGCCCATGGGAGGAATTATTTATTGCCTGCAGTTTGGGGACAATTGGTGACAAAATTTTGTGGTGATCAAAATCAACCAAATGAGCTGAAAGTCACAGAATAAGCTGCACTTGGGAAAAATTTCCTATTGTGTTCAGTTTTGTGGGATTTGGTTCAGCACAATGGGAAATTCTTCCCATGGGCAGCTTATTTTGTGACTTTCAGTTCATTTAGTTGATTTTGATCACCAAAAAATGTTTTCACCGATTTGTCCCCAGGCTGCAGGCAATGGATATTTCCTGCCATGGGCAGCTTATTCTGCCATTTTCAGCTCATTTGGCGACCAACTTTTGTTGTGCTGAACCAAATCCCAGAAAACCGAACACAATGGAAATTTCTTCCCATGGACAGGCTATTCTGTGACTTTTCAGCTCATTTGGTTGATTTTGATCACCACAGTATTTTGTCACCAATTGTCCCCAAACTGCAGGCAATAAATAATTCCTCCCATGGGCAGCGTATTCTGTGACATTCAGCTCATTTGGCGACCAACTTTTGTTGTGCTGAACCAAATCCCACAAAAATGAACACAATGGGAAATTCTTCCCATGGGCAGCTTATTCTGTGACTTTCAGCTCATTTGGTTGATTTTGATCACCAAAAAATTGTCACCGATTCCTCCCAAACTGAAGTTAATGAATAATTCTTCCCATTTGCAGCTTATTCTGTGACTTTCAGCTTATTTGTTTGATTTTAATCACCACAAAATTTTAAGTCACCGATTCCTCCCAAACTGCACACAATAGAATTTTCTTCGCATGGGCAGCTTATTCTGTGACTTTCAGCTCATTTGGTTGATTTTGATCACCACAATATTTTGTCACCAATCGTCCCCAAACTTCAGGCAATAAATAATTATTCCCATGGGCAGCGTATTCTGTGACTTTCAGCTCATTTGGTTGATTTTGATCACCACAAAATTTTGTCGTCGATTCTTTCGAAGCTGCAAGCAATGGATATTTCCTCCCACATGGGCAGCCTTTTTTGTGACTTTCAGCTCATTTGGTTGATTTTGATCACCACAATATTTTGTCACCAATTGTCCCCAAACTGCAGGCAATAAATAATTCCTCCCATGGGCAGCGTATTCTGTGACATTCAGCTCATTTAGCGACCAACTTTCAGTTTTGTGGGATTTGGTTCAGCACAACAAAAGTTGGTCGCCAAATGAGCTGAATGTCACAGAATACGCTGCCCATGGGAGGAATTATTTATTGCCTGCAGTTTGGGGACAATTGGTGACAAAATTTTGTGGTGATCAAAATCAACCAAATGAGCTGAAAGTCACAGAATAAGCTGCACTTGGGAAAAATTTCCTATTGTGTTCAGTTTTGTGGGATTTAGTTCAGCACAATGGGAAATTCTTCCCATGGGCAGCTTATTCTGTGACTTTCAGCTCATTTGGTTGATTTTGATCACCACAAAATTTTGTCACTAAATCCTTCGAACCTGCAAGCAATAGATATTTCCTGGCATGGGCAGCCTATTCTGTGACTTTCAGCTCATTTGGTTGATTTTGATCACCACAAAGTTTTATCACCGATTCCTCCCAAACTGCACACAATGGAGGTTTATTCCCATGGGCAGGCTATTCTGTGACTTTCAGCTCATTCTGCGACCAACCTTTGTTGTGCTACACCAAATCTCCCAAAAATGCACACAATGGGAGATTTTTCCCAATTGGCAGCTTATTCTGTGTCTTTCAGTTCATTTGGTGACCAACTTTACTTGTGCTAAACCAAATCCCACAAAACTGCACACAATGGAAATTTCTTCCCATATTTTGTGACTTTCAGTTCATTTAGTTGATTTTGATCACCAAAAAATGTTGTCACCGATTTGTCCCCAGGCTGAAGGCAATGGATATTTCCTGCCATGGGCAGCGTATTCTGCCATTTTCAGCTCATTTGGCGACCAACTTTTGTTGTGCTGAACCAAATCCCACAAAAATGAACACAATGGGAAATTCTGTCACCGATTCCTCCCAAACCGCACACAATAGATGTTTCTTCCCATGGGAAGCCAATTCTTTGACTTTCAGCTCATTTGTTTGATTTTGATCACCAAAAAATTATCACCGATTCCTCCCAAACAGAAGTTAATGAATAATTCTTCCCATTTGCAACTTATGCTGTGACTTTCAGCTCATTTGTTTGATTTTGATCAACACAAAATTTTTGTCACCGATTGTCCCCAAACTGCACACAATGGATGTTTCTGCTCATGGGCAGCGTATTCTGTCATTTTCAGCTCATTTGGCCACCAACTTTTGTTGTGCTGAACCAAATACCACAAAACTGAACACAATGGGAAATTCTTCCCATGGGCAGGCTATTCTGTGACTTTCAGCTCATTTGTTTGATTTTGATCAACACAAGATTTTGTCACCGATTGTCCCCAAACTGCACACACTGGATGTTTCTGCACATGGGCAACTTATTCTGTGATATTCAGCTCATTTGGCGACCAACTTTTGTTGTGCTACACCAAATCTCCCAAAACACAATGCAAGATTCTGCCCAAAGTGCACACAATGGAAGTTTCTTCCCATGGGCAGCATATTCTGTGACTTTCAGCTCATTTGGCGACCAACTTCTGTGCTAAACCAAATCCACCAAAACTGCTCACAATGGACGTTTCTTTCCATGGGCAGCTTATTCTGTGACTTTCAGCTCATTTGGTTGATTTTGATCACGACAAAATTTTGTCACCAATTGTCCCCAAACTATAGGCAATAAATAATTCTTCCCATGGGTAGCGTATTCTGTGACTTTCAGCTCATTTGGTTGATTTTGATCACCACAATATTTTGTCACCAATAGTCCCCAAACTTCAGGCAATAAATAATTATTCCCATGGGCAGCGTATCCTGTGACTTTCAGCTCATTTGGCGACAAACTTTTGTTGTGCTACACCAAATCTCCCAAAAATGCACACAATGGGAGATTCTATCCATGGGCAGCTTATTCTGTGACTTTCAGCTCATTTGGTTGATTTTGATCACCACAAAATTTTGTCGTCGATTCTTTCGAAGCTGCAAGCAATGGATATTTCCTCCCACATGGGCAGCCTTTTTTGTGACTTTCAGCTCATTTGGTTGATTTTGATCACCACAATATTATGTCACCAATTGTCCCCAAACTGCAGGCAATAAATAATTCCTCCCATGGGCAGCGTATTCTGTGACATTCAGCTCATTTAGCGACCAACTTTCAGTTTTGTGGGATTTGGTTCAGCACAACAAAAGTTGGTCGCCAAATGAGCTGAATGTCACAGAATACGCTGCCCATGGGAGGAATTATTTATTGCCTGCAGTTTGGGGACAATTGGTGACAAAATTTTGTGGTGATCAAAATCAACCAAATGAGCTGAAAGTCACAGAATAAGCTGCACTTGGGAAAAATTTCCTATTGTGTTAAGTTTTGTGGGATTTGGTTCAGCACAATGGGAAATTCTTCCCATGGGCAGCTTATTCTGTGACTTTCAGCTCATTTGGTTGATTTTGATCACCACAAAATTTTGTCACTAAATCCTTCGAACCTGCAAGCAATAGATATTTCCTGGCATGGGCAGCCTATTCTGTAACTTTCAGCTCATTTGGTTGATTTTGATCACCACAAAGTTTTATCACCGATTCCTCCCAAACTGCACTCAATGGAAGTTTATTCCCAATTGGCAGATTATTCTGTGACTTTCAGTTCATTTGGTGACCAACTTTACTTGTGCTAAACCAAATCCCACAAAACTGCACACAATGGAAATTTCTTCCCATATTTTGTGACTTTCAAGTCATTTAGTTGATTTTGATCACCAAAAAATGTTTTCACCGATTTGTCCCCAGGCTGCAGGCAATGGATAATTCCTCCCATGGGCAGCGTATTCTGTGACATTCAGCTCATTTGGCGACCAACTTTTGTTGTGCTGAACCAAATCCCACAAAAATGAACACAATGGGAAATTCTTCCCATGGGCAGCTTATTCTGTGACTTTCAGCTCATTTGGTTGATTTTGATCACCAAAAACTTGTCACCGATTCCTCCCAAACTGAAGTTAATGAATAATTCTTCCCATTTGCAGCTTATTCTGTGACTTTCAGCTTATTTGTTTGATTTTGATCACCTCAAAATTTTGTCACCGATTGTCCCCAAACTGCACACAATGGATGTTTCTGCTCATGGGCAGCGTATTCTGTAATTTTCAGCTCATTTGGCGACCAACTTTTGTTGTGCTGAACCAAATCCCACAAAAATGAACACAATGGGAAATTCTTCCCATGGGCAGCTTATTCTGTGACTTTCAGCTCATTTGGTTGATTTTGATCACCAAAAAATTGTCACCGATTCCTCCCAAACTGAAGTTAATGAATAATTCTTCCCATTTGCAGCTTATTCTGTGACTTTCAGCTTATTTGTTTGATTTTAATCACCACAAAATTTTAAGTCACCGATTCCTCCCAAACTGCACACAATAGAATTTTCTTCGCATGGGCAGCTTATTCTGTGACTTTCAGCTCATTTGGTTGATTTTGATCACCACAATATTTTGTCACCAATCGTCCCCAAACTTCAGGCAATAAATAATTATTCCCATGGGCAGCGTATTCTGTGACTTTCAGCTCATTTGGTTGATTTTGATCACCACAAAATTTTGTCGTCGATTCTTTCGAAGCTGCAAGCAATGGATATTTCCTCCCACATGGGCAGCCTTTTTTGTGACTTTCAGCTCATTTGGTTGATTTTGATCACCACAATATTTTGTCACCAATTGTCCCCAAACTGCAGGCAATAAATAATTCCTCCCATGGGCAGCGTATTCTGTGACATTCAGCTCATTTAGCGACCAACTTTCAGTTTTGTGGGATTTGGTTCAGCACAACAAAAGTTGGTCGCCAAATGAGCTGAATGTCACAGAATACGCTGCCCATGGGAGGAATTATTTATTGCCTGCAGTTTGGGGACAATTGGTGACAAAATTTTGTGGTGATCAAAATCAACCAAATGAGCTGAAAGTCACAGAATAAGCTGCACTTGGGAAAAATTTCCTATTGTGTTCAGTTTTGTGGGATTTAGTTCAGCACAATGTGAAATTCTTCCCATGGGCAGCTTATTCTGTGACTTTCAGCTCATTTGGTTGATTTTGATCACCACAAAATTTTGTCACTAAAACCTTCGAACCTGCAAGCAATAGATATTTCCTGGCATGGGCAGCCTATTCTGTGACTTTCAGCTCATTTGGTTGATTTTGATCACCACAAAGTTTTATCACCGATTCCTCCCAAACTGCACACAATGGAAGTTTATTCCCATGGGCAGGCTATTCTGTGACTTTCAGCTCATTTGGCGACCAACCTTTGTTGTGCTACACCAAATCTCCCAAAAATGCACACAATGGGAGATTTTTCCCAATTGGCAGCTTATTCTGTGTCTTTCAGTTCATTTGGTGACCAACTTTACTTGTGCTAAACCAAATCCCACAAAACTGCACACAATGGAAATTTCTTCCCATATTTTGTGACTTTCAGTTCATTTAGTTGATTTTGATCACCAAAAAATGTTGTCACCGATTTGTCCCCAGGCTGAAGGCAATGGATATTTCCTGCCATGGGCAGCGTATTCTGCCATTTTAAGCTCATTTGGCTACCAACTTTTGTTGTGCTGAACCAAATCCCACAAAACTGAACACAATGGAAATTTCTTCCCATGGACAGGCTATTCTGTGACTTTTCAGCTCATTTGGTTGATTTTGATTACCACAGTATTTTGTCACCAATTGTCCCCAAACTGCAGGCAATAAATAATTCCTCCCATGGGCAGCGTATTCTGTGACATTCAGCTCATTTGGCGACCAACTTTTGTTGTGCTGAACCAAATCCCACAAAAATGAACACAATGGGAAATTCTGTCACCGATTCCTCCCAAACTGCACACAATAGATGTTTCTTCCCATGGGAAGCCAATTCTTTGACTTTCAGCTCATTTGTTTGATTTTGATCACCAAAAAATTATCACCGATTCCTCCCAAACAGAAGTTAATGAATAATTCTTCCCATTTGCAACTTATGCTGTGACTTTCAGCTCATTTGTTTGATTTTGATCAACACAAAATTTTTGTCACCGATTGTCCCCAAACTGCACACAATGGATGTTTCTGCTCATGGGCAGCGTATTCTGTCATTTTCAGCTCATTTGGCCACCAACTTTTGTTGTGCTGAACCAAATACCACAAAACTGAACACAATGGGAAATTCTTCCCATGGGCAGGCTATTCTGTGACTTTCAGCTCATTTGTTTGATTTTGATCAACACAAAATTTTGTCACCGATTGTCCCCAAACTGCACACACTGGATGTTTCTGCACATGGGCAACTTATTCTGTGATATTCAGCTCATTTGGCGACCAACTTTTGTTGTGCTACACCAAATCTCCCAAAACACAATGCAAGATTCTGCCCAAAGTGCACACAATGGAAGTTTCTTCCCATGGGCAGCATATTCTGTGACTTTCAGCTCATTTGGCGACCAACTTCTGTGCTAAACCAAATCCACCAAAACTGCTCACAATGGACGTTTCTTTCCATGGGCAGCTTATTCTGTGACTTTCAGCTCATTTGGTTGATTTTGATCACGACAAAATTTTGTCACCAATTGTCCCCAAACTATAGGCAATAAATAATTCTTCCCATGGGTAGCGTATTCTGTGACTTTCAGCTCATTTGGTTGATTTTAATCACCACAAAATTTTAAGTCACCGATTCCTCCCAAACTGCACACAATAGAATTTTCTTCGCATGGGCAGCTTATTCTGTGACTTTCAGCTCATTTGGTTGATTTTGATCACCACAATATTTTGTCACCAATCGTCCCCAAACTTCAGGCAATAAATAATTATTCCCATGGGCAGCGTATTCTGTGACTTTCAGCTCATTTGGTTGATTTTGATCACCACAAAATTTTGTCGTCGATTCTTTCGAAGCTGCAAGCAATGGATATTTCCTCCCACATGGGCAGCCTTTTTTGTGACTTTCAGCTCATTTGGTTGATTTTGATCACCACAATATTTTGTCACCAATTGTCCCCAAACTGCAGGCAATAAATAATTCCTCCCATGGGCAGCGTATTCTGTGACATTCAGCTCATTTAGCGACCAACTTTCAGTTTTGTGGGATTTGGTTCAGCACAACAAAAGTTGGTCGCCAAATGAGCTGAATGTCACAGAATACGCTGCCCATGGGAGGAATTATTTATTGCCTGCAGTTTGGGGACAATTGGTGACAAAATTTTGTGGTGATCAAAATCAACCAAATGAGCTGAAAGTCACAGAATAAGCTGCACTTGGGAAAAATTTCCTATTGTGTTCAGTTTTGTGGGATTTAGTTCAGCACAATGGGAAATTCTTCCCATGGGCAGCTTATTCTGTGACTTTCAGCTCATTTGGTTGATTTTGATCACCACAAAATTTTGTCACTAAATCCTTCGAACCTGCAAGCAATAGATATTTCCTGGCATGGGCAGCCTATTCTGTGACTTTCAGCTCATTTGGTTGATTTTGATCACCACAAAGTTTTATCACCGATTCCTCCCAAACTGCACACAATGGAGGTTTATTCCCATGGGCAGGCTATTCTGTGACTTTCAGCTCATTCTGCGACCAACCTTTGTTGTGCTACACCAAATCTCCCAAAAATGCACACAATGGGAGATTTTTCCCAATTGGCAGCTTATTCTGTGTCTTTCAGTTCATTTGGTGACCAACTTTACTTGTGCTAAACCAAATCCCACAAAACTGCACACAATGGAAATTTCTTCCCATATTTTGTGACTTTCAGTTCATTTAGTTGATTTTGATCACCAAAAAATGTTGTCACCGATTTGTCCCCAGGCTGAAGGCAATGGATATTTCCTGCCATGGGCAGCGTATTCTGCCATTTTCAGCTCATTTGGCGACCAACTTTTGTTGTGCTGAACCAAATCCCACAAAAATGAACACAATGGGAAATTCTGTCACCGATTCCTCCCAAACCGCACACAATAGATGTTTCTTCCCATGGGAAGCCAATTCTTTGACTTTCAGCTCATTTGTTTGATTTTGATCACCAAAAAATTATCACCGATTCCTCCCAAACAGAAGTTAATGAATAATTCTTCCCATTTGCAACTTATGCTGTGACTTTCAGCTCATTTGTTTGATTTTGATCAACACAAAATTTTTGTCACCGATTGTCCCCAAACTGCACACAATGGATGTTTCTGCTCATGGGCAGCGTATTCTGTCATTTTCAGCTCATTTGGCCACCAACTTTTGTTGTGCTGAACCAAATACCACAAAACTGAACACAATGGGAAATTCTTCCCATGGGCAGGCTATTCTGTGACTTTCAGCTCATTTGTTTGATTTTGATCAACACAAGATTTTGTCACCGATTGTCCCCAAACTGCACACACTGGATGTTTCTGCACATGGGCAACTTATTCTGTGATATTCAGCTCATTTGGCGACCAACTTTTGTTGTGCTACACCAAATCTCCCAAAACACAATGCAAGATTCTGCCCAAAGTGCACACAATGGAAGTTTCTTCCCATGGGCAGCATATTCTGTGACTTTCAGCTCATTTGGCGACCAACTTCTGTGCTAAACCAAATCCACCAAAACTGCTCACAATGGACGTTTCTTTCCATGGGCAGCTTATTCTGTGACTTTCAGCTCATTTGGTTGATTTTGATCACGACAAAATTTTGTCACCAATTGTCCCCAAACTATAGGCAATAAATAATTCTTCCCATGGGTAGCGTATTCTGTGACTTTCAGCTCATTTGGTTGATTTTGATCACCACAATATTTTGTCACCAATAGTCCCCAAACTTCAGGCAATAAATAATTATTCCCATGGGCAGCGTATCCTGTGACTTTCAGCTCATTTGGCGACAAACTTTTGTTGTGCTACACCAAATCTCCCAAAAATGCACACAATGGGAGATTCTATCCATGGGCAGCTTATTCTGTGACTTTCAGCTCATTTGGTTGATTTTGATCACCACAAAATTTTGTCGTCGATTCTTTCGAAGCTGCAAGCAATGGATATTTCCTCCCACATGGGCAGCCTTTTTTGTGACTTTCAGCTCATTTGGTTGATTTTGATCACCACAATATTATGTCACCAATTGTCCCCAAACTGCAGGCAATAAATAATTCCTCCCATGGGCAGCGTATTCTGTGACATTCAGCTCATTTAGCGACCAACTTTCAGTTTTGTGGGATTTGGTTCAGCACAACAAAAGTTGGTCGCCAAATGAGCTGAATGTCACAGAATACGCTGCCCATGGGAGGAATTATTTATTGCCTGCAGTTTGGGGACAATTGGTGACAAAATTTTGTGGTGATCAAAATCAACCAAATGAGCTGAAAGTCACAGAATAAGCTGCACTTGGGAAAAATTTCCTATTGTGTTCAGTTTTGTGGGATTTGGTTCAGCACAATGGGAAATTCTTCCCATGGGCAGCTTATTTTGTGACTTTCAGTTCATTTAGTTGATTTTGATCACCAAAAAATGTTTTCACCGATTTGTCCCCAGGCTGCAGGCAATGGATATTTCCTGCCATGGGCAGCTTATTCTGCCATTTTCAGCTCATTTGGCGACCAACTTTTGTTGTGCTGAACCAAATCCCAGAAAACCGAACACAATGGAAATTTCTTCCCATGGACAGGCTATTCTGTGACTTTTCAGCTCATTTGGTTGATTTTGATCACCACAGTATTTTGTCACCAATTGTCCCCAAACTGCAGGCAATAAATAATTCCTCCCATGGGCAGCGTATTCTGTGACATTCAGCTCATTTGGCGACCAACTTTTGTTGTGCTGAACCAAATCCCACAAAAATGAACACAATGGGAAATTCTTCCCATGGGCAGCTTATTCTGTGACTTTCAGCTCATTTGGTTGATTTTGATCACCAAAAAATTGTCACCGATTCCTCCCAAACTGAAGTTAATGAATAATTCTTCCCATTTGCAGCTTATTCTGTGACTTTCAGCTTATTTGTTTGATTTTAATCACCACAAAATTTTAAGTCACCGATTCCTCCCAAACTGCACACAATAGAATTTTCTTCGCATGGGCAGCTTATTCTGTGACTTTCAGCTCATTTGGTTGATTTTGATCACCACAATATTTTGTCACCAATCGTCCCCAAACTTCAGGCAATAAATAATTATTCCCATGGGCAGCGTATTCTGTGACTTTCAGCTCATTTGGTTGATTTTGATCACCACAAAATTTTGTCGTCGATTCTTTCGAAGCTGCAAGCAATGGATATTTCCTCCCACATGGGCAGCCTTTTTTGTGACTTTCAGCTCATTTGGTTGATTTTGATCACCACAATATTTTGTCACCAATTGTCCCCAAACTGCAGGCAATAAATAATTCCTCCCATGGGCAGCGTATTCTGTGACATTCAGCTCATTTAGCGACCAACTTTCAGTTTTGTGGGATTTGGTTCAGCACAACAAAAGTTGGTCGCCAAATGAGCTGAATGTCACAGAATACGCTGCCCATGGGAGGAATTATTTATTGCCTGCAGTTTGGGGACAATTGGTGACAAAATTTTGTGGTGATCAAAATCAACCAAATGAGCTGAAAGTCACAGAATAAGCTGCACTTGGGAAAAATTTCCTATTGTGTTCAGTTTTGTGGGATTTAGTTCAGCACAATGGGAAATTCTTCCCATGGGCAGCTTATTCTGTGACTTTCAGCTCATTTGGTTGATTTTGATCACCACAAAATTTTGTCACTAAATCCTTCGAACCTGCAAGCAATAGATATTTCCTGGCATGGGCAGCCTATTCTGTGACTTTCAGCTCATTTGGTTGATTTTGATCACCACAAAGTTTTATCACCGATTCCTCCCAAACTGCACACAATGGAGGTTTATTCCCATGGGCAGGCTATTCTGTGACTTTCAGCTCATTCTGCGACCAACCTTTGTTGTGCTACACCAAATCTCCCAAAAATGCACACAATGGGAGATTTTTCCCAATTGGCAGCTTATTCTGTGTCTTTCAGTTCATTTGGTGACCAACTTTACTTGTGCTAAACCAAATCCCACAAAACTGCACACAATGGAAATTTCTTCCCATATTTTGTGACTTTCAGTTCATTTAGTTGATTTTGATCACCAAAAAATGTTGTCACCGATTTGTCCCCAGGCTGAAGGCAATGGATATTTCCTGCCATGGGCAGCGTATTCTGCCATTTTCAGCTCATTTGGCGACCAACTTTTGTTGTGCTGAACCAAATCCCACAAAAATGAACACAATGGGAAATTCTGTCACCGATTCCTCCCAAACCGCACACAATAGATGTTTCTTCCCATGGGAAGCCAATTCTTTGACTTTCAGCTCATTTGTTTGATTTTGATCACCAAAAAATTATCACCGATTCCTCCCAAACAGAAGTTAATGAATAATTCTTCCCATTTGCAACTTATGCTGTGACTTTCAGCTCATTTGTTTGATTTTGATCAACACAAAATTTTTGTCACCGATTGTCCCCAAACTGCACACAATGGATGTTTCTGCTCATGGGCAGCGTATTCTGTCATTTTCAGCTCATTTGGCCACCAACTTTTGTTGTGCTGAACCAAATACCACAAAACTGAACACAATGGGAAATTCTTCCCATGGGCAGGCTATTCTGTGACTTTCAGCTCATTTGTTTGATTTTGATCAACACAAGATTTTGTCACCGATTGTCCCCAAACTGCACACACTGGATGTTTCTGCACATGGGCAACTTATTCTGTGATATTCAGCTCATTTGGCGACCAACTTTTGTTGTGCTACACCAAATCTCCCAAAACACAATGCAAGATTCTGCCCAAAGTGCACACAATGGAAGTTTCTTCCCATGGGCAGCATATTCTGTGACTTTCAGCTCATTTGGCGACCAACTTCTGTGCTAAACCAAATCCACCAAAACTGCTCACAATGGACGTTTCTTTCCATGGGCAGCTTATTCTGTGACTTTCAGCTCATTTGGTTGATTTTGATCACGACAAAATTTTGTCACCAATTGTCCCCAAACTATAGGCAATAAATAATTCTTCCCATGGGTAGCGTATTCTGTGACTTTCAGCTCATTTGGTTGATTTTGATCACCACAATATTTTGTCACCAATAGTCCCCAAACTTCAGGCAATAAATAATTATTCCCATGGGCAGCGTATCCTGTGACTTTCAGCTCATTTGGCGACAAACTTTTGTTGTGCTACACCAAATCTCCCAAAAATGCACACAATGGGAGATTCTATCCATGGGCAGCTTATTCTGTGACTTTCAGCTCATTTGGTTGATTTTGATCACCACAAAATTTTGTCGTCGATTCTTTCGAAGCTGCAAGCAATGGATATTTCCTCCCACATGGGCAGCCTTTTTTGTGACTTTCAGCTCATTTGGTTGATTTTGATCACCACAATATTATGTCACCAATTGTCCCCAAACTGCAGGCAATAAATAATTCCTCCCATGGGCAGCGTATTCTGTGACATTCAGCTCATTTAGCGACCAACTTTCAGTTTTGTGGGATTTGGTTCAGCACAACAAAAGTTGGTCGCCAAATGAGCTGAATGTCACAGAATACGCTGCCCATGGGAGGAATTATTTATTGCCTGCAGTTTGGGGACAATTGGTGACAAAATTTTGTGGTGATCAAAATCAACCAAATGAGCTGAAAGTCACAGAATAAGCTGCACTTGGGAAAAATTTCCTATTGTGTTCAGTTTTGTGGGATTTGGTTCAGCACAATGGGAAATTCTTCCCATGGGCAGCTTATTTTGTGACTTTCAGTTCATTTAGTTGATTTTGATCACCAAAAAATGTTTTCACCGATTTGTCCCCAGGCTGCAGGCAATGGATATTTCCTGCCATGGGCAGCTTATTCTGCCATTTTCAGCTCATTTGGCGACCAACTTTTGTTGTGCTGAACCAAATCCCAGAAAACCGAACACAATGGAAATTTCTTCCCATGGACAGGCTATTCTGTGACTTTTCAGCTCATTTGGTTGATTTTGATCACCACAGTATTTTGTCACCAATTGTCCCCAAACTGCAGGCAATAAATAATTCCTCCCATGGGCAGCGTATTCTGTGACATTCAGCTCATTTGGCGACCAACTTTTGTTGTGCTGAACCAAATCCCACAAAAATGAACACAATGGGAAATTCTTCCCATGGGCAGCTTATTCTGTGACTTTCAGCTCATTTGGTTGATTTTGATCACCAAAAAATTGTCACCGATTCCTCCCAAACTGAAGTTAATGAATAATTCTTCCCATTTGCAGCTTATTCTGTGACTTTCAGCTTATTTGTTTGATTTTAATCACCACAAAATTTTAAGTCACCGATTCCTCCCAAACTGCACACAATAGAATTTTCTTCGCATGGGCAGCTTATTCTGTGACTTTCAGCTCATTTGGTTGATTTTGATCACCACAATATTTTGTCACCAATCGTCCCCAAACTTCAGGCAATAAATAATTATTCCCATGGGCAGCGTATTCTGTGACTTTCAGCTCATTTGGTTGATTTTGATCACCACAAAATTTTGTCGTCGATTCTTTCGAAGCTGCAAGCAATGGATATTTCCTCCCACATGGGCAGCCTTTTTTGTGACTTTCAGCTCATTTGGTTGATTTTGATCACCACAATATTTTGTCACCAATTGTCCCCAAACTGCAGGCAATAAATAATTCCTCCCATGGGCAGCGTATTCTGTGACATTCAGCTCATTTAGCGACCAACTTTCAGTTTTGTGGGATTTGGTTCAGCACAACAAAAGTTGGTCGCCAAATGAGCTGAATGTCACAGAATACGCTGCCCATGGGAGGAATTATTTATTGCCTGCAGTTTGGGGACAATTGGTGACAAAATTTTGTGGTGATCAAAATCAACCAAATGAGCTGAAAGTCACAGAATAAGCTGCACTTGGGAAAAATTTCCTATTGTGTTCAGTTTTGTGGGATTTAGTTCAGCACAATGGGAAATTCTTCCCATGGGCAGCTTATTCTGTGACTTTCAGCTCATTTGGTTGATTTTGATCACCACAAAATTTTGTCACTAAATCCTTCGAACCTGCAAGCAATAGATATTTCCTGGCATGGGCAGCCTATTCTGTGACTTTCAGCTCATTTGGTTGATTTTGATCACCACAAAGTTTTATCACCGATTCCTCCCAAACTGCACACAATGGAGGTTTATTCCCATGGGCAGGCTATTCTGTGACTTTCAGCTCATTCTGCGACCAACCTTTGTTGTGCTACACCAAATCTCCCAAAAATGCACACAATGGGAGATTTTTCCCAATTGGCAGCTTATTCTGTGTCTTTCAGTTCATTTGGTGACCAACTTTACTTGTGCTAAACCAAATCCCACAAAACTGCACACAATGGAAATTTCTTCCCATATTTTGTGACTTTCAGTTCATTTAGTTGATTTTGATCACCAAAAAATGTTGTCACCGATTTGTCCCCAGGCTGAAGGCAATGGATATTTCCTGCCATGGGCAGCGTATTCTGCCATTTTCAGCTCATTTGGCGACCAATTTTTGTTGTGCTGAACCAAATCCCACAAAAATGAACACAATGGGAAATTCTGTCACCGATTCCTCCCAAACCGCACACAATAGATGTTTCTTCCCATGGGAAGCCAATTCTTTGACTTTCAGCTCATTTGTTTGATTTTGATCACCAAAAAATTATCACCGATTCCTCCCAAACAGAAGTTAATGAATAATTCTTCCCATTTGCAACTTATGCTGTGACTTTCAGCTCATTTGTTTGATTTTGATCAACACAAAATTTTTGTCACCGATTGTCCCCAAACTGCACACAATGGATGTTTCTGCTCATGGGCAGCGTATTCTGTCATTTTCAGCTCATTTGGCCACCAACTTTTGTTGTGCTGAACCAAATACCACAAAACTGAACACAATGGGAAATTCTTCCCATGGGCAGGCTATTCTGTGACTTTCAGCTCATTTGTTTGATTTTGATCAACACAAGATTTTGTCACCGATTGTCCCCAAACTGCACACACTGGATGTTTCTGCACATGGGCAACTTATTCTGTGATATTCAGCTCATTTGGCGACCAACTTTTGTTGTGCTACACCAAATCTCCCAAAACACAATGCAAGATTCTGCCCAAAGTGCACACAATGGAAGTTTCTTCCCATGGGCAGCATATTCTGTGACTTTCAGCTCATTTGGCGACCAACTTCTGTGCTAAACCAAATCCACCAAAACTGCTCACAATGGACGTTTCTTTCCATGGGCAGCTTATTCTGTGACTTTCAGCTCATTTGGTTGATTTTGATCACGACAAAATTTTGTCACCAATTGTCCCCAAACTATAGGCAATAAATAATTCTTCCCATGGGTAGCGTATTCTGTGACTTTCAGCTCATTTGGTTGATTTTGATCACCACAATATTTTGTCACCAATAGTCCCCAAACTTCAGGCAATAAATAATTATTCCCATGGGCAGCGTATCCTGTGACTTTCAGCTCATTTGGCGACAAACTTTTGTTGTGCTACACCAAATCTCCCAAAAATGCACACAATGGGAGATTCTATCCATGGGCAGCTTATTCTGTGACTTTCAGCTCATTTGGTTGATTTTGATCACCACAAAATTTTGTCGTCGATTCTTTCGAAGCTGCAAGCAATGGATATTTCCTCCCACATGGGCAGCCTTTTTTGTGACTTTCAGCTCATTTGGTTGATTTTGATCACCACAATATTATGTCACCAATTGTCCCCAAACTGCAGGCAATAAATAATTCCTCCCATGGGCAGCGTATTCTGTGACATTCAGCTCATTTAGCGACCAACTTTCAGTTTTGTGGGATTTGGTTCAGCACAACAAAAGTTGGTCGCCAAATGAGCTGAATGTCACAGAATACGCTGCCCATGGGAGGAATTATTTATTGCCTGCAGTTTGGGGACAATTGGTGACAAAATTTTGTGGTGATCAAAATCAACCAAATGAGCTGAAAGTCACAGAATAAGCTGCACTTGGGAAAAATTTCCTATTGTGTTCAGTTTTGTGGGATTTGGTTCAGCACAATGGGAAATTCTTCCCATGGGCAGCTTATTTTGTGACTTTCAGTTCATTTAGTTGATTTTGATCACCAAAAAATGTTTTCACCGATTTGTCCCCAGGCTGCAGGCAATGGATATTTCCTGCCATGGGCAGCTTATTCTGCCATTTTCAGCTCATTTGGCGACCAACTTTTGTTGTGCTGAACCAAATCCCAGAAAACCGAACACAATGGAAATTTCTTCCCATGGACAGGCTATTCTGTGACTTTTCAGCTCATTTGGTTGATTTTGATCACCACAGTATTTTGTCACCAATTGTCCCCAAACTGCAGGCAATAAATAATTCCTCCCATGGGCAGCGTATTCTGTGACATTCAGCTCATTTGGCGACCAACTTTTGTTGTGCTGAACCAAATCCCACAAAAATGAACACAATGGGAAATTCTTCCCATGGGCAGCTTATTCTGTGACTTTCAGCTCATTTGGTTGATTTTGATCACCAAAAAATTGTCACCGATTCCTCCCAAACTGAAGTTAATGAATAATTCTTCCCATTTGCAGCTTATTCTGTGACTTTCAGCTTATTTGTTTGATTTTGATCACCTCAAAATTTTGTCACCGATTGTCCCCAAACTGCACACAATGGATGTTTCTGCTCATGGGCAACTTATTCTGTTGATATTCAGCTCATTTGGCGAGCAACTTTTGTTGTGCTACACCAAATCTCCCAAAACACAATGCAAGATTCTGCCCAAAGTGCACACAATGGAAGTTTCTTCCCATGGGCAGCATATTCTGTGACTTTCAGCTCATTTGGCGACCAACTTCTGTGCTAAATCAAATCCACCAAAACTGCACACAATGGGCGTTTCTTCCCATGGGCAGCGTATTCTACAATTTTAAGCTCATTTGGCGACCAACTTTTGTTGTGCTGAACCAAATCCCACAAAACTGAACACAATGGAAATTTCTTCCCATGGGCAGGCTATTCTGTGCCTTTTTAGCTCATTTGGTTGATTTTGATCACCACAATATTTTGTCAACAATTGTCCCCAAACTGCAGGCAATAAATAATTCCTCCCATGGGCAGCGTATTCTGTGACATTAAGCTCAATTGGCGACCAACTTTTGTTGTGCTGAACCAAATCCCACAAAACTGAACACAATGGGAAATTCTGTCACCGATTCCTCCCAAACTGCACACAATAGATGTTTCTTCCCATGGGAAGCCAATTCTTTGACTTTCAGCTCATTTGTTTGATTTTGATCACCAAAAAATTATCACCGATTCCTCCCAAACAGAAGTTAATGAATAATTCTTCCCATTTGCAACTTATGCTGTGACTTTCAGCTCATTTGTTTGATTTTGATCAACACAAAATTTTTGTCACCGATTGTCCCCAAACTGCACACAATGGATGTTTCTGCTCATGGGCAGCGTATTCTGTAATTTTCAGCTCATTTGGCCACCAACTTTTGTTGTGCTGAACCAAATACCACAAAACTGAACACATGGGAAATTCTTCCCATGGGCAGGCTATTCTGTGACTTTCAGCTCATTTGTTTGATTTTGATCAACACAAAATTTTGTCACCGATTGTCCCCAAACTGCACACACTGGATGTTTCTGCTCATGGGCAACTTATTCTGTGATATTCAGCTCATTTGGCGACCAACTTTTGTTGTGCTACACCAAATCTCCCAAAACACAATGCAAGATTCTGCCCAAAGTGCACACAATGGAAGTTTCTTCCCATGGGCAGCATATTCTGTGACTTTCAGCTCATTTGGCGACCAACTTCTGTGCTAAACCAAATCCACCAAAACTGCTCACAATGGACGTTTCTTTCCATGGGCAGCTTATTCTGTGACTTTCAGCTCATTTGGTTGATTTTGATCACGACAAAATTTTGTCACCAATTGTCCCCAAACTATAGGCAATAAATAATTCTTCCCATGGGTAGCGTATTCTGTGACTTTCAGCTCATTTGGTTGATTTTGATCACCACAATATTTTGTCACCAATAGTCCCCAAACTTCAGGCAATAAATAATTATTCCCATGGGCAGCGTATCCTGTGACTTTCAGCTCATTTGGCGACAAACTTTTGTTGTGCTACACCAAATCTCCCAAAAATGCACACAATGGGAGATTCTATCCATGGGCAGCTTATTCTGTGACTTTCAGCTCATTTGGTTGATTTTGATCACCACAAAATTTTGTCGTCGATTCTTTCGAAGCTGCAAGCAATGGATATTTCCTCCCACATGGGCAGCCTTTTTTGTGACTTTCAGCTCATTTGGTTGATTTTGATCACCACAATATTATGTCACCAATTGTCCCCAAACTGCAGGCAATAAATAATTCCTCCCATGGGCAGCGTATTCTGTGACATTCAGCTCATTTAGCGACCAACTTTCAGTTTTGTGGGATTTGGTTCAGCACAACAAAAGTTGGTCGCCAAATGAGCTGAATGTCACAGAATACGCTGCCCATGGGAGGAATTATTTATTGCCTGCAGTTTGGGGACAATTGGTGACAAAATTTTGTGGTGATCAAAATCAACCAAATGAGCTGAAAGTCACAGAATAAGCTGCACTTGGGAAAAATTTCCTATTGTGTTCAGTTTTGTGGGATTTGGTTCAGCACAATGGGAAATTCTTCCCATGGGCAGCTTATTTTGTGACTTTCAGTTCATTTAGTTGATTTTGATCACCAAAAAATGTTTTCACCGATTTGTCCCCAGGCTGCAGGCAATGGATATTTCCTGCCATGGGCAGCTTATTCTGCCATTTTCAGCTCATTTGGCGACCAACTTTTGTTGTGCTGAACCAAATCCCAGAAAACCGAACACAATGGAAATTTCTTCCCATGGACAGGCTATTCTGTGACTTTTCAGCTCATTTGGTTGATTTTGATCACCACAGTATTTTGTCACCAATTGTCCCCAAACTGCAGGCAATAAATAATTCCTCCCATGGGCAGCGTATTCTGTGACATTCAGCTCATTTGGCGACCAACTTTTGTTGTGCTGAACCAAATCCCACAAAAATGAACACAATGGGAAATTCTTCCCATGGGCAGCTTATTCTGTGACTTTCAGCTCATTTGGTTGATTTTGATCACCAAAAAATTGTCACCGATTCCTCCCAAACTGAAGTTAATGAATAATTCTTCCCATTTGCAGCTTATTCTGTGACTTTCAGCTTATTTGTTTGATTTTGATCACCTCAAAATTTTGTCACCGATTGTCCCCAAACTGCACACAATGGATGTTTCTGCTCATGGGCAACTTATTCTGTTGATATTCAGCTCATTTGGCGAGCAACTTTTGTTGTGCTACACCAAATCTCCCAAAACACAATGCAAGATTCTGCCCAAAGTGCACACAATGGAAGTTTCTTCCCATGGGCAGCATATTCTGTGACTTTCAGCTCATTTGGCGACCAACTTCTGTGCTAAATCAAATCCACCAAAACTGCACACAATGGGCGTTTCTTCCCATGGGCAGCGTATTCTACAATTTTAAGCTCATTTGGCGACCAACTTTTGTTGTGCTGAACCAAATCCCACAAAACTGAACACAATGGAAATTTCTTCCCATGGGCAGGCTATTCTGTGCCTTTTTAGCTCATTTGGTTGATTTTGATCACCACAATATTTTGTCAACAATTGTCCCCAAACTGCAGGCAATAAATAATTCCTCCCATGGGCAGCGTATTCTGTGACATTAAGCTCAATTGGCGACCAACTTTTGTTGTGCTGAACCAAATCCCACAAAACTGAACACAATGGGAAATTCTGTCACCGATTCCTCCCAAACTGCACACAATAGATGTTTCTTCCCATGGGAAGCCAATTCTTTGACTTTCAGCTCATTTGTTTGATTTTGATCACCAAAAAATTATCACCGATTCCTCCCAAACAGAAGTTAATGAATAATTCTTCCCATTTGCAACTTATGCTGTGACTTTCAGCTCATTTGTTTGATTTTGATCAACACAAAATTTTTGTCACCGATTGTCCCCAAACTGCACACAATGGATGTTTCTGCTCATGGGCAGCGTATTCTGTAATTTTCAGCTCATTTGGCCACCAACTTTTGTTGTGCTGAACCAAATACCACAAAACTGAACACAATGGGAAATTCTTCCCATGGGCAGGCTATTCTGTGACTTTCAGCTCATTTGTTTGATTTTGATCAACACAAAATTTTGTCACCGATTGTCCCCAAACTGCACACACTGGATGTTTCTGCTCATGGGCAACTTATTCTGTGATATTCAGCTCATTTGGCGACCAACTTTTGTTGTGCTACACCAAATCTCCCAAAACACAATGCAAGATTCTGCCCAAAGTGCACACAATGGAAGTTTCTTCCCATGGGCAGCATATTCTGTGACTTTCAGCTCATTTGGCGACCAACTTCTGTGCTAAACCAAATCCACCAAAACTGCTCACAATGGACGTTTCTTCCCATGGGCAGCTTATTCTGTGACTTTCAGCTCATTTGGTTGATTTTGATCACCACAAAATTTTGTCACCAATTGTCCCCAAACTATAGGCAATAAATAATTCTTCCCATGGGTAGCGTATTCTGTGACTTTCAGCTCATTTGGTTGATTTTAATCACCACAAAATTTTAAGTCACCGATTCCTCCCAAACTGCACACAATAGAATTTTCTTCGCATGGGCAGCTTATTCTGTGACTTTCAGCTCATTTGGTTGATTTTGATCACCACAATATTTTGTCACCAATTGTCCCCAAACTTCAGGCAATAAATAATTATTCCCATGGGCAGCGTATTCTGTGACTTTCAGCTCATTTGGCGACAAACTTTTGTTGTGCTACACCAAATCTCCCAAAAATGCACACAATAGGAGATTCTATCCATGGGCAGCTTATTCTGTGACTTTCAGCTCATTTGGTTGATTTTGATCACCACAAAATTTTGTCGTCGATTCTTTCGAAGCTGCAAGCAATGGATATTTCCTCCCACATGGGCAGCCTTTTTTGTGACTTTCAGCTCATTTGGTTGATTTTGATCACCACAATATTTTGTCACCAATTGTCCCCAAACTGCAGGCAATAAATAATTCCTCCCATGGGCAGCGTATTCTGTGACATTCAGCTCATTTAGCGACCAACTTTCAGTTTTGTGGGATTTGGTTCAGCACAACAAAAGTTGGTCGCCAAATGAGCTGAATGTCACAGAATACGCTGCCCATGGGAGGAATTATTTATTGCCTGCAGTTTGGGGACAATTGGTGACAAAATTTTGTGGTGATCAAAATCAACCAAATGAGCTGAAAGTCACAGAATAAGCTGCACTTGGGAAAAATTTCCTATTGTGTTCAGTTTTGTGGGATTTAGTTCAGCACAATGGGAAATTCTTCCCATGGGCAGCTTATTCTGTGACTTTCAGCTCATTTGGTTGATTTTGATCACCACAAAATTTTGTCACTAAATCCTTCGAACCTGCAAGCAATAGATATTTCCTGGCATGGGCAGCCTATTCTGTGACTTTCAGCTCATTTGGTTGATTTTGATCACCACAAAGTTTTATCACCGATTCCTCCCAAACTGCACACAATGGAAGTTTATTCCCATGGGCAGGCTATTCTGTGACTTTCAGCTCATTCTGCGACCAACCTTTGTTGTGCTACACCAAATCTCCCAAAAATGCACACAATGGGAGATTTTTCCCAATTGGCAGCTTATTCTGTGTCTTTCAGTTCATTTGGTGACCAACTTTACTTGTGCTAAACCAAATCCCACAAAACTGCACACAATGGAAATTTCTTCCCATATTTTGTGACTTTCAGTTCATTTAGTTGATTTTGATCACCAAAAAATGTTGTCACCGATTTGTCCCCAGGCTGAAGGCAATGGATATTTCCTGCCATGGGCAGCGTATTCTGCCATTTTCAGCTCATTTGGCGACCAACTTTTGTTGTGCTGAACCAAATCCCACAAAAATGAACACAATGGGAAATTCTGTCACCGATTCCTCCCAAACTGCACACAATAGATGTTTCTTCCCATGGGAAGCCAATTTTTTGACTTTCAGCTCATTTGTTTGATTTTGATCACCAAAAAATTATCACCGATTCCTCCCAAACAGAAGTTAATGAATAATTCTTCCCATTTGCAACTTATGCTGTGACTTTCAGCTCATTTGTTTGATTTTGATCAACACAAAATTTTTGTCACCGATTGTCCCCAAACTGCACACAATGGATGTTTCTGCTCATGGGCAGCGTATTCTGTCATTTTCAGCTCATTTGGCCACCAACTTTTGTTGTGCTGAACCAAATACCACAAAACTGAACACAATGGGAAATTCTTCCCATGGGCAGGCTATTCTGTGACTTTCAGCTCATTTGTTTGATTTTGATCAACACAAAATTTTGTCACCGATTGTCCCCAAACTGCACACACTGGATGTTTCTGCACATGGGCAACTTATTCTGTGATATTCAGCTCATTTGGCGACCAACTTTTGTTGTGCTATACCAAATCTCCCAAAACACAATGCAAGATTCTGCCCAAAGTGCACACAATGGAAGTTTCTTCCCATGGGCAGCATATTCTGTGACTTTCAGCTCATTTGGCGACCAACTTCTGTGCTAAACCAAATCCACCAAAACTGCTCACAATGGACGTTTCTTTCCATGGGCAGCTTATTCTGTGACTTTCAGCTCATTTGGTTGATTTTGATCACGACAAAATTTTGTCACCAATTGTCCCCAAACTATAGGCAATAAATAATTCTTCCCATGGGTAGCGTATTCTGTGACTTTCAGCTCATTTGGTTGATTTTAATCACCACAAAATTTTAAGTCACCGATTCCTCCCAAACTGCACACAATAGAATTTTCTTCGCATGGGCAGCTTATTCTGTGACTTTCAGCTCATTTGGTTGATTTTGATCACCACAATATTTTGTCACCAATTGTCCCCAAACTTCAGGCAATAAATAATTATTCCCATGGGCAGCGTATTCTGTGACTTTCAGCTCATTTGGCGACAAACTTTTGTTGTGCTACACCAAATCTCCCAAAAATGCACACAATGGGAGATTCTATCCATGGGCAGCTTATTCTGTGACTTTCAGCTCATTTGGTTGATTTTGATCACCACAAAATTTTGTCGTCGATTCTTTCGAAGCTGCAAGCAATGGATATTTCCTCCCACATGGGCAGCCTTTTTTGTGACTTTCAGCTCAATTGGTTGATTTTGATCACCACAATATTTTGTCACCAATTGTCCCCAAACTGCAGGCAATAAATAATTCCTCCCATGGGCAGCGTATTCTGTGACATTCAGCTCATTTAGCGACCAACTTTCAGTTTTGTGGGATTTGGTTCAGCACAACAAAAGTTGGTCGCCAAATGAGCTGAATGTCACAGAATACGCTGCCCATGGGAGGAATTATTTATTGCCTGCAGTTTGGGGACAATTGGTGACAAAATTTTGTGGTGATCAAAATCAACCAAATGAGCTGAAAGTCACAGAATAAGCTGCACTTGGGAAAAATTTCCTATTGTGTTAAGTTTTGTGGGATTTGGTTCAGCACAATGGGAAATTCTTCCCATGGGCAGCTTATTCTGTGACTTTCAGCTCATTTGGTTGATTTTGATCACCACAAAATTTTGTCACTAAATCCTTCGAACCTGCAAGCAATAGATATTTCCTGGCATGGGCAGCCTATTCTGTAACTTTCAGCTCATTTGGTTGATTTTGATCACCACAAAGTTTTATCACCGATTCCTCCCAAACTGCACTCAATGGAAGTTTATTCCCAATTGGCAGATTATTCTGTGACTTTCAGTTCATTTGGTGACCAACTTTACTTGTGCTAAACCAAATCCCACAAAACTGCACACAATGGAAATTTCTTCCCATATTTTGTGACTTTCAAGTCATTTAGTTGATTTTGATCACCAAAAAATGTTTTCACCGATTTGTCCCCAGGCTGCAGGCAATGGATAATTCCTCCCATGGGCAGCGTATTCTGTGACATTCAGCTCATTTGGCGACCAACTTTTGTTGTGCTGAACCAAATCCCACAAAAATGAACACAATGGGAAATTCTGTCACCGATTCCTCCCAAACCGCACACAATAGATGTTTCTTCCCATGGGAAGCCAATTCTTTGACTTTCAGCTCATTTGTTTGATTTTGATCACCAAAAAATTATCACCGATTCCTCCCAAACAGAAGTTAATGAATAATTCTTCCCATTTGCAACTTATGCTGTGACTTTCAGCTCATTTGTTTGATTTTGATCAACACAAAATTTTTGTCACCGATTGTCCCCAAACTGCACACAATGGATGTTTCTGCTCATGGGCAGCGTATTCTGTCATTTTCAGCTCATTTGGCCACCAACTTTTGTTGTGCTGAACCAAATACCACAAAACTGAACACAATGGGAAATTCTTCCCATGGGCAGGCTATTCTGTGACTTTCAGCTCATTTGTTTGATTTTGATCAACACAAGATTTTGTCACCGATTGTCCCCAAACTGCACACACTGGATGTTTCTGCACATGGGCAACTTATTCTGTGATATTCAGCTCATTTGGCGACCAACTTTTGTTGTGCTACACCAAATCTCCCAAAACACAATGCAAGATTCTGCCCAAAGTGCACACAATGGAAGTTTCTTCCCATGGGCAGCATATTCTGTGACTTTCAGCTCATTTGGCGACCAACTTCTGTGCTAAACCAAATCCACCAAAACTGCTCACAATGGACGTTTCTTTCCATGGGCAGCTTATTCTGTGACTTTCAGCTCATTTGGTTGATTTTGATCACGACAAAATTTTGTCACCAATTGTCCCCAAACTATAGGCAATAAATAATTCTTCCCATGGGTAGCGTATTCTGTGACTTTCAGCTCATTTGGTTGATTTTGATCACCACAATATTTTGTCACCAATAGTCCCCAAACTTCAGGCAATAAATAATTATTCCCATGGGCAGCGTATCCTGTGACTTTCAGCTCATTTGGCGACAAACTTTTGTTGTGCTACACCAAATCTCCCAAAAATGCACACAATGGGAGATTCTATCCATGGGCAGCTTATTCTGTGACTTTCAGCTCATTTGGTTGATTTTGATCACCACAAAATTTTGTCGTCGATTCTTTCGAAGCTGCAAGCAATGGATATTTCCTCCCACATGGGCAGCCTTTTTTGTGACTTTCAGCTCATTTGGTTGATTTTGATCACCACAATATTATGTCACCAATTGTCCCCAAACTGCAGGCAATAAATAATTCCTCCCATGGGCAGCGTATTCTGTGACATTCAGCTCATTTAGCGACCAACTTTCAGTTTTGTGGGATTTGGTTCAGCACAACAAAAGTTGGTCGCCAAATGAGCTGAATGTCACAGAATACGCTGCCCATGGGAGGAATTATTTATTGCCTGCAGTTTGGGGACAATTGGTGACAAAATTTTGTGGTGATCAAAATCAACCAAATGAGCTGAAAGTCACAGAATAAGCTGCACTTGGGAAAAATTTCCTATTGTGTTCAGTTTTGTGGGATTTGGTTCAGCACAATGGGAAATTCTTCCCATGGGCAGCTTATTTTGTGACTTTCAGTTCATTTAGTTGATTTTGATCACCAAAAAATGTTTTCACCGATTTGTCCCCAGGCTGCAGGCAATGGATATTTCCTGCCATGGGCAGCTTATTCTGCCATTTTCAGCTCATTTGGCGACCAACTTTTGTTGTGCTGAACCAAATCCCAGAAAACCGAACACAATGGAAATTTCTTCCCATGGACAGGCTATTCTGTGACTTTTCAGCTCATTTGGTTGATTTTGATCACCACAGTATTTTGTCACCAATTGTCCCCAAACTGCAGGCAATAAATAATTCCTCCCATGGGCAGCGTATTCTGTGACATTCAGCTCATTTGGCGACCAACTTTTGTTGTGCTGAACCAAATCCCACAAAAATGAACACAATGGGAAATTCTTCCCATGGGCAGCTTATTCTGTGACTTTCAGCTCATTTGGTTGATTTTGATCACCAAAAAATTGTCACCGATTCCTCCCAAACTGAAGTTAATGAATAATTCTTCCCATTTGCAGCTTATTCTGTGACTTTCAGCTTATTTGTTTGATTTTGATCACCTCAAAATTTTGTCACCGATTGTCCCCAAACTGCACACAATGGATGTTTCTGCTCATGGGCAACTTATTCTGTTGATATTCAGCTCATTTGGCGAGCAACTTTTGTTGTGCTACACCAAATCTCCCAAAACACAATGCAAGATTCTGCCCAAAGTGCACACAATGGAAGTTTCTTCCCATGGGCAGCATATTCTGTGACTTTCAGCTCATTTGGCGACCAACTTCTGTGCTAAATCAAATCCACCAAAACTGCACACAATGGGCGTTTCTTCCCATGGGCAGCGTATTCTACAATTTTAAGCTCATTTGGCGACCAACTTTTGTTGTGCTGAACCAAATCCCACAAAACTGAACACAATGGAAATTTCTTCCCATGGGCAGGCTATTCTGTGCCTTTTTAGCTCATTTGGTTGATTTTGATCACCACAATATTTTGTCAACAATTGTCCCCAAACTGCAGGCAATAAATAATTCCTCCCATGGGCAGCGTATTCTGTGACATTAAGCTCAATTGGCGACCAACTTTTGTTGTGCTGAACCAAATCCCACAAAACTGAACACAATGGGAAATTCTGTCACCGATTCCTCCCAAACTGCACACAATAGATGTTTCTTCCCATGGGAAGCCAATTCTTTGACTTTCAGCTCATTTGTTTGATTTTGATCACCAAAAAATTATCACCGATTCCTCCCAAACAGAAGTTAATGAATAATTCTTCCCATTTGCAACTTATGCTGTGACTTTCAGCTCATTTGTTTGATTTTGATCAACACAAAATTTTTGTCACCGATTGTCCCCAAACTGCACACAATGGATGTTTCTGCTCATGGGCAGCGTATTCTGTAATTTTCAGCTCATTTGGCCACCAACTTTTGTTGTGCTGAACCAAATACCACAAAACTGAACACAATGGGAAATTCTTCCCATGGGCAGGCTATTCTGTGACTTTCAGCTCATTTGTTTGATTTTGATCAACACAAAATTTTGTCACCGATTGTCCCCAAACTGCACACACTGGATGTTTCTGCTCATGGGCAACTTATTCTGTGATATTCAGCTCATTTGGCGACCAACTTTTGTTGTGCTACACCAAATCTCCCAAAACACAATGCAAGATTCTGCCCAAAGTGCACACAATGGAAGTTTCTTCCCATGGGCAGCATATTCTGTGACTTTCAGCTCATTTGGCGACCAACTTCTGTGCTAAACCAAATCCACCAAAACTGCTCACAATGGACGTTTCTTTCCATGGGCAGCTTATTCTGTGACTTTCAGCTCATTTGGTTGATTTTGATCACGACAAAATTTTGTCACCAATTGTCCCCAAACTATAGGCAATAAATAATTCTTCCCATGGGTAGCGTATTCTGTGACTTTCAGCTCATTTGGTTGATTTTGATCACCACAATATTTTGTCACCAATAGTCCCCAAACTTCAGGCAATAAATAATTATTCCCATGGGCAGCGTATCCTGTGACTTTCAGCTCATTTGGCGACAAACTTTTGTTGTGCTACACCAAATCTCCCAAAAATGCACACAATGGGAGATTCTATCCATGGGCAGCTTATTCTGTGACTTTCAGCTCATTTGGTTGATTTTGATCACCACAAAATTTTGTCGTCGATTCTTTCGAAGCTGCAAGCAATGGATATTTCCTCCCACATGGGCAGCCTTTTTTGTGACTTTCAGCTCATTTGGTTGATTTTGATCACCACAATATTATGTCACCAATTGTCCCCAAACTGCAGGCAATAAATAATTCCTCCCATGGGCAGCGTATTCTGTGACATTCAGCTCATTTAGCGACCAACTTTCAGTTTTGTGGGATTTGGTTCAGCACAACAAAAGTTGGTCGCCAAATGAGCTGAATGTCACAGAATACGCTGCCCATGGGAGGAATTATTTATTGCCTGCAGTTTGGGGACAATTGGTGACAAAATTTTGTGGTGATCAAAATCAACCAAATGAGCTGAAAGTCACAGAATAAGCTGCACTTGGGAAAAATTTCCTATTGTGTTCAGTTTTGTGGGATTTGGTTCAGCACAATGGGAAATTCTTCCCATGGGCAGCTTATTTTGTGACTTTCAGTTCATTTAGTTGATTTTGATCACCAAAAAATGTTTTCACCGATTTGTCCCCAGGCTGCAGGCAATGGATATTTCCTGCCATGGGCAGCTTATTCTGCCATTTTCAGCTCATTTGGCGACCAACTTTTGTTGTGCTGAACCAAATCCCAGAAAACCGAACACAATGGAAATTTCTTCCCATGGACAGGCTATTCTGTGACTTTTCAGCTCATTTGGTTGATTTTGATCACCACAGTATTTTGTCACCAATTGTCCCCAAACTGCAGGCAATAAATAATTCCTCCCATGGGCAGCGTATTCTGTGACATTCAGCTCATTTGGCGACCAACTTTTGTTGTGCTGAACCAAATCCCACAAAAATGAACACAATGGGAAATTCTTCCCATGGGCAGCTTATTCTGTGACTTTCAGCTCATTTGGTTGATTTTGATCACCAAAAAATTGTCACCGATTCCTCCCAAACTGAAGTTAATGAATAATTCTTCCCATTTGCAGCTTATTCTGTGACTTTCAGCTTATTTGTTTGATTTTGATCACCTCAAAATTTTGTCACCGATTGTCCCCAAACTGCACACAATGGATGTTTCTGCTCATGGGCAACTTATTCTGTTGATATTCAGCTCATTTGGCGAGCAACTTTTGTTGTGCTACACCAAATCTCCCAAAACACAATGCAAGATTCTGCCCAAAGTGCACACAATGGAAGTTTCTTCCCATGGGCAGCATATTCTGTGACTTTCAGCTCATTTGGCGACCAACTTCTGTGCTAAATCAAATCCACCAAAACTGCACACAATGGGCGTTTCTTCCCATGGGCAGCGTATTCTACAATTTTAAGCTCATTTGGCGACCAACTTTTGTTGTGCTGAACCAAATCCCACAAAACTGAACACAATGGAAATTTCTTCCCATGGGCAGGCTATTCTGTGCCTTTTTAGCTCATTTGGTTGATTTTGATCACCACAATATTTTGTCAACAATTGTCCCCAAACTGCAGGCAATAAATAATTCCTCCCATGGGCAGCGTATTCTGTGACATTAAGCTCAATTGGCGACCAACTTTTGTTGTGCTGAACCAAATCCCACAAAACTGAACACAATGGGAAATTCTGTCACCGATTCCTCCCAAACTGCACACAATAGATGTTTCTTCCCATGGGAAGCCAATTCTTTGACTTTCAGCTCATTTGTTTGATTTTGATCACCAAAAAATTATCACCGATTCCTCCCAAACAGAAGTTAATGAATAATTCTTCCCATTTGCAACTTATGCTGTGACTTTCAGCTCATTTGTTTGATTTTGATCAACACAAAATTTTTGTCACCGATTGTCCCCAAACTGCACACAATGGATGTTTCTGCTCATGGGCAGCGTATTCTGTAATTTTCAGCTCATTTGGCCACCAACTTTTGTTGTGCTGAACCAAATACCACAAAACTGAACACAATGGGAAATTCTTCCCATGGGCAGGCTATTCTGTGACTTTCAGCTCATTTGTTTGATTTTGATCAACACAAAATTTTGTCACCGATTGTCCCCAAACTGCACACACTGGATGTTTCTGCTCATGGGCAACTTATTCTGTGATATTCAGCTCATTTGGCGACCAACTTTTGTTGTGCTACACCAAATCTCCCAAAACACAATGCAAGATTCTGCCCAAAGTGCACACAATGGAAGTTTCTTCCCATGGGCAGCATATTCTGTGACTTTCAGCTCATTTGGCGACCAACTTCTGTGCTAAACCAAATCCACCAAAACTGCTCACAATGGACGTTTCTTCCCATGGGCAGCTTATTCTGTGACTTTCAGCTCATTTGGTTGATTTTGATCACCACAAAATTTTGTCACCAATTGTCCCCAAACTATAGGCAATAAATAATTCTTCCCATGGGTAGCGTATTCTGTGACTTTCAGCTCATTTGGTTGATTTTAATCACCACAAAATTTTAAGTCACCGATTCCTCCCAAACTGCACACAATAGAATTTTCTTCGCATGGGCAGCTTATTCTGTGACTTTCAGCTCATTTGGTTGATTTTGATCACCACAATATTTTGTCACCAATTGTCCCCAAACTTCAGGCAATAAATAATTATTCCCATGGGCAGCGTATTCTGTGACTTTCAGCTCATTTGGCGACAAACTTTTGTTGTGCTACACCAAATCTCCCAAAAATGCACACAATAGGAGATTCTATCCATGGGCAGCTTATTCTGTGACTTTCAGCTCATTTGGTTGATTTTGATCACCACAAAATTTTGTCGTCGATTCTTTCGAAGCTGCAAGCAATGGATATTTCCTCCCACATGGGCAGCCTTTTTTGTGACTTTCAGCTCATTTGGTTGATTTTGATCACCACAATATTTTGTCACCAATTGTCCCCAAACTGCAGGCAATAAATAATTCCTCCCATGGGCAGCGTATTCTGTGACATTCAGCTCATTTAGCGACCAACTTTCAGTTTTGTGGGATTTGGTTCAGCACAACAAAAGTTGGTCGCCAAATGAGCTGAATGTCACAGAATACGCTGCCCATGGGAGGAATTATTTATTGCCTGCAGTTTGGGGACAATTGGTGACAAAATTTTGTGGTGATCAAAATCAACCAAATGAGCTGAAAGTCACAGAATAAGCTGCACTTGGGAAAAATTTCCTATTGTGTTCAGTTTTGTGGGATTTAGTTCAGCACAATGGGAAATTCTTCCCATGGGCAGCTTATTCTGTGACTTTCAGCTCATTTGGTTGATTTTGATCACCACAAAATTTTGTCACTAAATCCTTCGAACCTGCAAGCAATAGATATTTCCTGGCATGGGCAGCCTATTCTGTGACTTTCAGCTCATTTGGTTGATTTTGATCACCACAAAGTTTTATCACCGATTCCTCCCAAACTGCACACAATGGAAGTTTATTCCCATGGGCAGGCTATTCTGTGACTTTCAGCTCATTCTGCGACCAACCTTTGTTGTGCTACACCAAATCTCCCAAAAATGCACACAATGGGAGATTTTTCCCAATTGGCAGCTTATTCTGTGTCTTTCAGTTCATTTGGTGACCAACTTTACTTGTGCTAAACCAAATCCCACAAAACTGCACACAATGGAAATTTCTTCCCATATTTTGTGACTTTCAGTTCATTTAGTTGATTTTGATCACCAAAAAATGTTGTCACCGATTTGTCCCCAGGCTGAAGGCAATGGATATTTCCTGCCATGGGCAGCGTATTCTGCCATTTTCAGCTCATTTGGCGACCAACTTTTGTTGTGCTGAACCAAATCCCACAAAAATGAACACAATGGGAAATTCTGTCACCGATTCCTCCCAAACTGCACACAATAGATGTTTCTTCCCATGGGAAGCCAATTTTTTGACTTTCAGCTCATTTGTTTGATTTTGATCACCAAAAAATTATCACCGATTCCTCCCAAACAGAAGTTAATGAATAATTCTTCCCATTTGCAACTTATGCTGTGACTTTCAGCTCATTTGTTTGATTTTGATCAACACAAAATTTTTGTCACCGATTGTCCCCAAACTGCACACAATGGATGTTTCTGCTCATGGGCAGCGTATTCTGTCATTTTCAGCTCATTTGGCCACCAACTTTTGTTGTGCTGAACCAAATACCACAAAACTGAACACAATGGGAAATTCTTCCCATGGGCAGGCTATTCTGTGACTTTCAGCTCATTTGTTTGATTTTGATCAACACAAAATTTTGTCACCGATTGTCCCCAAACTGCACACACTGGATGTTTCTGCACATGGGCAACTTATTCTGTGATATTCAGCTCATTTGGCGACCAACTTTTGTTGTGCTATACCAAATCTCCCAAAACACAATGCAAGATTCTGCCCAAAGTGCACACAATGGAAGTTTCTTCCCATGGGCAGCATATTCTGTGACTTTCAGCTCATTTGGCGACCAACTTCTGTGCTAAACCAAATCCACCAAAACTGCTCACAATGGACGTTTCTTTCCATGGGCAGCTTATTCTGTGACTTTCAGCTCATTTGGTTGATTTTGATCACGACAAAATTTTGTCACCAATTGTCCCCAAACTATAGGCAATAAATAATTCTTCCCATGGGTAGCGTATTCTGTGACTTTCAGCTCATTTGGTTGATTTTAATCACCACAAAATTTTAAGTCACCGATTCCTCCCAAACTGCACACAATAGAATTTTCTTCGCATGGGCAGCTTATTCTGTGACTTTCAGCTCATTTGGTTGATTTTGATCACCACAATATTTTGTCACCAATTGTCCCCAAACTTCAGGCAATAAATAATTATTCCCATGGGCAGCGTATTCTGTGACTTTCAGCTCATTTGGCGACAAACTTTTGTTGTGCTACACCAAATCTCCCAAAAATGCACACAATGGGAGATTCTATCCATGGGCAGCTTATTCTGTGACTTTCAGCTCATTTGGTTGATTTTGATCACCACAAAATTTTGTCGTCGATTCTTTCGAAGCTGCAAGCAATGGATATTTCCTCCCACATGGGCAGCCTTTTTTGTGACTTTCAGCTCAATTGGTTGATTTTGATCACCACAATATTTTGTCACCAATTGTCCCCAAACTGCAGGCAATAAATAATTCCTCCCATGGGCAGCGTATTCTGTGACATTCAGCTCATTTAGCGACCAACTTTCAGTTTTGTGGGATTTGGTTCAGCACAACAAAAGTTGGTCGCCAAATGAGCTGAATGTCACAGAATACGCTGCCCATGGGAGGAATTATTTATTGCCTGCAGTTTGGGGACAATTGGTGACAAAATTTTGTGGTGATCAAAATCAACCAAATGAGCTGAAAGTCACAGAATAAGCTGCACTTGGGAAAAATTTCCTATTGTGTTAAGTTTTGTGGGATTTGGTTCAGCACAATGGGAAATTCTTCCCATGGGCAGCTTATTCTGTGACTTTCAGCTCATTTGGTTGATTTTGATCACCACAAAATTTTGTCACTAAATCCTTCGAACCTGCAAGCAATAGATATTTCCTGGCATGGGCAGCCTATTCTGTAACTTTCAGCTCATTTGGTTGATTTTGATCACCACAAAGTTTTATCACCGATTCCTCCCAAACTGCACTCAATGGAAGTTTATTCCCAATTGGCAGATTATTCTGTGACTTTCAGTTCATTTGGTGACCAACTTTACTTGTGCTAAACCAAATCCCACAAAACTGCACACAATGGAAATTTCTTCCCATATTTTGTGACTTTCAAGTCATTTAGTTGATTTTGATCACCAAAAAATGTTTTCACCGATTTGTCCCCAGGCTGCAGGCAATGGATAATTCCTCCCATGGGCAGCGTATTCTGTGACATTCAGCTCATTTGGCGACCAACTTTTGTTGTGCTGAACCAAATCCCACAAAAATGAACACAATGGGAAATTCTTCCCATGGGCAGCTTATTCTGTGACTTTCAGCTCATTTGGTTGATTTTGATCACCAAAAAATTGTCACCGATTCCTCCCAAACTGAAGTTAATGAATAATTCTTCCCATTTGCAGCTTATTCTGTGACTTTCAGCTTATTTGTTTGATTTTGATCACCTCAAAATTTTGTCACCGATTGTCCCCAAACTGCACACAATGGATGTTTCTGCTCATGGGCAGCGTATTCTGTAATTTTCAGCTCATTTGGCCACCAACTTTTGTTGTGCTGAACCAAATACCACAAAACTGAACACAATGGGAAATTCTTCCCATGGGCAGGCTATTCTGTGACTTTCAGCTCATTTGTTTGATTTTGATCAACACAAAATTTTGTCACCGATTGTCCCCAAACTGCACACACTGGATGTTTCTGCTCATGGGCAACTTATTCTGTGATATTCAGCTCATTTGGCGACCAACTTTTGTTGTGCTACACCAAATCTCCCAAAACACAATGCAAGATTCTGCCCAAAGTGCACACAATGGAAGTTTCTTCCCATGGGCAGCATATTCTGTGACTTTCAGCTCATTTGGCGACCAACTTCTGTGCTAAACCAAATCCACCAAAACTGCTCACAATGGACGTTTCTTTCCATGGGCAGCTTATTCTGTGACTTTCAGCTCATTTGGTTGATTTTGATCACGACAAAATTTTGTCACCAATTGTCCCCAAACTATAGGCAATAAATAATTCTTCCCATGGGCAGCTTATTCTGTGACTTTCAGCTCATTTGGTTGATTTTGATCACCACAATATTTTGTCACCAATTGTCCCCAAACTTCAGGCAATAAATAATTATTCCCATGGGCAGCGTATTCTGTGACTTTCAGCTCATTTGGCGACAAACTTTTGTTGTGCTACACCAAATCTCCCAAAAATGCACACAATGGGAGATTCTATCCATGGGCAGCTTATTCTGTGACTTTCAGCTCATTTGGTTGATTTTGATCACCACAAAATTTTGTCGTCGATTCTTTCGAAGCTGCAAGCAATGGATATTTCCTCCCACATGGGCAGCCTTTTTTGTGACTTTCAGCTCATTTGGTTGATTTTGATCACCACAATATTTTGTCACCAATTGTCCCCAAACTGCAGGCAATAAATAATTCCTCCCATGGGCAGCGTATTCTGTGACATTCAGCTCATTTAGCGACCAACTTTCAGTTTTGTGGGATTTGGTTCAGCACAACAAAAGTTGGTCGCCAAATGAGCTGAATGTCACAGAATACGCTGCCCATGGGAGGAATTATTTATTGCCTGCAGTTTGGGGACAATTGGTGACAAAATTTTGTGGTGATCAAAATCAACCAAATGAGCTGAAAGTCACAGAATAAGCTGCACTTGGGAAAAATTTCCTATTGTGTTCAGTTTTGTGGGATTTAGTTCAGCACAATGTGAAATTCTTCCCATGGGCAGCTTATTCTGTGACTTTCAGCTCATTTGGTTGATTTTGATCACCACAAAATTTTGTCACTAAAACCTTCGAACCTGCAAGCAATAGATATTTCCTGGCATGGGCAGCCTATTCTGTGACTTTCAGCTCATTTGGTTGATTTTGATCACCACAAAGTTTTATCACCGATTCCTCCCAAACTGCACACAATGGAAGTTTATTCCCATGGGCAGGCTATTCTGTGACTTTCAGCTCATTTGGCGACCAACCTTTGTTGTGCTACACCAAATCTCCCAAAAATGCACACAATGGGAGATTTTTCCCAATTGGCAGCTTATTCTGTGTCTTTCAGTTCATTTGGTGACCAACTTTACTTGTGCTAAACCAAATCCCACAAAACTGCACACAATGGAAATTTCTTCCCATATTTTGTGACTTTCAGTTCATTTAGTTGATTTTGATCACCAAAAAATGTTGTCACCGATTTGTCCCCAGGCTGAAGGCAATGGATATTTCCTGCCATGGGCAGCGTATTCTGCCATTTTAAGCTCATTTGGCGACCAACTTTTGTTGTGCTGAACCAAATCCCACAAAAATGAACACAATGGGAAATTCTGTCACCGATTCCTCCCAAACTGCACACAATAGATGTTTCTTCCCATGGGAAGCCAATTCTTTGACTTTCAGCTCATTTGTTTGATTTTGATCACCAAAAAATTATCACCGATTCCTCCCAAACAGAAGTTAATGAATAATTCTTCCCATTTGCAGCTTATTCTGTGACTTTCAGCTTATTTGTTTGATTTTGATCACCTCAAAATTTTGTCACCGATTGTCCCCAAACTGCACACAATGGATGTTTCTGCTCATGGGCAACTTATTCTGTTGATATTCAGCTCATTTGGCGAGCAACTTTTGTTGTGCTACACCAAATTTCCCAAAACACAATGCAAGATTCTGCCCAAAGTGCACACAATGGAAGTTTCTTCCCATGGGCAGCATATTCTGTGACTTTCAGCTCATTTGGCGACCAACTTCTGTGCTAAATCAAATCCACCAAAACTGCTCACAATGGACGTTTCTTTCCATGGGCAGCTTATTCTGTGACTTTCAGCTCATTTGGTTGATTTTGATCACGACAAAATTTTGTCACCAATTGTCCCCAAACTATAGGCAATAAATAATTCTTCCCATGGGTAGCGTATTCTGTGACTTTCAGCTCATTTGGTTGATTTTAATCACCACAAAATTTTAAGTCACCGATTCCTCCCAAACTGCACACAATAGAATTTTCTTCGCATGGGCAGCTTATTCTGTGACTTTCAGCTCATTTGGTTGATTTTGATCACCACAATATTTTGTCACCAATTGTCCCCAAACTTCAGGCAATAAATAATTATTCCCATGGGCAGCGTATTCTGTGACTTTCAGCTCATTTGGCGACAAACTTTTGTTGTGCTACACCAAATCTCCCAAAAATGCACACAATAGGAGATTCTATCCATGGGCAGCTTATTCTGTGACTTTCAGCTCATTTGGTTGATTTTGATCACCACAATATTTTGTCACCAATTGTCCCCAAACTGCAGGCAATAAATAATTCCTCCCATGGGCAGCGTATTCTGTGACATTCAGCTCATTTAGCGACCAACTTTCAGTTTTGTGGGATTTGGTTCAGCACAACAAAAGTTGGTCGCCAAATGAGCTGAATGTCACAGAATACGCTGCCCATGGGAGGAATTATTTATTGCCTGCAGTTTGGGGACAATTGGTGACAAAATTTTGTGGTGATCAAAATCAACCAAATGAGCTGAAAGTCACAGAATAAGCTGCACTTGGGAAAAATTTCCTATTGTGTTCAGTTTTGTGGGATTTAGTTCAGCACAATGGGAAATTCTTCCCATGGGCAGCTTATTCTGTGACTTTCAGCTCATTTGGTTGATTTTGATCACCACAAAATTTTGTCACTAAATCCTTCGAACCTGCAAGCAATAGATATTTCCTGGCATGGGCAGCCTATTCTGTGACTTTCAGCTCATTTGGTTGATTTTGATCACCACAAAGTTTTATCACCGATTCCTCCCAAACTGCACACAATGGAAGTTTCTTCCCATGGGCAGGCTATTCTGTGACTTTCAGCTCATTCTGCGACCAACCTTTGTTGTGCTACACCAAATCTCCCAAAAATGCACACAATGGGAGATTTTTCCCAATTGGCAGCTTATTCTGTGTCTTTCAGTTCATTTGGTGACCAACTTTACTTGTGCTAAACCAAATCCCACAAAACTGCACACAATGGAAATTTCTTCCCATATTTTGTGACTTTCAGTTCATTTAGTTGATTTTGATCACCAAAAAATGTTGTCACCGATTTGTCCCCAGGCTGAAGGCAATGGATATTTCCTGCCATGGGCAGCGTATTCTGCCATTTTCAGCTCATTTGGCGACCAACTTTTGTTGTGCTGAACCAAATCCCACAAAAATGAACACAATGGGAAATTCTGTCACCGATTCCTCCCAAACTGCACACAATAGATGTTTCTTCCCATGGGAAGCCAATTTTTTGACTTTCAGCTCATTTGTTTGATTTTGATCACCAAAAAATTATCACCGATTCCTCCCAAACAGAAGTTAATGAATAATTCTTCCCATTTGCAACTTATGCTGTGACTTTCAGCTCATTTGTTTGATTTTGATCAACACAAAATTTTTGTCACCGATTGTCCCCAAACTGCACACAATGGATGTTTCTGCTCATGGGCAGCGTATTCTGTCATTTTCAGCTCATTTGGCCACCAACTTTTGTTGTGCTGAACCAAATACCACAAAACTGAACACAATGGGAAATTCTTCCCATGGGCAGGCTATTCTGTGACTTTCAGCTCATTTGTTTGATTTTGATCAACACAAAATTTTGTCACCGATTGTCCCCAAACTGCACACACTGGATGTTTCTGCACATGGGCAACTTATTCTGTGATATTCAGCTCATTTGGCGACCAACTTTTGTTGTGCTACACCAAATCTCCCAAAACACAATGCAAGATTCTGCCCAAAGTGCACACAATGGAAGTTTCTTCCCATGGGCAGCATATTCTGTGACTTTCAGCTCATTTGGCGACCAACTTCTGTGCTAAACCAAATCCACCAAAACTGCTCACAATGGACGTTTCTTTCCATGGGCAGCTTATTCTGTGACTTTCAGCTCATTTGGTTGATTTTGATCACGACAAAATTTTGTCACCAATTGTCCCCAAACTATAGGCAATAAATAATTCTTCCCATGGGTAGCGTATTCTGTGACTTTCAGCTCATTTGGTTGATTTTAATCACCACAAAATTTTAAGTCACCGATTCCTCCCAAACTGCACACAATAGAATTTTCTTCGCATGGGCAGCTTATTCTGTGACTTTCAGCTCATTTGGTTGATTTTGATCACCACAATATTTTGTCACCAATTGTCCCCAAACTTCAGGCAATAAATAATTATTCCCATGGGCAGCGTATTCTGTGACTTTCAGCTCATTTGGCGACAAACTTTTGTTGTGCTACACCAAATCTCCCAAAAATGCACACAATGGGAGATTCTATCCATGGGCAGCTTATTCTGTGACTTTCAGCTCATTTGGTTGATTTTGATCACCACAAAATTTTGTCGTCGATTCTTTCGAAGC
Source organism: Aquarana catesbeiana (assembly GCA_037953035.1). Classification (NCBI taxonomy): domain Eukaryota; kingdom Metazoa; phylum Chordata; class Amphibia; order Anura; family Ranidae; genus Aquarana; species Aquarana catesbeiana. The sequence goes on along the minus strand of JBBHAA010003442.1, from coordinate 79,369 downwards.
TGCAAGCAATGGATATTTCCTCCCACATGGGCAGCCTTTTTTGTGACTTTCAGCTCAATTGGTTGATTTTGATCACCACAATATTTTGTCACCAATTGTCCCCAAACTGCAGGCAATAAATAATTCCTCCCATGGGCAGCGTATTCTGTGACATTCAGCTCATTTAGCGACCAACTTTCAGTTTTGTGGGATTTGGTTCAGCACAACAAAAGTTGGTCGCCAAATGAGCTGAATGTCACAGAATACGCTGCCCATGGGAGGAATTATTTATTGCCTGCAGTTTGGGGACAATTGGTGACAAAATTTTGTGGTGATCAAAATCAACCAAATGAGCTGAAAGTCACAGAATAAGCTGCACTTGGGAAAAATTTCCTATTGTGTTAAGTTTTGTGGGATTTGGTTCAGCACAATGGGAAATTCTTCCCATGGGCAGCTTATTCTGTGACTTTCAGCTCATTTGGTTGATTTTGATCACCACAAAATTTTGTCACTAAATCCTTCGAACCTGCAAGCAATAGATATTTCCTGGCATGGGCAGCCTATTCTGTAACTTTCAGCTCATTTGGTTGATTTTGATCACCACAAAGTTTTATCACCGATTCCTCCCAAACTGCACTCAATGGAAGTTTATTCCCAATTGGCAGATTATTCTGTGACTTTCAGTTCATTTGGTGACCAACTTTACTTGTGCTAAACCAAATCCCACAAAACTGCACACAATGGAAATTTCTTCCCATATTTTGTGACTTTCAAGTCATTTAGTTGATTTTGATCACCAAAAAATGTTTTCACCGATTTGTCCCCAGGCTGCAGGCAATGGATAATTCCTCCCATGGGCAGCGTATTCTGTGACATTCAGCTCATTTGGCGACCAACTTTTGTTGTGCTGAACCAAATCCCACAAAAATGAACACAATGGGAAATTCTTCCCATGGGCAGCTTATTCTGTGACTTTCAGCTCATTTGGTTGATTTTGATCACCAAAAACTTGTCACCGATTCCTCCCAAACTGAAGTTAATGAATAATTCTTCCCATTTGCAGCTTATTCTGTGACTTTCAGCTTATTTGTTTGATTTTGATCACCTCAAAATTTTGTCACCGATTGTCCCCAAACTGCACACAATGGATGTTTCTGCTCATGGGCAGCGTATTCTGTAATTTTCAGCTCATTTGGCCACCAACTTTTGTTGTGCTGAACCAAATACCACAAAACTGAACACAATGGGAAATTCTTCCCATGGGCAGGCTATTCTGTGACTTTCAGCTCATTTGTTTGATTTTGATCAACACAAAATTTTGTCACCGATTGTCCCCAAACTGCACACACTGGATGTTTCTGCTCATGGGCAACTTATTCTGTGATATTCAGCTCATTTGGCGACCAACTTTTGTTGTGCTACACCAAATCTCCCAAAACACAATGCAAGATTCTGCCCAAAGTGCACACAATGGAAGTTTCTTCCCATGGGCAGCATATTCTGTGACTTTCAGCTCATTTGGCGACCAACTTCTGTGCTAAACCAAATCCACCAAAACTGCTCACAATGGACGTTTCTTTCCATGGGCAGCTTATTCTGTGACTTTCAGCTCATTTGGTTGATTTTGATCACGACAAAATTTTGTCACCAATTGTCCCCAAACTATAGGCAATAAATAATTCTTCCCATGGGCAGCTTATTCTGTGACTTTCAGCTCATTTGGTTGATTTTGATCACCACAATATTTTGTCACCAATTGTCCCCAAACTTCAGGCAATAAATAATTATTCCCATGGGCAGCGTATTCTGTGACTTTCAGCTCATTTGGCGACAAACTTTTGTTGTGCTACACCAAATCTCCCAAAAATGCACACAATGGGAGATTCTATCCATGGGCAGCTTATTCTGTGACTTTCAGCTCATTTGGTTGATTTTGATCACCACAAAATTTTGTCGTCGATTCTTTCGAAGCTGCAAGCAATGGATATTTCCTCCCACATGGGCAGCCTTTTTTGTGACTTTCAGCTCATTTGGTTGATTTTGATCACCACAATATTTTGTCACCAATTGTCCCCAAACTGCAGGCAATAAATAATTCCTCCCATGGGCAGCGTATTCTGTGACATTCAGCTCATTTAGCGACCAACTTTCAGTTTTGTGGGATTTGGTTCAGCACAACAAAAGTTGGTCGCCAAATGAGCTGAATGTCACAGAATACGCTGCCCATGGGAGGAATTATTTATTGCCTGCAGTTTGGGGACAATTGGTGACAAAATTTTGTGGTGATCAAAATCAACCAAATGAGCTGAAAGTCACAGAATAAGCTGCACTTGGGAAAAATTTCCTATTGTGTTCAGTTTTGTGGGATTTAGTTCAGCACAATGGGAAATTCTTCCCATGGGCAGCTTATTCTGTGACTTTCAGCTCATTTGGTTGATTTTGATCACCACAAAATTTTGTCACTAAATCCTTCGAACCTGCAAGCAATAGATATTTCCTGGCATGGGCAGCCTATTCTGTGACTTTCAGCTCATTTGGTTGATTTTGATCACCACAAAGTTTTATCACCGATTCCTCCCAAACTGCACACAATGGAAGTTTCTTCCCATGGGCAGGCTATTCTGTGACTTTCAGCTCATTCTGCGACCAACCTTTGTTGTGCTACACCAAATCTCCCAAAAATGCACACAATGGGAGATTTTTCCCAATTGGCAGCTTATTCTGTGTCTTTCAGTTCATTTGGTGACCAACTTTACTTGTGCTAAACCAAATCCCACAAAACTGCACACAATGGAAATTTCTTCCCATATTTTGTGACTTTCAGTTCATTTAGTTGATTTTGATCACCAAAAAATGTTGTCACCGATTTGTCCCCAGGCTGAAGGCAATGGATATTTCCTGCCATGGGCAGCGTATTCTGCCATTTTCAGCTCATTTGGCGACCAACTTTTGTTGTGCTGAACCAAATCCCACAAAAATGAACACAATGGGAAATTCTGTCACCGATTCCTCCCAAACTGCACACAATAGATGTTTCTTCCCATGGGAAGCCAATTTTTTGACTTTCAGCTCATTTGTTTGATTTTGATCACCAAAAAATTATCACCGATTCCTCCCAAACAGAAGTTAATGAATAATTCTTCCCATTTGCAACTTATGCTGTGACTTTCAGCTCATTTGTTTGATTTTGATCAACACAAAATTTTTGTCACCGATTGTCCCCAAACTGCACACAATGGATGTTTCTGCTCATGGGCAGCGTATTCTGTCATTTTCAGCTCATTTGGCCACCAACTTTTGTTGTGCTGAACCAAATACCACAAAACTGAACACAATGGGAAATTCTTCCCATGGGCAGGCTATTCTGTGACTTTCAGCTCATTTGTTTGATTTTGATCAACACAAAATTTTGTCACCGATTGTCCCCAAACTGCACACACTGGATGTTTCTGCACATGGGCAACTTATTCTGTGATATTCAGCTCATTTGGCGACCAACTTTTGTTGTGCTACACCAAATCTCCCAAAACACAATGCAAGATTCTGCCCAAAGTGCACACAATGGAAGTTTCTTCCCATGGGCAGCATATTCTGTGACTTTCAGCTCATTTGGCGACCAACTTCTGTGCTAAACCAAATCCACCAAAACTGCTCACAATGGACGTTTCTTTCCATGGGCAGCTTATTCTGTGACTTTCAGCTCATTTGGTTGATTTTGATCACGACAAAATTTTGTCACCAATTGTCCCCAAACTATAGGCAATAAATAATTCTTCCCATGGGTAGCGTATTCTGTGACTTTCAGCTCATTTGGTTGATTTTAATCACCACAAAATTTTAAGTCACCGATTCCTCCCAAACTGCACACAATAGAATTTTCTTCGCATGGGCAGCTTATTCTGTGACTTTCAGCTCATTTGGTTGATTTTGATCACCACAATATTTTGTCACCAATTGTCCCCAAACTTCAGGCAATAAATAATTATTCCCATGGGCAGCGTATTCTGTGACTTTCAGCTCATTTGGCGACAAACTTTTGTTGTGCTACACCAAATCTCCCAAAAATGCACACAATGGGAGATTCTATCCATGGGCAGCTTATTCTGTGACTTTCAGCTCATTTGGTTGATTTTGATCACCACAAAATTTTGTCGTCGATTCTTTCGAAGCTGCAAGCAATGGATATTTCCTCCCACATGGGCAGCCTTTTTTGTGACTTTCAGCTCAATTGGTTGATTTTGATCACCACAATATTTTGTCACCAATTGTCCCCAAACTGCAGGCAATAAATAATTCCTCCCATGGGCAGCGTATTCTGTGACATTCAGCTCATTTAGCGACCAACTTTCAGTTTTGTGGGATTTGGTTCAGCACAACAAAAGTTGGTCGCCAAATGAGCTGAATGTCACAGAATACGCTGCCCATGGGAGGAATTATTTATTGCCTGCAGTTTGGGGACAATTGGTGACAAAATTTTGTGGTGATCAAAATCAACCAAATGAGCTGAAAGTCACAGAATAAGCTGCACTTGGGAAAAATTTCCTATTGTGTTAAGTTTTGTGGGATTTGGTTCAGCACAATGGGAAATTCTTCCCATGGGCAGCTTATTCTGTGACTTTCAGCTCATTTGGTTGATTTTGATCACCACAAAATTTTGTCACTAAATCCTTCGAACCTGCAAGCAATAGATATTTCCTGGCATGGGCAGCCTATTCTGTAACTTTCAGCTCATTTGGTTGATTTTGATCACCACAAAGTTTTATCACCGATTCCTCCCAAACTGCACTCAATGGAAGTTTATTCCCAATTGGCAGATTATTCTGTGACTTTCAGTTCATTTGGTGACCAACTTTACTTGTGCTAAACCAAATCCCACAAAACTGCACACAATGGAAATTTCTTCCCATATTTTGTGACTTTCAAGTCATTTAGTTGATTTTGATCACCAAAAAATGTTTTCACCGATTTGTCCCCAGGCTGCAGGCAATGGATAATTCCTCCCATGGGCAGCGTATTCTGTGACATTCAGCTCATTTGGCGACCAACTTTTGTTGTGCTGAACCAAATCCCACAAAAATGAACACAATGGGAAATTCTTCCCATGGGCAGCTTATTCTGTGACTTTCAGCTCATTTGGTTGATTTTGATCACCAAAAACTTGTCACCGATTCCTCCCAAACTGAAGTTAATGAATAATTCTTCCCATTTGCAGCTTATTCTGTGACTTTCAGCTTATTTGTTTGATTTTGATCACCTCAAAATTTTGTCACCGATTGTCCCCAAACTGCACACAATGGATGTTTCTGCTCATGGGCAGCGTATTCTGTAATTTTCAGCTCATTTGGCCACCAACTTTTGTTGTGCTGAACCAAATACCACAAAACTGAACACAATGGGAAATTCTTCCCATGGGCAGGCTATTCTGTGACTTTCAGCTCATTTGTTTGATTTTGATCAACACAAAATTTTGTCACCGATTGTCCCCAAACTGCACACACTGGATGTTTCTGCTCATGGGCAACTTATTCTGTGATATTCAGCTCATTTGGCGACCAACTTTTGTTGTGCTACACCAAATCTCCCAAAACACAATGCAAGATTCTGCCCAAAGTGCACACAATGGAAGTTTCTTCCCATGGGCAGCATATTCTGTGACTTTCAGCTCATTTGGCGACCAACTTCTGTGCTAAACCAAATCCACCAAAACTGCTCACAATGGACGTTTCTTTCCATGGGCAGCTTATTCTGTGACTTTCAGCTCATTTGGTTGATTTTGATCACGACAAAATTTTGTCACCAATTGTCCCCAAACTATAGGCAATAAATAATTCTTCCCATGGGCAGCTTATTCTGTGACTTTCAGCTCATTTGGTTGATTTTGATCACCACAATATTTTGTCACCAATTGTCCCCAAACTTCAGGCAATAAATAATTATTCCCATGGGCAGCGTATTCTGTGACTTTCAGCTCATTTGGCGACAAACTTTTGTTGTGCTACACCAAATCTCCCAAAAATGCACACAATGGGAGATTCTATCCATGGGCAGCTTATTCTGTGACTTTCAGCTCATTTGGTTGATTTTGATCACCACAAAATTTTGTCGTCGATTCTTTCGAAGCTGCAAGCAATGGATATTTCCTCCCACATGGGCAGCCTTTTTTGTGACTTTCAGCTCATTTGGTTGATTTTGATCACCACAATATTTTGTCACCAATTGTCCCCAAACTGCAGGCAATAAATAATTCCTCCCATGGGCAGCGTATTCTGTGACATTCAGCTCATTTAGCGACCAACTTTCAGTTTTGTGGGATTTGGTTCAGCACAACAAAAGTTGGTCGCCAAATGAGCTGAATGTCACAGAATACGCTGCCCATGGGAGGAATTATTTATTGCCTGCAGTTTGGGGACAATTGGTGACAAAATTTTGTGGTGATCAAAATCAACCAAATGAGCTGAAAGTCACAGAATAAGCTGCACTTGGGAAAAATTTCCTATTGTGTTCAGTTTTGTGGGATTTAGTTCAGCACAATGTGAAATTCTTCCCATGGGCAGCTTTTTCTGTGACTTTCAGCTCATTTGGTTGATTTTGATCACCACAAAATTTTGTCACTAAAACCTTCGAACCTGCAAGCAATAGATATTTCCTGGCATGGGCAGCCTATTCTGTGACTTTCAGCTCATTTGGTTGATTTTGATCACCACAAAGTTTTATCACCGATTCCTCCCAAACTGCACACAATGGAAGTTTATTCCCATGGGCAGGCTATTCTGTGACTTTCAGCTCATTTGGCGACCAACCTTTGTTGTGCTACACCAAATCTCCCAAAAATGCACACAATGGGAGATTTTTCCCAATTGGCAGCTTATTCTGTGTCTTTCAGTTCATTTGGTGACCAACTTTACTTGTGCTAAACCAAATCCCACAAAACTGCACACAATGGAAATTTCTTCCCATATTTTGTGACTTTCAGTTCATTTAGTTGATTTTGATCACCAAAAAATGTTGTCACCGATTTGTCCCCAGGCTGAAGGCAATGGATATTTCCTGCCATGGGCAGCGTATTCTGCCATTTTAAGCTCATTTGGCGACCAACTTTTGTTGTGCTGAACCAAATCCCACAAAAATGAACACAATGGGAAATTCTGTCACCGATTCCTCCCAAACTGCACACAATAGATGTTTCTTCCCATGGGAAGCCAATTCTTTGACTTTCAGCTCATTTGTTTGATTTTGATCACCAAAAAATTATCACCGATTCCTCCCAAACAGAAGTTAATGAATAATTCTTCCCATTTGCAGCTTATTCTGTGACTTTCAGCTTATTTGTTTGATTTTGATCACCTCAAAATTTTGTCACCGATTGTCCCCAAACTGCACACAATGGATGTTTCTGCTCATGGGCAACTTATTCTGTTGATATTCAGCTCATTTGGCGAGCAACTTTTGTTGTGCTACACCAAATTTCCCAAAACACAATGCAAGATTCTGCCCAAAGTGCACACAATGGAAGTTTCTTCCCATGGGCAGCATATTCTGTGACTTTCAGCTCATTTGGCGACCAACTTCTGTGCTAAATCAAATCCACCAAAACTGCTCACAATGGACGTTTCTTTCCATGGGCAGCTTATTCTGTGACTTTCAGCTCATTTGGTTGATTTTGATCACGACAAAATTTTGTCACCAATTGTCCCCAAACTATAGGCAATAAATAATTCTTCCCATGGGTAGCGTATTCTGTGACTTTCAGCTCATTTGGTTGATTTTAATCACCACAAAATTTTAAGTCACCGATTCCTCCCAAACTGCACACAATAGAATTTTCTTCGCATGGGCAGCTTATTCTGTGACTTTCAGCTCATTTGGTTGATTTTGATCACCACAATATTTTGTCACCAATTGTCCCCAAACTTCAGGCAATAAATAATTATTCCCATGGGCAGCGTATTCTGTGACTTTCAGCTCATTTGGCGACAAACTTTTGTTGTGCTACACCAAATCTCCCAAAAATGCACACAATAGGAGATTCTATCCATGGGCAGCTTATTCTGTGACTTTCAGCTCATTTGGTTGATTTTGATCACCACAATATTTTGTCACCAATTGTCCCCAAACTGCAGGCAATAAATAATTCCTCCCATGGGCAGCGTATTCTGTGACATTCAGCTCATTTAGCGACCAACTTTCAGTTTTGTGGGATTTGGTTCAGCACAACAAAAGTTGGTCGCCAAATGAGCTGAATGTCACAGAATACGCTGCCCATGGGAGGAATTATTTATTGCCTGCAGTTTGGGGACAATTGGTGACAAAATTTTGTGGTGATCAAAATCAACCAAATGAGCTGAAAGTCACAGAATAAGCTGCACTTGGGAAAAATTTCCTATTGTGTTCAGTTTTGTGGGATTTAGTTCAGCACAATGGGAAATTCTTCCCATGGGCAGCTTATTCTGTGACTTTCAGCTCATTTGGTTGATTTTGATCACCACAAAATTTTGTCACTAAATCCTTCGAACCTGCAAGCAATAGATATTTCCTGGCATGGGCAGCCTATTCTGTGACTTTCAGCTCATTTGGTTGATTTTGATCACCACAAAGTTTTATCACCGATTCCTCCCAAACTGCACACAATGGAAGTTTCTTCCCATGGGCAGGCTATTCTGTGACTTTCAGCTCATTCTGCGACCAACCTTTGTTGTGCTACACCAAATCTCCCAAAAATGCACACAATGGGAGATTTTTCCCAATTGGCAGCTTATTCTGTGTCTTTCAGTTCATTTGGTGACCAACTTTACTTGTGCTAAACCAAATCCCACAAAACTGCACACAATGGAAATTTCTTCCCATATTTTGTGACTTTCAGTTCATTTAGTTGATTTTGATCACCAAAAAATGTTGTCACCGATTTGTCCCCAGGCTGAAGGCAATGGATATTTCCTGCCATGGGCAGCGTATTCTGCCATTTTCAGCTCATTTGGCGACCAACTTTTGTTGTGCTGAACCAAATCCCACAAAAATGAACACAATGGGAAATTCTGTCACCGATTCCTCCCAAACTGCACACAATAGATGTTTCTTCCCATGGGAAGCCAATTTTTTGACTTTCAGCTCATTTGTTTGATTTTGATCACCAAAAAATTATCACCGATTCCTCCCAAACAGAAGTTAATGAATAATTCTTCCCATTTGCAACTTATGCTGTGACTTTCAGCTCATTTGTTTGATTTTGATCAACACAAAATTTTTGTCACCGATTGTCCCCAAACTGCACACAATGGATGTTTCTGCTCATGGGCAGCGTATTCTGTCATTTTCAGCTCATTTGGCCACCAACTTTTGTTGTGCTGAACCAAATACCACAAAACTGAACACAATGGGAAATTCTTCCCATGGGCAGGCTATTCTGTGACTTTCAGCTCATTTGTTTGATTTTGATCAACACAAAATTTTGTCACCGATTGTCCCCAAACTGCACACACTGGATGTTTCTGCACATGGGCAACTTATTCTGTGATATTCAGCTCATTTGGCGACCAACTTTTGTTGTGCTACACCAAATCTCCCAAAACACAATGCAAGATTCTGCCCAAAGTGCACACAATGGAAGTTTCTTCCCATGGGCAGCATATTCTGTGACTTTCAGCTCATTTGGCGACCAACTTCTGTGCTAAACCAAATCCACCAAAACTGCTCACAATGGACGTTTCTTTCCATGGGCAGCTTATTCTGTGACTTTCAGCTCATTTGGTTGATTTTGATCACGACAAAATTTTGTCACCAATTGTCCCCAAACTATAGGCAATAAATAATTCTTCCCATGGGTAGCGTATTCTGTGACTTTCAGCTCATTTGGTTGATTTTAATCACCACAAAATTTTAAGTCACCGATTCCTCCCAAACTGCACACAATAGAATTTTCTTCGCATGGGCAGCTTATTCTGTGACTTTCAGCTCATTTGGTTGATTTTGATCACCACAATATTTTGTCACCAATTGTCCCCAAACTTCAGGCAATAAATAATTATTCCCATGGGCAGCGTATTCTGTGACTTTCAGCTCATTTGGCGACAAACTTTTGTTGTGCTACACCAAATCTCCCAAAAATGCACACAATGGGAGATTCTATCCATGGGCAGCTTATTCTGTGACTTTCAGCTCATTTGGTTGATTTTGATCACCACAAAATTTTGTCGTCGATTCTTTCGAAGCTGCAAGCAATGGATATTTCCTCCCACATGGGCAGCCTTTTTTGTGACTTTCAGCTCAATTGGTTGATTTTGATCACCACAATATTTTGTCACCAATTGTCCCCAAACTGCAGGCAATAAATAATTCCTCCCATGGGCAGCGTATTCTGTGACATTCAGCTCATTTAGCGACCAACTTTCAGTTTTGTGGGATTTGGTTCAGCACAACAAAAGTTGGTCGCCAAATGAGCTGAATGTCACAGAATACGCTGCCCATGGGAGGAATTATTTATTGCCTGCAGTTTGGGGACAATTGGTGACAAAATTTTGTGGTGATCAAAATCAACCAAATGAGCTGAAAGTCACAGAATAAGCTGCACTTGGGAAAAATTTCCTATTGTGTTAAGTTTTGTGGGATTTGGTTCAGCACAATGGGAAATTCTTCCCATGGGCAGCTTATTCTGTGACTTTCAGCTCATTTGGTTGATTTTGATCACCACAAAATTTTGTCACTAAATCCTTCGAACCTGCAAGCAATAGATATTTCCTGGCATGGGCAGCCTATTCTGTAACTTTCAGCTCATTTGGTTGATTTTGATCACCACAAAGTTTTATCACCGATTCCTCCCAAACTGCACTCAATGGAAGTTTATTCCCAATTGGCAGATTATTCTGTGACTTTCAGTTCATTTGGTGACCAACTTTACTTGTGCTAAACCAAATCCCACAAAACTGCACACAATGGAAATTTCTTCCCATATTTTGTGACTTTCAAGTCATTTAGTTGATTTTGATCACCAAAAAATGTTTTCACCGATTTGTCCCCAGGCTGCAGGCAATGGATAATTCCTCCCATGGGCAGCGTATTCTGTGACATTCAGCTCATTTGGCGACCAACTTTTGTTGTGCTGAACCAAATCCCACAAAAATGAACACAATGGGAAATTCTTCCCATGGGCAGCTTATTCTGTGACTTTCAGCTCATTTGGTTGATTTTGATCACCAAAAACTTGTCACCGATTCCTCCCAAACTGAAGTTAATGAATAATTCTTCCCATTTGCAGCTTATTCTGTGACTTTCAGCTTATTTGTTTGATTTTGATCACCTCAAAATTTTGTCACCGATTGTCCCCAAACTGCACACAATGGATGTTTCTGCTCATGGGCAGCGTATTCTGTAATTTTCAGCTCATTTGGCCACCAACTTTTGTTGTGCTGAACCAAATACCACAAAACTGAACACAATGGGAAATTCTTCCCATGGGCAGGCTATTCTGTGACTTTCAGCTCATTTGTTTGATTTTGATCAACACAAAATTTTGTCACCGATTGTCCCCAAACTGCACACACTGGATGTTTCTGCTCATGGGCAACTTATTCTGTGATATTCAGCTCATTTGGCGACCAACTTTTGTTGTGCTACACCAAATCTCCCAAAACACAATGCAAGATTCTGCCCAAAGTGCACACAATGGAAGTTTCTTCCCATGGGCAGCATATTCTGTGACTTTCAGCTCATTTGGCGACCAACTTCTGTGCTAAACCAAATCCACCAAAACTGCTCACAATGGACGTTTCTTTCCATGGGCAGCTTATTCTGTGACTTTCAGCTCATTTGGTTGATTTTGATCACGACAAAATTTTGTCACCAATTGTCCCCAAACTATAGGCAATAAATAATTCTTCCCATGGGCAGCTTATTCTGTGACTTTCAGCTCATTTGGTTGATTTTGATCACCACAATATTTTGTCACCAATTGTCCCCAAACTTCAGGCAATAAATAATTATTCCCATGGGCAGCGTATTCTGTGACTTTCAGCTCATTTGGCGACAAACTTTTGTTGTGCTACACCAAATCTCCCAAAAATGCACACAATGGGAGATTCTATCCATGGGCAGCTTATTCTGTGACTTTCAGCTCATTTGGTTGATTTTGATCACCACAAAATTTTGTCGTCGATTCTTTCGAAGCTGCAAGCAATGGATATTTCCTCCCACATGGGCAGCCTTTTTTGTGACTTTCAGCTCATTTGGTTGATTTTGATCACCACAATATTTTGTCACCAATTGTCCCCAAACTGCAGGCAATAAATAATTCCTCCCATGGGCAGCGTATTCTGTGACATTCAGCTCATTTAGCGACCAACTTTCAGTTTTGTGGGATTTGGTTCAGCACAACAAAAGTTGGTCGCCAAATGAGCTGAATGTCACAGAATACGCTGCCCATGGGAGGAATTATTTATTGCCTGCAGTTTGGGGACAATTGGTGACAAAATTTTGTGGTGATCAAAATCAACCAAATGAGCTGAAAGTCACAGAATAAGCTGCACTTGGGAAAAATTTCCTATTGTGTTCAGTTTTGTGGGATTTAGTTCAGCACAATGTGAAATTCTTCCCATGGGCAGCTTATTCTGTGACTTTCAGCTCATTTGGTTGATTTTGATCACCACAAAATTTTGTCACTAAAACCTTCGAACCTGCAAGCAATAGATATTTCCTGGCATGGGCAGCCTATTCTGTGACTTTCAGCTCATTTGGTTGATTTTGATCACCACAAAGTTTTATCACCGATTCCTCCCAAACTGCACACAATGGAAGTTTATTCCCATGGGCAGGCTATTCTGTGACTTTCAGCTCATTTGGCGACCAACCTTTGTTGTGCTACACCAAATCTCCCAAAAATGCACACAATGGGAGATTTTTCCCAATTGGCAGCTTATTCTGTGTCTTTCAGTTCATTTGGTGACCAACTTTACTTGTGCTAAACCAAATCCCACAAAACTGCACACAATGGAAATTTCTTCCCATATTTTGTGACTTTCAGTTCATTTAGTTGATTTTGATCACCAAAAAATGTTGTCACCGATTTGTCCCCAGGCTGAAGGCAATGGATATTTCCTGCCATGGGCAGCGTATTCTGCCATTTTAAGCTCATTTGGCGACCAACTTTTGTTGTGCTGAACCAAATCCCACAAAACTGAACACAATGGAAATTTCTTCCCATGGACAGGCTATTCTGTGACTTTTCAGCTCATTTGGTTGATTTTGATTACCACAGTATTTTGTCACCAATTGTCCCCAAACTGCAGGCAATAAATAATTCCTCCCATGGGCAGCGTATTCTGTGACATTCAGCTCATTTGGCGACCAACTTTTGTTGTGCTGAACCAAATCCCACAAAAATGAACACAATGGGAAATTCTGTCACCGATTCCTCCCAAACTGCACACAATAGATGTTTCTTCCCATGGGAAGCCAATTCTTTGACTTTCAGCTCATTTGTTTGATTTTGATCACCAAAAAATTATCACCGATTCCTCCCAAACAGAAGTTAATGAATAATTCTTCCCATTTGCAACTTATGCTGTGACTTTCAGCTCATTTGTTTGATTTTGATCAACACAAAATTTTTGTCACCGATTGTCCCCAAACTGCACACAATGGATGTTTCTGCTCATGGGCAGCGTATTCTGTCATTTTCAGCTCATTTGGCCACCAACTTTTGTTGTGCTGAACCAAATACCACAAAACTGAACACAATGGGAAATTCTTCCCATGGGCAGGCTATTCTGTGACTTTCAGCTCATTTGTTTGATTTTGATCAACACAAAATTTTGTCACCGATTGTCCCCAAACTGCACACACTGGATGTTTCTGCACATGGGCAACTTATTCTGTGATATTCAGCTCATTTGGCGACCAACTTTTGTTGTGCTACACCAAATCTCCCAAAACACAATGCAAGATTCTGCCCAAAGTGCACACAATGGAAGTTTCTTCCCATGGGCAGCATATTCTGTGACTTTCAGCTCATTTGGCGACCAACTTCTGTGCTAAACCAAATCCACCAAAACTGCTCACAATGGACGTTTCTTTCCATGGGCAGCTTATTCTGTGACTTTCAGCTCATTTGGTTGATTTTGATCACGACAAAATTTTGTCACCAATTGTCCCCAAACTATAGGCAATAAATAATTCTTCCCATGGGTAGCGTATTCTGTGACTTTCAGCTCATTTGGTTGATTTTAATCACCACAAAATTTTAAGTCACCGATTCCTCCCAAACTGCACACAATAGAATTTTCTTCGCATGGGCAGCTTATTCTGTGACTTTCAGCTCATTTGGTTGATTTTGATCACCACAATATTTTGTCACCAATCGTCCCCAAACTTCAGGCAATAAATAATTATTCCCATGGGCAGCGTATTCTGTGACTTTCAGCTCATTTGGTTGATTTTGATCACCACAAAATTTTGTCGTCGATTCTTTCGAAGCTGCAAGCAATGGATATTTCCTCCCACATGGGCAGCCTTTTTTGTGACTTTCAGCTCATTTGGTTGATTTTGATCACCACAATATTTTGTCACCAATTGTCCCCAAACTGCAGGCAATAAATAATTCCTCCCATGGGCAGCGTATTCTGTGACATTCAGCTCATTTAGCGACCAACTTTCAGTTTTGTGGGATTTGGTTCAGCACAACAAAAGTTGGTCGCCAAATGAGCTGAATGTCACAGAATACGCTGCCCATGGGAGGAATTATTTATTGCCTGCAGTTTGGGGACAATTGGTGACAAAATTTTGTGGTGATCAAAATCAACCAAATGAGCTGAAAGTCACAGAATAAGCTGCACTTGGGAAAAATTTCCTATTGTGTTCAGTTTTGTGGGATTTAGTTCAGCACAATGGGAAATTCTTCCCATGGGCAGCTTATTCTGTGACTTTCAGCTCATTTGGTTGATTTTGATCACCACAAAATTTTGTCACTAAATCCTTCGAACCTGCAAGCAATAGATATTTCCTGGCATGGGCAGCCTATTCTGTGACTTTCAGCTCATTTGGTTGATTTTGATCACCACAAAGTTTTATCACCGATTCCTCCCAAACTGCACACAATGGAGGTTTATTCCCATGGGCAGGCTATTCTGTGACTTTCAGCTCATTCTGCGACCAACCTTTGTTGTGCTACACCAAATCTCCCAAAAATGCACACAATGGGAGATTTTTCCCAATTGGCAGCTTATTCTGTGTCTTTCAGTTCATTTGGTGACCAACTTTACTTGTGCTAAACCAAATCCCACAAAACTGCACACAATGGAAATTTCTTCCCATATTTTGTGACTTTCAGTTCATTTAGTTGATTTTGATCACCAAAAAATGTTGTCACCGATTTGTCCCCAGGCTGAAGGCAATGGATATTTCCTGCCATGGGCAGCGTATTCTGCCATTTTCAGCTCATTTGGCGACCAACTTTTGTTGTGCTGAACCAAATCCCACAAAAATGAACACAATGGGAAATTCTGTCACCGATTCCTCCCAAACCGCACACAATAGATGTTTCTTCCCATGGGAAGCCAATTCTTTGACTTTCAGCTCATTTGTTTGATTTTGATCACCAAAAAATTATCACCGATTCCTCCCAAACAGAAGTTAATGAATAATTCTTCCCATTTGCAACTTATGCTGTGACTTTCAGCTCATTTGTTTGATTTTGATCAACACAAAATTTTTGTCACCGATTGTCCCCAAACTGCACACAATGGATGTTTCTGCTCATGGGCAGCGTATTCTGTCATTTTCAGCTCATTTGGCCACCAACTTTTGTTGTGCTGAACCAAATACCACAAAACTGAACACAATGGGAAATTCTTCCCATGGGCAGGCTATTCTGTGACTTTCAGCTCATTTGTTTGATTTTGATCAACACAAGATTTTGTCACCGATTGTCCCCAAACTGCACACACTGGATGTTTCTGCACATGGGCAACTTATTCTGTGATATTCAGCTCATTTGGCGACCAACTTTTGTTGTGCTACACCAAATCTCCCAAAACACAATGCAAGATTCTGCCCAAAGTGCACACAATGGAAGTTTCTTCCCATGGGCAGCATATTCTGTGACTTTCAGCTCATTTGGCGACCAACTTCTGTGCTAAACCAAATCCACCAAAACTGCTCACAATGGACGTTTCTTTCCATGGGCAGCTTATTCTGTGACTTTCAGCTCATTTGGTTGATTTTGATCACGACAAAATTTTGTCACCAATTGTCCCCAAACTATAGGCAATAAATAATTCTTCCCATGGGTAGCGTATTCTGTGACTTTCAGCTCATTTGGTTGATTTTGATCACCACAATATTTTGTCACCAATAGTCCCCAAACTTCAGGCAATAAATAATTATTCCCATGGGCAGCGTATCCTGTGACTTTCAGCTCATTTGGCGACAAACTTTTGTTGTGCTACACCAAATCTCCCAAAAATGCACACAATGGGAGATTCTATCCATGGGCAGCTTATTCTGTGACTTTCAGCTCATTTGGTTGATTTTGATCACCACAAAATTTTGTCGTCGATTCTTTCGAAGCTGCAAGCAATGGATATTTCCTCCCACATGGGCAGCCTTTTTTGTGACTTTCAGCTCATTTGGTTGATTTTGATCACCACAATATTATGTCACCAATTGTCCCCAAACTGCAGGCAATAAATAATTCCTCCCATGGGCAGCGTATTCTGTGACATTCAGCTCATTTAGCGACCAACTTTCAGTTTTGTGGGATTTGGTTCAGCACAACAAAAGTTGGTCGCCAAATGAGCTGAATGTCACAGAATACGCTGCCCATGGGAGGAATTATTTATTGCCTGCAGTTTGGGGACAATTGGTGACAAAATTTTGTGGTGATCAAAATCAACCAAATGAGCTGAAAGTCACAGAATAAGCTGCACTTGGGAAAAATTTCCTATTGTGTTCAGTTTTGTGGGATTTGGTTCAGCACAATGGGAAATTCTTCCCATGGGCAGCTTATTTTGTGACTTTCAGTTCATTTAGTTGATTTTGATCACCAAAAAATGTTTTCACCGATTTGTCCCCAGGCTGCAGGCAATGGATATTTCCTGCCATGGGCAGCTTATTCTGCCATTTTCAGCTCATTTGGCGACCAACTTTTGTTGTGCTGAACCAAATCCCAGAAAACCGAACACAATGGAAATTTCTTCCCATGGACAGGCTATTCTGTGACTTTTCAGCTCATTTGGTTGATTTTGATCACCACAGTATTTTGTCACCAATTGTCCCCAAACTGCAGGCAATAAATAATTCCTCCCATGGGCAGCGTATTCTGTGACATTCAGCTCATTTGGCGACCAACTTTTGTTGTGCTGAACCAAATCCCACAAAAATGAACACAATGGGAAATTCTTCCCATGGGCAGCTTATTCTGTGACTTTCAGCTCATTTGGTTGATTTTGATCACCAAAAAATTGTCACCGATTCCTCCCAAACTGAAGTTAATGAATAATTCTTCCCATTTGCAGCTTATTCTGTGACTTTCAGCTTATTTGTTTGATTTTGATCACCTCAAAATTTTGTCACCGATTGTCCCCAAACTGCACACAATGGATGTTTCTGCTCATGGGCAACTTATTCTGTTGATATTCAGCTCATTTGGCGAGCAACTTTTGTTGTGCTACACCAAATCTCCCAAAACACAATGCAAGATTCTGCCCAAAGTGCACACAATGGAAGTTTCTTCCCATGGGCAGCATATTCTGTGACTTTCAGCTCATTTGGCGACCAACTTCTGTGCTAAATCAAATCCACCAAAACTGCACACAATGGGCGTTTCTTCCCATGGGCAGCGTATTCTACAATTTTAAGCTCATTTGGCGACCAACTTTTGTTGTGCTGAACCAAATCCCACAAAACTGAACACAATGGAAATTTCTTCCCATGGGCAGGCTATTCTGTGCCTTTTTAGCTCATTTGGTTGATTTTGATCACCACAATATTTTGTCAACAATTGTCCCCAAACTGCAGGCAATAAATAATTCCTCCCATGGGCAGCGTATTCTGTGACATTAAGCTCAATTGGCGACCAACTTTTGTTGTGCTGAACCAAATCCCACAAAACTGAACACAATGGGAAATTCTGTCACCGATTCCTCCCAAACTGCACACAATAGATGTTTCTTCCCATGGGAAGCCAATTCTTTGACTTTCAGCTCATTTGTTTGATTTTGATCACCAAAAAATTATCACCGATTCCTCCCAAACAGAAGTTAATGAATAATTCTTCCCATTTGCAACTTATGCTGTGACTTTCAGCTCATTTGTTTGATTTTGATCAACACAAAATTTTTGTCACCGATTGTCCCCAAACTGCACACAATGGATGTTTCTGCTCATGGGCAGCGTATTCTGTAATTTTCAGCTCATTTGGCCACCAACTTTTGTTGTGCTGAACCAAATACCACAAAACTGAACACAATGGGAAATTCTTCCCATGGGCAGGCTATTCTGTGACTTTCAGCTCATTTGTTTGATTTTGATCAACACAAAATTTTGTCACCGATTGTCCCCAAACTGCACACACTGGATGTTTCTGCTCATGGGCAACTTATTCTGTGATATTCAGCTCATTTGGCGACCAACTTTTGTTGTGCTACACCAAATCTCCCAAAACACAATGCAAGATTCTGCCCAAAGTGCACACAATGGAAGTTTCTTCCCATGGGCAGCATATTCTGTGACTTTCAGCTCATTTGGCGACCAACTTCTGTGCTAAACCAAATCCACCAAAACTGCTCACAATGGACGTTTCTTCCCATGGGCAGCTTATTCTGTGACTTTCAGCTCATTTGGTTGATTTTGATCACCACAAAATTTTGTCACCAATTGTCCCCAAACTATAGGCAATAAATAATTCTTCCCATGGGTAGCGTATTCTGTGACTTTCAGCTCATTTGGTTGATTTTAATCACCACAAAATTTTAAGTCACCGATTCCTCCCAAACTGCACACAATAGAATTTTCTTCGCATGGGCAGCTTATTCTGTGACTTTCAGCTCATTTGGTTGATTTTGATCACCACAATATTTTGTCACCAATTGTCCCCAAACTTCAGGCAATAAATAATTATTCCCATGGGCAGCGTATTCTGTGACTTTCAGCTCATTTGGCGACAAACTTTTGTTGTGCTACACCAAATCTCCCAAAAATGCACACAATAGGAGATTCTATCCATGGGCAGCTTATTCTGTGACTTTCAGCTCATTTGGTTGATTTTGATCACCACAAAATTTTGTCGTCGATTCTTTCGAAGCTGCAAGCAATGGATATTTCCTCCCACATGGGCAGCCTTTTTTGTGACTTTCAGCTCATTTGGTTGATTTTGATCACCACAATATTTTGTCACCAATTGTCCCCAAACTGCAGGCAATAAATAATTCCTCCCATGGGCAGCGTATTCTGTGACATTCAGCTCATTTAGCGACCAACTTTCAGTTTTGTGGGATTTGGTTCAGCACAACAAAAGTTGGTCGCCAAATGAGCTGAATGTCACAGAATACGCTGCCCATGGGAGGAATTATTTATTGCCTGCAGTTTGGGGACAATTGGTGACAAAATTTTGTGGTGATCAAAATCAACCAAATGAGCTGAAAGTCACAGAATAAGCTGCACTTGGGAAAAATTTCCTATTGTGTTCAGTTTTGTGGGATTTAGTTCAGCACAATGGGAAATTCTTCCCATGGGCAGCTTATTCTGTGACTTTCAGCTCATTTGGTTGATTTTGATCACCACAAAATTTTGTCACTAAATCCTTCGAACCTGCAAGCAATAGATATTTCCTGGCATGGGCAGCCTATTCTGTGACTTTCAGCTCATTTGGTTGATTTTGATCACCACAAAGTTTTATCACCGATTCCTCCCAAACTGCACACAATGGAAGTTTATTCCCATGGGCAGGCTATTCTGTGACTTTCAGCTCATTCTGCGACCAACCTTTGTTGTGCTACACCAAATCTCCCAAAAATGCACACAATGGGAGATTTTTCCCAATTGGCAGCTTATTCTGTGTCTTTCAGTTCATTTGGTGACCAACTTTACTTGTGCTAAACCAAATCCCACAAAACTGCACACAATGGAAATTTCTTCCCATATTTTGTGACTTTCAGTTCATTTAGTTGATTTTGATCACCAAAAAATGTTGTCACCGATTTGTCCCCAGGCTGAAGGCAATGGATATTTCCTGCCATGGGCAGCGTATTCTGCCATTTTCAGCTCATTTGGCGACCAACTTTTGTTGTGCTGAACCAAATCCCACAAAAATGAACACAATGGGAAATTCTGTCACCGATTCCTCCCAAACTGCACACAATAGATGTTTCTTCCCATGGGAAGCCAATTCTTTGACTTTCAGCTCATTTGTTTGATTTTGATCACCAAAAAATTATCACCGATTCCTCCCAAACAGAAGTTAATGAATAATTCTTCCCATTTGCAACTTATGCTGTGACTTTCAGCTCATTTGTTTGATTTTGATCAACACAAAATTTTTGTCACCGATTGTCCCCAAACTGCACACAATGGATGTTTCTGCTCATGGGCAGCGTATTCTGTAATTTTCAGCTCATTTGGCCACCAACTTTTGTTGTGCTGAACCAAATACCACAAAACTGCACACAATGGGAAATTCTTCCCATGGGCAGGCTATTCTGTGACTTTCAGCTCATTTGTTTGATTTTGATCAACACAAAATTTTGTCACCGATTGTCCCCAAACTGCACACACTGGATGTTTCTGCACATGGGCAACTTATTCTGTGATATTCAGCTCATTTGGCGACCAACTTTTGTTGTGCTACACCAAATCTCCCAAAACACAATGCAAGATTCTGCCCAAAGTGCACACAATGGAAGTTTCTTCCCATGGGCAGCATATTCTGTGACTTTCAGCTCATTTGGCGACCAACTTCTGTGCTAAACCAAATCCACCAAAACTGCTCACAATGGACGTTTCTTTCCATGGGCAGCTTATTCTGTGACTTTCAGCTCATTTGGTTGATTTTGATCACGACAAAATTTTGTCACCAATTGTCCCCAAACTATAGGCAATAAATAATTCTTCCCATGGGTAGCGTATTCTGTGACTTTCAGCTCATTTGGTTGATTTTAATCACCACAAAATTTTAAGTCACCGATTCCTCCCAAACTGCACACAATAGAATTTTCTTCGCATGGGCAGCTTATTCTGTGACTTTCAGCTCATTTGGTTGATTTTGATCACCACAATATTTTGTCACCAATAGTCCCCAAACTTCAGGCAATAAATAATTATTCCCATGGGCAGCGTATCCTGTGACTTTCAGCTCATTTGGCGACAAACTTTTGTTGTGCTACACCAAATCTCCCAAAAATGCACACAATGGGAGATTCTATCCATGGGCAGCTTATTCTGTGACTTTCAGCTCATTTGGTTGATTTTGATCACCACAAAATTTTGTCGTCGATTCTTTCGAAGCTGCAAGCAATGGATATTTCCTCCCACATGGGCAGCCTTTTTTGTGACTTTCAGCTCATTTGGTTGATTTTGATCACCATAATATTTTGTCACCAATTGTCCCCAAACTGCAGGCAATAAATAATTCCTCCCATGGGCAGCGTATTCTGTGACATTCAGCTCATTTAGCGACCAACTTTCAGTTTTGTGGATTTGGTTCAGCACAACAAAAGTTGGTCGCCAAATGAGCTGAATGTCACAGAATACGCTGCCCATGGAGGAATTATTTATTGCCTGCAGTTTGGGACAATTGGTGACAAAATTTTGTGGTGATCAAAATCAACCAAATGAGCTGAAAGTCACAGAATAAGCTGCACTTGGGAAAAATTTCCTATTGTGTTCAGTTTTGTGGGATTTAGTTCAGCACAATGGGAAATTCTTCCCATGGGCAGCTTATTCTGTGACTTTCAGCTCATTTGGTTGATTTTGATCACCACAATATTTTGTCATTAAATCCTTCGAACCTGCAAGCAATAGATATTTCCTGGCATGGGCAGCCTATTCTGTGACTTTCAGCTCATTTGGTTGATTTTGATCACCACAAAGTTTTATCACCGATTCCTCCCAAACTGCACACAATGGGAGATTTTTCCCAATTGGCAGCTTATTCTGTGACTTTCAGTTCATTTGGCGACCAACTTTTGTTGTGCTACACCAAATCTCCCAAAACACAATGCAAGATTCTGCCCAAAGTGCACACAATGAATGTTTCTGCTCATGGGCAACTTATTCTGTGACTTTCACCTCATTTGGTTGATTTTGATCACCAAAAAATTTTGTCACTAAATGCTTCGAACTTGCAAGCAATGGAAATTTCCTGGCATTGGGCAGCCTATTCTGTGAACTAGAAGGAGAAGGAGAAGAACTAGAAGGAGAAGAACTAGAAGGAAAAGGAGAACCACTAGAAGGAGAACGAGAACAACTAGAAGGAGAACAAGAAGAAGGAGAAGGAGGAGAAGGAGAAGAAGAACAAGAAGGAGGATAAGAAGAATTAGAAGGAAGAGAAGAACTAGAAGGAAGAGAAGAACTAGAAGGAGGAGAAGAAGTAGAAGGAGAAGGAGAAGAACTAGAAGGAGAAGGAGAAGGAGAAGAAGAACAAGAAGAAGAAGGAGAAGAACTAGAAGGAAAAGAACTAGAAGGAGAAGGAGAAGAACTAGAATGAGAAGAAGGAGACAAACTAGAAGGAGAAGAACTAGAAGGAGAAGAACTAGAAGGAGAAGAACTAGAAGAACTAGAAGGAGAAGAAGAAGAACTAGAAGGAGAAGGAGAAAAACTAGAAGGAGAAGGAGAAAAACTAGAAGGAGAAGAACTAGAAGGAGAAGGAGAAGAACTAGAAGGAGAAGAACTAGAAGGAGAAGAACTAGAAGGAGAAGAAGGAGACGAACTAGAAGGAGAAGAAGGAGAAGAACTAGAAGGAGAAGAAGGAGAATAACTAGAAGGAGAAGAACTAGAAGGAGAAGGAGAAGAACTAGAAGGAGAAGGAGAAGAACTAGAAGGAGAAGGAGAAGAACTAGAATGAGAAGAAGGAGACGAACTAGAAGGAAATGAACTAGAAGAAGGAGAAGAACTAGAAGGAGAAGAACTAGAAGGAGAAGGAGAAGAAGGAAAAGGAGAAGAACTAGAAGGAGAAGAACTAGAAGGAGAAGGAGAAGAACTAGAAGAAGAACTAGAAGGAGAAGGAGAAGGAGAAGGAACTAGAAGGAGAAGGAGAAAGAGAAGAACTAGAAGGAGAAGAAGAACAAGAAGGAGAAGGAGAAGAACAAGAAGGAGAAGGAGAAAAACTAGAAGGAGAAGAACTAGAAGGAGAAAGAGAAGAACTAGAAGAGAAGGAAAAGAACTAGAAGGAGAAGGAGAAGAACTAGAAGAACTAGAAGAACTAGAAGGAGAAGAACTAGAAGGAGAAGGAGAAGAAGGAGAAGGAGAAGAAGAAGAAGGAGAAGAACTAGAAGGAGAAGGAAAAGAACTAGAAGGAGAAAGAGAAGAACTAGAAGGAAATGAACAAGAAGGAGAAGAAGAACAAGAAGGAGAAGGAGGAGAGGAGAAGAACTAGAAGGAGAAGGAGAAGAACTAGAAGGAAATGAACTAGAAGAAGGAGAAGAACTAGAAGGAGAAGGAGAAGAAGGAGAAGGAGAAGAAGAAGAAGGAGAAGAACTAGAAGGAGAAGGAGAAGGAGAAGGAGAAGAACTAGAAGGAGAAGGAGAAGAACTAGAAGGAGAAGGAGGAGAAGGAGGAGAAGGAGAAGAACAAGAAGGAGAAGGAGAAGAACTAGAAGGAGAAGAAATAAAAGGAATAGGAGAAGGAGAAGAACTAGAAGAACAAGAAGGAGAAGAAGAACTAGAAGGAGAAGGAGAAGAACTAGAAGGAGAAGAACTAGAAGGAGAAGAACTAGAAGGAGAAGAACTAGAAGGAGAAGAACTAGAAGGAGAAGGAGAAGGAGAAGAACTAGAAGGAGAAGGAGAAGGAGAAGAACTAGAAGGAGAAGGAGAAGAACTAGAAGGAGAAGGAGAAGAACTAGAAGGAGAAGGAGAGGAACTAGAAGAACTAGAAGGGGAAGGAGAAGAACTAGAAGGAGAAGGAGAAGAACTAGAAGGAGAAGGAGAAGAACTAGAAGGAGAAGAACTAGAAGGAGAAGAACTAGAAGGAGAAGAAAAAGAACTAGAAGGAGAAGGAGAAGAACTAGAAGGAGAAGGAGAAGAACTAGAAGGAGAAGAACTAGAAGGAGAAGGAGAAAAACTAGAAGGACTAGAAGGAGAAGAAGAAGAACTAGAAGGAGAAGGAGAAGAACTAGAAGGAGAAGGAGAAGAACTAGAAGGAAATGAACTAGAAGAAGGAGAAGAACTAGAAGGAGAAGGAGAAGAAGGAGAAGGAGAAGAAGAAGAAGGAGAAGAACTAGAAGGAGAAGGAGAAGGAGAAGAACTAGAAGGAGAAGGAGAAGAACTAGAAGGAGAAGGAGAAGAACTAGAAGGAGAAGAAATAAAAGGAATAGGAGAAGGAGAAGAACTAGAAGAACAAGAAGGAGAAGAAGAACTAGAAGGAGAAGGAGAAGAACTAGAAGGAGAAGAACTAGAAGGAGAAGAACTAGAAGGAGAAGAACTAGAAGGAGAAGAAAAAGAACTAGAAGGAGAAGGAGAAGAACTAGAAGGAGAAGGAGAAGAACTAGAAGGAGAAGGAGAGGAACTAGAAGAACTAGAAGGGGAAGGAGAAGAACTAGAAGGAGAAGGAGAAGAACTAGAAGGAGAAGGAGAAGAACTAGAAGGAGAAGAACTAGAAGGAGAAGAACTAGAAGGAGAAGAAAAGAACTAGAAGGAGAAGGAGAAGAACTAGAAGGAGAAGGAGAAGAACTAGAAGGAGAAGGAGAAGAACTAGAAGGAGAAGGAGAAGAACTAGAAGAAGAACTAGAAGGAGAAGGAGAAGGAGAAGAACTAGAAGGAGAAGGAGAACGAGAAGAACTAGAAAGGAGAAGGAAGGAACAAGGAAGGAGAAGGAGAAGAACAAGAAGGAGAAGGAGAAAAACTAGAAGGAGAAGAACTAGAAGGAGAAAGAGAAGAACTAGAAGGAGAAGGAAAAGAACTAGAAGGAGAAGGAAAAGAACTAGAAGGAGAAGGAAAAGAACTAGAAGGAGAAGGAAAAGAACTAGAATGAGAAGGAAAAGAACTAGAATGAGAAGAACTAGAAGGAGAAGAAACTAGAAGGAAAAGGAGAACAACTAGAAGGAGAACGAGAACAACTAGAAGGAGAACAAGAAGGAGAAGAAGAACAACAAGAAGGAGAAGGAGGAGAAGAACTAGAAGGAGAAGGAGAAGAACTAGAAGGAGAAGGAAAAGAACTAGAAGGAGAAGGAAAAGAACTAGAAGGAGAAGGAGAAGAGCTAGAAGGAGAAGAAGAAGGAGAAGAACTAGAAGGAGAAGAACTAGAAGGAGAAGGAGAAGAACCAGAAGGAGAAGAAGGAGAAGAACTAGAAGGAGAAGGAGAAGAACCAGAAGGAGAAGAACCAGAAGGAGAAGGAGAAGAACTAGAAGGAGAAGAACTAGAAGGAGAAGGAGAAGAACTAGAAGGAGAAGGAGAAGAACCAGAAGGAGAAGAAGGAGAAGAACTAGAAGGAGAAGAACTAGAAGGAGAAGAAGAAGAAGAAGAAGAAGAAGGAGAAGAACTAGAAGGAGAAGAACTAGAAGGAGAAGGAGAAGAACTAGAAGGAGAAGGAGAAGAACCAGAAGGAGAAGGAGAAGAACTAGAAGGAGAAGAACTAGAAGGAGAAGGAGAAGAAGGAGAAGGAGAAGAAGAAAGAAGGAGAAGAACTAGAAGGAGAAGGAGAAGAACTAGAAGGAGAAGGAGAAGAACTAGAAGGAGAAGGAGGAGGAGAAGGAGGAGAAGGAGAAGAACAAGAAAAAGAAGGAGAAGAAGAACAAGAAGGAGAAGGAGAAGAACTAGAAGGAGAAGAAGGAGAAGAAGAACTAGAAGGAGAAGGAGAAGAACTAGAAGGAGAAGGAGAAGAACTAGAAGGAGAAGAAACTAGAAGGAGAAGAACTAGAAGGAGAAGAAAAAGAACTAGAAGGAGAAGGAGAAGAACTAGAAGGAGAAGGAGAAGAACTAGAAGGAGAAGGAGAGGAACTAGAAGAACTAGAAGGGGAAGGAGAAGAACTAGAAGGAGAAGGAGAAGAACTAGAAGGAGAAGGAGAAGAACTAGAAGGAGAAGAACTAGAAGGAGAAGAACTAGAAGGAGAAGAAAAAGAACTAGAAGGAGAAGGAGAAGAACTAGAAGGAGAAGGAGAAGAACTAGAAGGAGAATGAGAAGAACTAGAAGGAGAAGGAGAAGAACTAGAAGGAGAACAAGAAGGAGAAGAAGAACAAGAAGAAGAAGGAGAAGAACTAGAAGGAGAAGAACTAGAAGGAGAAGAACTAGAAGGAGAAGAACTAGAAGGAGAAGAACTAGAAGGAGAAGGAGAAAAACTAGAAGGAGAAGAACTAGAAGGAGAAGGAGAAGGAGAAGAACTAGAAGGAGAAGAAGAAGAACTAGAAGGAGAAGGAGAAGAACTAGAAGGAGAAGGAGAAGAACTAGAAGGAGAAGGAGAAGAACTAGAAGGAGAAGGAGAAGAACTAGAAGGAAAAGGAGAAGAATTAGAAGGAGAAGGAGAAGAACTAGAAGGAAAAGGAGAAGAACTAGAAGAAGAAGGAGAAGGAGAAGAACTAGAAGGAGTAGAACTAGAAGGAGAAGAACTAGAAGGAGAAGAACTAGACGGAGAAGAACTAGAAGGAGAAGGAGAAGTAGAAAAACTAGAAGGAGAAGGAGAAGTAGAAGAACTAGAAGGAGGAGTAGGAGAAGAACTAGAAGGAGGAGAGAAACTTGAAGGAGAAGGAGAAGGAGGAGAAGAACTAGAAGGAGAAGGGGAAGAACTAGAAGGAGAAGGAGAAGAACTAGAAGGAGAAGGAGAAGAACTAGAAGGAGAAGAACTAGAAGGAGAAGAACTAGATGGAGAAGAAAAAGAACTAGAAGGAGAAGGAGAAGAACTAGAAGGAGAAGGAGAAGAACTAGAAGGAGAAGGAGAAGAACTAGAAGGAGAACAAGAAGGAGAAGAAGAACAAGAAGAAGAAGGAGAAGAACTAGAAGGAGAAGAACTAGAAGGAGAAGAACTAGAAGGAGAAGAACTAGAAGGAGAAGAACTAGAAGGAGAAGAACTAGAAGGAGAAGGAGAAAAACTAGAAGGAGAAGAACTAGAAGAACTAGAAGGAGAAGAAGAAGAACTAGAAGGAGAAGGAGAAGAACTAAGAAGGAGAAGGAGAAGAACTAGAAAGAGAAGAAGAAGCAGAAGAACTAGAAGGAGAAGGAGAAGTAGAAAAACTAGAAGGAGAAGGAGAAGTAGAAGAACTAGAAGGAGGAGTAGGAGAAGAACTAGAAGGAGGAGAGAAACTTGAAGGAGAAGGAGGAGAAGAACTAGAAGGAGAAGGGGAAGAACTAGAAGGAGAAGGAGAAGAACTAGAAGGAGAAGGAGAAGAACTAGAAGGAGAAGGAAAAGAACTAGAAGGAGAAGGAGAAGGAAAAGAACTAGAAGGAGAAGGAAAAGGAACTAGAAGTAGAAGGAGAAGGAAAAGAACTAGAAGGAGAAGGAGAAGGAGAAGAACTAGAAGGAGAAGGAGAAGCAGAAGAACTAGAAGGAGAAGGAGAAGAACTAGAAGGAGAAGGAGAAGAACTAGAAGGAGAAGGAGAAGAACTAGAATGAGAAGAAGAAGAACTAGAAGGAGAAGGAGAAGAACTAGAAGGAGAAGGAGAAGAACTAGAAGGAGAAGGAGAAGAACTAGAAGGAGAAGGAGAAGAACTAGAAGGAGAAGGAGAAGAACTAGAAGGAGAAGAAGGAGACGAACTAGAAGGAAATGAACTAGAAGAAGGAGAAGAACTAGAAGGAGAAGAACTAGAAGGAGAAGGAGAAGAACTAGAAGGAGAAGGAGAAGAACTAGAAGGAGAAGGAGAAGAACTAGAAGGAATAGGAGAAGGAGAAGAACTAGAAGGAGAAGGAGAAGAACTAGAAGGAGAAGGAGAAGGAGAAGAACTAGAAGGAGAAGGAGAAGAACTAGAAGGAGAAGGAGGAGAAGGAGGAGAAGGAGAAGAACTAGAAGGAGAAGAAGGAGAAGAAGAACTAGAAGGAGAAGGAGAAGAACTAGAAGGAGAAGAACTAGAAGGAGAAGAACTAGAAGGAGAAGAAGGAGAAGGAGAAGAACTAGAAGGAGAAGGAGAAAAACTAGAAGGAGAAGAACTAGAAGGAGAAGGAGAAGGAGAAGAACTAGAAGGAGAAGAAGAAGAACTAGAAGGAGAAGGAGAAGAACTAGAAGGAGAAGGAGAAGAACTAGAAGGAGAAGGAGAAGAACTAGAAGGAGAAGGAGAAGAACTAGAAGGAGAAGGAGAAGAACTAGAAGGAAAAGGAGAAGAATTAGAAGGAGAAGGAGAAGAACTAGAAGGAAAAGGGAGAAGAACTAGAAGAAGAAGGAGAAGGAGAAGAACTAGAAGGAGTAGAACTAGAAGGAGAAGAACTAGAAGGAGAAGGAGAAGAACTAGAAGGAGAAGGAGAAGAACTAGAAGGAAATGAACAAGAAGGAGAAGAAGAACAAGAAGGAGAAGGAGAAGGAGAAGGAGAAGAACTAGAAGGAGAAGGAGAAGGAGAAGGAGAAGAACTAGAAGGAGAAGGAGAAGAACTAGAAGGAGAACAAGAAGGAGAAGAAGAACAAGAAGAAGAAGGAGAAGAACTAGAAGGAGAAGAACTAGAAGGAGAAGAACTAGAAGGAGAAGAACTAGAAGGAGAAGAACTAGAAGGAGAAGAACTAGAAGGAGAAGGAGAAAAACTAGAAGGAGAAGAACTAGAAGAACTAGAAGGAGAAGAAGAAGAACTAGAAGGAGAAGGAGAAGAACTAGAAGGAGAAGGAGAAGAACTAGAAAGAGAAGAAGAAGCAGAAGAACTAGAAGGAGAAGGAGAAGTAGAAAAACTAGAAGGAGAAGGAGAAGTAGAAGAACTAGAAGGAGGAGTAGGAGAAGAACTAGAAGGAGGAGAGAAACTTGAAGGAGAAGGAGGAGAAGAACTAGAAGGAGAAGGGGAAGAACTAGAAGGAGAAGGAGAAGAACTAGAAGGAGAAGGAGAAGAACTAGAAGGAGAAGGAAAAGAACTAGAAGGAGAAGGAGAAGGAAAAGAACTAGAAGGAGAAGGAAAAGAACTAGAAGTAGAAGGAGAAGGAAAAGAACTAGAAGGAGAAGGAGAAGGAGAAGAACTAGAAGGAGAAGGAGAAGCAGAAGAACTAGAAGGAGAAGGAGAAGAACTAGAAGGAGAAGGAGAAGAACTAGAACTAGAAGGAGAAGGAGAAGAACTAGAAGGAGAACTAGAAGGAGAAGGAGAAGAACTAGAATGAGAAGAAGAAGAACTAGAAGGAGAAGGAGAAGAACTAGAAGGAGAAGAACTAGAAGGAGAAGGAGAAGAACTAGAAGGAGAAGGAGAAGAACTAGAAGGAGAAGGAGAAGAACTAGAAGGAGAAGAAGGAGACGAACTAGAAGGAAATGAACTAGAAGAAGGAGAAGAACTAGAAGGAGAAGAACTAGAAGGAGAAGGAGAAGGAGAAGAAGGAGAAGGAGAAGAAGTAGAAGGAGAAGAAGTAGAAGGAGAAGAACTAGAAGGAGAAGGAGAAGAACTAGAAGGAGAAGGAGAAGAACTAGAAGGAGAAGGAGAAGAACTAGAAGGAATAGGAGAAGGAGAAGAACTAGAAGGAGAAGGAGAAGAACTAGAAGGAGAAGGAGAAGGAGAAGAACTAGAAGGAGAAGGAGAAGAACTAGAAGGAGAAGGAGGAGAAGGAGGAGAAGGAGAAGAACTAGAAGGAGAAGAAGGAGAAGAAGAACTAGAAGGAGAAGGAGAAGAACTAGAAGGAGAAGAACTAGAAGGAGAAGAACTAGAAGGAGAAGAAGGAGAAGGAGAAGAACTAGAAGGAGAAGGAGAAAAACTAGAAGGAGAAGAACTAGAAGGAGAAGGAGAAGGAGAAGAACTAGAAGGAGAAGAAGAAGAACTAGAAGGAGAAGGAGAAGAACTAGAAGGAGAAGGAGAAGAACTAGAAGGAGAAGGAGAAGAACTAGAAGGAGAAGGAGAAGAACTAGAAGGAGAAGGAGAAGAACTAGAAGGAAAAGGAGAAGAATTAGAAGGAGAAGGAGAAGAACTAGAAGGAAAAGGAGAAGAACTAGAAGAAGAAGGAGAAGGAGAAGAACTAGAAGGAGTAGAACTAGAAGGAGAAGAACTAGAAGGAGAAGGAGAAGAACTAGAAGGAGAAGGAGAAGAACTAGAAGGAAATGAACAAGAAGGAGAAGAAGAACAAGAAGGAGAAGGAGAAGGAGAAGGAGAAGAACTAGAAGGAGAAGGAGAAGGAGAAGGAGAAGAACTAGAAGGAGAAGGAGAAGAACTAGAAGGAGAAGGAGGAGAAGGAGGAGAAGGAGAAGAACAAGAAAAAGAAGGAGAAGAAGAACAAGAAGGACTAGAAGGAGAAGAAATAAAAGGAATAGGAGAAGGAGAAGAACTAGAAGAACAAGAAGGAGAAGAAGAACTAGAAGGAGAAGGAGAAGAACTAGAAGGAGAAGGAAAATAACTAGAAGGAGAATGAGAAGAACTAGAAGGAGAATGAGAAGAACTAGAAGGAGAATGAGAAGAACTAGAAGGAGAATGAGAAGAACTAGAAGGAGAATGAGAAGAACTAGAAGGAGAAGGAGAAGAACTAGAAGGAGAAGGAGAAGAACTAGAAGGAAATGAACTAGAAGAAGGAGAAGAACTAGAAGGAGAAGAACTAGAAGGAGAAGGAGAAGAAGGAGAAGGAGAAGAACTAGAAGGAGAAGAACTAGAAGGAGAAGAACTAGAAGGAGAAGGAAAAGAACTAGAAGGAGAAGGAGAAGGAAAAGAACTAGAAGGAGAAGGAAAAGAACTAGAAGTAGAAGGAGAAGGAAAAGAACTAGAAGGAGAAGGAGAAGGAGAAGAACTAGAAGGAGAAGGAGAAGCAGAAGAACTAGAAGGAGAAGGAGAAGAACTAGAAGGAGAAGGAGAAGAACTAGAACTAGAAGGAGAAGGAGAAGAACTAGAAGGAGAACTAGAAGGAGAAGGAGAAGAACTAGAATGAGAAGAAGAAGAACTAGAAGGAGAAGGAGAAGAACTAGAAGGAGAAGGAGAAGAACTAGAAGGAGAAGGAGAAGAACTAGAAGGAGAAGAAGGAGACTAACTAGAAGGAAATGAACTAGAAGAAGGAGAAGAACTAGAAGGAGAAGAACTAGAAGGAGAAGGAGAAGGAGAAGAAGGAGAAGGAGAAGAAGTAGAAGGAGAAGAACTAGAAGGAGAAGGAGAAGAACTAGAAGGAGAAGGAGAAGAACTAGAAGGAATAGGAGAAGGAGAAGAACTAGAAGGAGAAGGAGAAGAACTAGAAGGAGAAGGAGAAGGAGAAGAACTAGAAGGAGAAGGAGAAGAACAAGAAAAAGAAGGAGAAGAAGAACAAGAAGGAGAAGGAGAAGAACTAGAAGGAGAAGAAGGAGAAGAAGAACTAGAAGGAGAAGGAGAAGAACTAGAAGGAGAAGAACTAGAAGAAGAAGAACTAGAAGGAGAAGAACTAGAAGGAGAAGAACTAGAAGGAGAAGAACTAGAAGGAGAAGGAGAAAAACTAGAAAGAGAAGAACTAGAAGGAGAAGGAGAAGGAGAAGAACTAGAAGGAGAAGAAGAAGAACTAGAAGGAGAAGGAGAAGAACTAGAAGGAGAAGGAGAAGAACTAGAAGGAGAAGGAGAAGAACTAGAAGGAGAAGGAGAAGAACTAGAAGGAAAAGATTAGAAGGAGAAGGAGAAGAACTAGAAGGAAAAGGAGAAGAACTAGAAGAAGAAGGAGAAGGAGAAGAACTAGAAGGAGTAGAACTAGAAGGAGAAGAACTAGAAGGAGAAGGAGAAGAACTAGAAGGAGAAGGAGAAGAACTAGAAGGAAATGAACAAGAAGGAGAAGAAGAACAAGAAGGAGAAGGAGAAGGAGAAGGAGAAGAACTAGAAGGAGAAGGAGAAGAACTAGAAGGAGAAGGAGGAGAAGGAGGAGAAGGAGAAGAACAAGAAAAAGAAGGAGAAGAAGAACAAGAAGGAGAAGGAGAAGAACTAGAAGGAGAAGAAATAAAAGGAATAGGAGAAGGAGAAGAACTAGAAGAACAAGAAGGAGAAGAAAAACTAGAAGGAGAAGGAGAAGAACTAGAAGGAGAAGGAAAAGAACTAGAAGGAGAATGAGAAGAACTAGAAGGAGAATGAGAAGAACTAGAAGGAGAATGAGAAGAACTAGAAGGAGAATGAGAAGAACTAGAAGGAGAAGGAGAAGAACTAGAAGGAGAAGGAGAAGAACTAGAAGGAAATGAACTAGAAGAAGGAGAAGAACTAGAAGGAGAAGGAGAAGAAGGAGAAGGAGAAGAACTAGAAGGAGAAGGAGAAGAACTAGAAGGAGAAGGAGAAGAACTAGAAGAAGAACTAGAAGGAGAAGGAGAAGGAGAAGAACTAGAAGGAGAAGGAGAACGAGAAGAACTAGAAGGAGAAGAAGAACAAGAAGGAGAAGGAGAAGAACAAGAAGGAGAAGGAGAAAAACTAGAAGGAGAAGAACTAGAAGGAGAAAGAGAAGAACTAGAAGGAGAAGGAAAAGAACTAGAAGGAGAAGGAAAAGAACTAGAAGGAGAAGGAAAAGAACTAGAAGGAGAAGGAAAAGAACTAGAATGAGAAGAACTAGAAGGAGAAGAACTAGAAGGAAAAGGAGAACAACTAGAAGGAGAACGAGAACAACTAGAAGGAGAACAAGAAGGAGAAGAAGAACAACAAGAAGGAGAAGGAGGAGAAGAACTAGAAGGAGAAGGAGAAGAACTAGAAGGAGAAGGAAAAGAACTAGAAGGAGAAGGAGAAGGAAAAGAACTAGAAGGAGAAGGAGAAGAGCTAGAAGGAGAAGAAGAAGGAGAAGAACTAGAAGGAGAAGAACTAGAAGGAGAAGGAGAAGAACCAGAAGGAGAAGAAGGAGAAGAACTAGAAGGAGAAGGAGAAGAACCAGAAGGAGAAGAACCAGAAGGAGAAGGAGAAGAACTAGAAGGAGAAGAACTAGAAGGAGAAGGAGAAGAACTAGAAGGAGAAGGAGAAGAACCAGAAGGAGAAGAAGGAGAAGAACTAGAAGGAGAAGAACTAGAAGGAGAAGAAGAAGAAGAAGAAGAAGAAGGAGAAGAACTAGAAGGAGAAGAACTAGAAGGAGAAGGAGAAGAACCAGAAGGAGAAGGAGAAGAACTAGAAGGAGAAGAACTAGAAGGAGAAGGAGAAGAAGGAGAAGGAGAAGAAGAAGAAGGAGAAGAACTAGAAGGAGAAGGAGAAGAACTAGAAGGAGAAGGAGGAGAAGGAGGAGAAGGAGAAGAACAAAAAAAAGAAGGAGAAGAAGAACAAGAAGGAGAAGGAGAAGAACTAGAAGGAGAAGAAGGAGAAGAAGAACTAGAAGGAGAAGGAGAAGAACTAGAAGGAGAAGGAGAAGAACTAGAAGGAGAAGAACTAGAAGGAGAAGAAAAAGAAGGAGAAGAAAAAGAACTAGAAGGAGAAGGAGAAGAACTAGAAGGAGAAGGAGAAGAACTAGAAGAACTAGAAGGGAAGGAGAAGAACTAGAAGGAGAAGGAGAAGAACTAGAAGGAGAAGGAGAAGAACTAGAAGGAGAAGGAGAAGAACTAGAAGGAGAAGAACTAGAAGGAGAAGAACTAGAAGGAGAAGAAAAAGAACTAGAAGGAGAAGGAGAAGAACTAGAAGGAGAAGGAGAAGAACTAGAAGGAGAATGAGAAGAACTAGAAGGAGAAGGAGAAGAACTAGAAGGAGAACAAGAAGGAGAAGAAGAACAAGAAGAAGAACAAGAAGAAGAAGGAGAAGAACTAGAAGGAGAAGAACTAGAAGGAGAAGAACTAGAAGGAGAAGAACTAGAAGGAGAAGAACTAGAAGGAGAAGAACTAGAAGGAGAAGGAGAAAAACTAGAAGGAGAAGAACTAGAAGGAGAAGGAGAAGGAGAAGAACTAGAAGGAGAAGAAGAAGAACTAGAAGGAGAAGGAGAAGAACTAGAAGGAGAAGGAGAAGAACTAGAAGGAGAAGGAGAAGAACTAGAAGGAGAAGGAGAACTAGAAGGAAAAGGAGAAGAATTAGAAGGAGAAGGAGAAGAACTAGAAGGAAAAGGAGAAGAACTAGAAGAAGAAGGAGAAGGAGAAGAACTAGAAGGAGTAGAACTAGAAGGAGAAGAACTAGAAGGAGAAGAACTAGACGGAGAAGAACTAGAAGGAGAAGGAGAAGTAGAAAAACTAGAAGGAGGAGAGAAACTTGAAGGAGAAGGAGAAGGAGGAGAAGAACTAGAAGGAGAAGGGGAAGAACTAGAAGGAGAAGAACTAGAAGGAGAAGGAGAAGAACTAGAAGGAGAAGAACTAGAAGGAGAAGAACTAGATGGAGAAGAAAAAGAACTAGAAGGAGAAGGAGAAGAACTAGAAGGAGAAGGAGAAGAACTAGAAGGAGAAGGAGAAGAACTAGAAGGAGAACAAGAAGGAGAAGAAGAACAAGAAGAAGAAGGAGAAGAACTAGAAGGAGAAGAACTAGAAGGAGAAGAACTAGAAGGAGAAGAACTAGAAGGAGAAGAACTAGAAGGAGAAGAACTAGAAGGAGAAGGAGAAAAACTAGAAGGAGAAGAACTAGAAGAACTAGAAGGAGAAGAAGAAGAACTAGAAGGAGAAGGAGAAGAACTAGAAGGAGAAGGAGAAGAACTAGAAAGAGAAGAAGAAGCAGAAGAACTAGAAGGAGAAGGAGAAGTAGAAAAACTAGAAGGAGAAGGAGAAGTAGAAGAACTAGAAGGAGGAGTAGGAGAAGAACTAGAAGGAGGAGAGAAACTTGAAGGAGAAGGAGGAGAAGAACTAGAAGGAGAAGGGGAAGAAGTAGAAGGAGAAGGAGAAGAACTAGAAGGAGAAGGAGAAGAACTAGAAGGACAAGGAAAAGAACTAGAAGGAGAAGGAGAAGGAAAAGAACTAGAAGGAGAAGGAAAAGAACTAGAAGGAGAAGGAGAAGGAAAAGAACTAGAAGGAGAAGGAGAAGGAGAAGAACTAGAAGGAGAAGGAGAAGCAGAAGAACTAGAAGGAGAAGGAGAAGAACTAGAAGGAGAAGGAGAAGAACTAGAACTAGAAGGAGAAGGAGAAGAACTAGAAGGAGAACTAGAAGGAGAAGGAGAAGAACTAGAATGAGAAGAAGAAGAACTAGAAGGAGAAGGAGAAGAACTAGAAGGAGAAGGAGAAGAACTAGAAGGAGAAGGAGAAGAACTAGAAGGAGAAGGAGAAGAACCAGAAGGAGAAGAACCAGAAGGAGAAGGAGAAGAACTAGAAGGAGAAGAACTAGAAGGAGAAGGAGAAGAACTAGAAGGAGAAGGAGAAGAACCAGAAGGAGAAGAAGGAGAAGAACTAGAAGGAGAAGAACTAGAAGGAGAAGAGAAGAAGAAGAAGAAGAAGGAGAAGAACTAGAAGGAGAAGAACTAGAAGGAGAAGGAGAAGAACCAGAAGGAGAAGGAGAAGAACTAGAAGGAGAAGAACTAGAAGGAGAAGGAGAAGAAGGAGAAGGAGAAGAAGAAGAAGGAGAAGAACTAGAAGGAGAAGGAGAAGAACTAGAAGGAGAAGGAGGAGAAGGAGGAGAAGGAGAAGAACAAGAAAAAGAAGGAGAAGAAGAACAAGAAGGAGAAGGAGAAGAACTAGAAGGAGAAGAAGGAGAAGAAGAACTAGAAGGAGAAGGAGAAGAACTAGAAGGAGAAGGAGAAGAACTAGAAGGAGAAGAACTAGAAGGAGAAGAAAAAGAAGGAGAAGAAAAAGAACTAGAAGGAGAAGGAGAAGAACTAGAAGGAGAAGGAGAAGAACTAGAAGAACTAGAAGGGGAAGGAGAAGAACTAGAAGGAGAAGGAGAAGAACTAGAAGGAGAAGGAGAAGAACTAGAAGGAGAAGGAGAAGAACTAGAAGGAGAAGAACTAGAAGGAGAAGAACTAGAAGGAGAAGAAAAAGAACTAGAAGGAGAAGGAGAAGAACTAGAAGGAGAAGGAGAAGAACTAGAAGGAGAATGAGAACAACTAGAAGGAGAACAAGAAGGAGAAGAAGAACAACAAGAAGGAGAAGGAGGAGAAGAACTAGAAGGAGAAGGAGAAGAACTAGAAGGAGAAGGAAAAGAACTAGAAGGAGAAGGACTAGAAGGAGAAGGAGAAGAACCAGAAGGAGAAGGAGAAGAACTAGAAGGAGAAGAACTAGAAGGAGAAGGAGAAGAAGGAGAAGGAGAAGAAGAAGAAGGAGAAGAACTAGAAGGAGAAGGAGAAGAACTAGAAGGAGAAGGAGGAGAAGGAGGAGAAGGAGAAGAACAAGAAAAAGAAGGAGAAGAAGAACAAGAAGGAGAAGGAGAAGAACTAGAAGGAGAAGAAGGAGAAGAAGAACTAGAAGGAGAAGGAGAAGAACTAGAAGGAGAAGGAGAAGAACTAGAAGGAGAAGAACTAGAAGGAGAAGAAAAAGAAGGAGAAGAAAAAGAACTAGAAGGAGAAGGAGAAGAACTAGAAGGAGAAGGAGAAGAACTAGAAGAACTAGAAGGGGAAGGAGAAGAACTAGAAGGAGAAGGAGAAGAACTAGAAGGAGAAGGAGAAGAACTAGAAGGAGAAGGAGAAGAACTAGAAGGAGAAGAACTAGAAGGAGAAGAACTAGAAGGAGAAGAAAAAGAACTAGAAGGAGAAGGAGAAGAACTAGAAGGAGAAGGAGAAGAACTAGAAGGAGAATGAGAAGAACTAGAAGGAGAAGGAGAAGAACTAGAAGGAGAACAAGAAGGAGAAGAAGAACAAGAAGAAGAACAAGAAGAAGAAGGAGAAGAACTAGAAGGAGAAGAACTAGAAGGAGAAGAACTAGAAGGAGAAGAACTAGAAGGAGAAGAACTAGAAGGAGAAGAACTAGAAGGAGAAGAACTAGAAGGAGAAGGAGAAAAACTAGAAGGAGAAGAACTAGAAGGAGAAGGAGAAGGAGAAGAACTAGAAGGAGAAGAAGAAGAACTAGAAGGAGAAGGAGAAGAACTAGAAGGAGAAGGAGAAGAACTAGAAGGAGAAGGAGAAGAACTAGAAGGAGAAGGAGAAGAACTAGAAGGAAAAGGAGAAGAATTAGAAGGAGAAGGAGAAGAACTAGAAGGAAAAGGAGAAGAACTAGAAGAAGAAGGAGAAGGAGAAGAACTAGAAGGAGTAGAACTAGAAGGAGAAGAACTAGAAGGAGAAGAACTAGACGGAGAAGAACTAGAAGGAGAAGGAGAAGTAGAAAAACTAGAAGGAGGAGAGAAACTTGAAGGAGAAGGAGAAGGAGGAGAAGAACTAGAAGGAGAAGGGGAAGAACTAGAAGGAGAAGAACTAGAAGGAGAAGGAGAAGAACTAGAAGGAGAAGAACTAGAAGGAGAAGAACTAGATGGAGAAGAAAAAGAACTAGAAGGAGAAGGAGAAGAACTAGAAGGAGAAGGAGAAGAACTAGAAGGAGAAGGAGAAGAACTAGAAGGAGAACAAGAAGGAGAAGAAGAACAAGAAGAAGAAGGAGAAGAACTAGAAGGAGAAGAACTAGAAGGAGAAGAACTAGAAGGAGAAGAACTAGAAGGAGAAGAACTAGAAGGAGAAGAACTAGAAGGAGAAGGAGAAAAACTAGAAGGAGAAGAACTAGAAGAACTAGAAGGAGAAGAAGAAGAACTAGAAGGAGAAGGAGAAGAACTAGAAGGAGAAGGAGAAGAACTAGAAAGAGAAGAAGAAGCAGAAGAACTAGAAGGAGAAGGAGAAGTAGAAAAACTAGAAGGAGAAGGAGAAGTAGAAGAACTAGAAGGAGGAGTAGGAGAAGAACTAGAAGGAGGAGAGAAACTTGAAGGAGAAGGAGGAGAAGAACTAGAAGGAGAAGGGGAAGAAGTAGAAGGAGAAGGAGAAGAACTAGAAGGAGAAGGAGAAGAACTAGAAGGACAAGGAAAAGAACTAGAAGGAGAAGGAGAAGGAAAAGAACTAGAAGGAGAAGGAAAAGAACTAGAAGGAGAAGGAGAAGGAAAAGAACTAGAAGGAGAAGGAGAAGGAGAAGAACTAGAAGGAGAAGGAGAAGCAGAAGAACTAGAAGGAGAAGGAGAAGAACTAGAAGGAGAAGGAGAAGAACTAGAACTAGAAGGAGAAGGAGAAGAACTAGAAGGAGAACTAGAAGGAGAAGGAGAAGAACTAGAATGAGAAGAAGAAGAACTAGAAGGAGAAGGAGAAGAACTAGAAGGAGAAGGAGAAGAACTAGAAGGAGAAGGAGAAGAACTAGAAGGAGAAGAACTAGAAGGAAAAGGAGAAGAACTAGAAGGAAAAGGAGAAAAACTAGAAGGAGAAGAACTAGAAGGAGAAGGAGAACAAGAAGGAGAAGAACAAGAAGAAGAAGGAGAAGAACTAGAAGGAGAAGGAGAAGAACTAGAAGGAGAAGGAGAAGAACTAGAAGGAGAAGGAGAAGAACCAGAAGGAGAAGAAGGAGAAGAACTAGACGGAGAAGAACTAGAAGGAGAAGAAGAAGAAGAAGAAGAAGAAGAAGAAGAAGAAGAAGAAGAAGAAGTAGGAGAAGGAGAAGAACTAGAAGGAGAAGAACTAGAAGGAGAAGGAGAAAAACTAGAAGGAGAAGAACAAGAAGGAGAAGGAGAAGAACTAGAAGGAGAAGGAGAAGAACTAGAAGGAGAAGGAGAAGAACCAGAAGGAGAAGAACTAGAAGGAGAAGAACTAGAAGGAGAAGAACTAGAAGGAGAAGGACTAGAAGGAGAAGGAGAAGAACTAGAAGGAGAAGAACAAGAAGGAGAAGGAGAAGAACTAGAAGGAGAAGGAGAAGAACTAGAAGGAATAGGAGAAGGAGAAGAACTAGAAGGAGAAGAACTAGAAGGAGAAGGAGAAGAACTAGAAGGAGAAGGAGAAAAACTAGAAGGAGAAGAACAACTAGAAGGAGAAGAACAAGAAGGAGAAGGAGAAGAACTAGAAGGAGAAGGAGAAGAACTAGAAGGAGAAGGAGAAAAACTAGAAGGAGAAGGAGAAAAACTAGAAGGAGAAGAACTAGAAGGAGAAGGAGAAGAACTAGAAGGAGAAGGAGGAGAACTAGAAGGATTAGGAGAAAAAGAAGAACTAGAAGGAGAAGGAGAAGAACTAGAAGGAGAAGAACTAGAAGGAGAAGAACTAGAAGGAGAAGAACTAGAAGGAGAAGAACTAGAAGGAGAAGGAGAAGAACTAGAAGGAGAAGAAGGAGACGAACTAGATGGAGAAGAAGGAGAAGAACTAGAAGTAGAAGAACTAGAAGGAGAAGGAGAAGAACTAGAAGGAGAAGGAGAAGAACTAGAAGGAGAAGGAGAAGAACTAGAATGAGAAGAAGGAGACGAACTAGAAGGAAATGAACTAGAAGAAGGAGAAGAACTAGAAGGAGAAGAACTAGAAGGAGAAGGAGAAGAAGGAGAAGGAGAAGAAGTAGAAGGAGAAGAACTAGAAGGAGAAGGAGAAGAACTAGAAGGAGAAGGAGAAGAACTAGAAGAAGAATTAGAAGGAGAAGGAGAAGGAGAAGGAGAAGAACTAGAAGGAGAAGGAGAAGAACTAGAAGGAGAAGAACTAGAAGAAATAGGAGAAGGAGAAGAACTAGAAGAACTAGAAGGAGAAGGAAAAGAACTAGAAGGAGAAAGAGAAGAACTAGAAGGAAATGAACAAGAAGGAGAAGAAGAGCAAGAAGGAGAAGGAGGAGAAGGAGAAGAACTAGAAGGAGAAGGAGAAGAACTAGAAGGAGAATGAGAAGAACTAGAAGGAGAATGAGAAGAACTAGAAGGAGAAGGAGAAGAACTAGAAGGAGAAGGAGAAGAACTAGAAGGAAATGAACTAGAAGAAGGAGAAGAACTAGAAGGAGAAGAACTAGAAGGAGAAGGAGAAGAAGGAGAAGGAGAAGAACTAGAAGGAGAAGGAGAAGAACTAGAAGGAGAAGGAGAAGAACTAGAAGAAGAACTAGAAGGAGAAGGAGAAGGAGAAGGAGAAGAACTAGAAGGAGAAGAACTAGAAGGAGAAGGAGAACGAGAAGAACTAGAAGGAGAAGAAGAACAAGAAGGAGAAGGATAAGAACAAGAAGGAGAAGGAGAAAAACTAGAAGGAGAAGAACTAGAAGGAGAAAGAGAAGAACTAGAAGGAGAAGGAAAAGAACTAGAAGGAGAAGGAAAAGAACTAGAAGGAGAAGGAAAAGAACTAGAAGGAGAAGGAAAAGAACTAGAATGAGAAGAACTAGAAGGAGAAGAACTAGAAGGAAAAGGAGAACAACTAGAAGGAGAACGAGAACAACTAGAAGGAGAACAAGAAGGAGAAGAAGAACAACAAGAAGGAGAAGGAGGAGAAGAACTAGAAGGAGAAGGGGAAGAAGTAGAAGGAGAAGAACTAGAAGGAAAAGAACTAGAAGGAGAAGGAGAAGAGCTAGAAGGAGAAGAAGAAGGAGAAGAACTAGAAGGAGAAGAACTAGAAGGAGAAGGAGAAGAACCAGAAGGAGAAGAACCAGAAGGAGAAGGAGAAGAACTAGAAGGAGAAGAACTAGAAGGAGAAGAACTAGAAGGAGAAGAACTAGAAGGAGAATGACTAGAAGGAGAAGGAGAAGAACTAGAAGGAGAAGAACTAGAAGGAGAAAAACTAGAAGGAGAATGAGAAGAACTAGAAGGAGAAGGAGAAGAACTAGAAGGAGAAGGAGAAGAACTAGAAGGAGAAGGAGAAGAACTAGAAAAACTAGAAGGAGAAGGAAAAGAACTAGAAGGAGAAAGAGAAGAACTAGAAGGAAATGAACAAGAAGGAGAAGAAGAACAAGAAGGAGAAGGAGGAGAAGGAGAAGAACTAGAAGGAGAAGGAGAAGAACTAGAAGGAAATGAACTAGAAGAAGGAGAAGAACTAGAAGGAGAAGAACTAGAAGGAGAAGGAGAAGAAGGAGAAGGAGAAGAAGAAGAAGGAGAAGAAGAAGAACTAGCAGGAGAAGGAGAAGAACTAGAAGGAGAAGGAGAAGAACTAGAAGGAGAAGGAGAAGAACTAGAAGGAGAAGAACTAGAAGGAGAAGGAGAAGAAGGAGAAGGAGAAGAACTAGAAGGAGAAGGAGAAGAACTAGAAGAAGAACTAGAAGGAGAAGGAGAAGGAGAAGAACTAGAAGGAGAAGGAGAACGAGAAGAACTAGAAGGAGAAGAAGAACAAGAAGGAGAAGGAGGAGAACAAGAAGGAGAAGAACTAGAAGGAGAAAGAGAAGAACTAGAAGGATAAGGAAAAGAACCTGAAGGATAAGGAAAAGAACTAGAAGGAGAAGGAAAAGAACTAGAATGAGAAGAACTAGAAGGAGAAGAACTAGAAGGAAAAGGAGAACAACTAGAAGGAGAACGAGAACAACTAGAAGGAGAACAAGAAGGAGAAGAAGAACAACAAGAAGGAGAAGGAGGAGAAGAACTAGAAGGAGAAGGGGAAGAAGTAGAAGGAGAAGGAGAAGAACTAGAAGGAGAAGGAGAAGAACTAGAAGGAGAAGGAAAAGAACTAGAAGGAGAAGGAGAAGGAAAAGAACTAGAAGGAGAAGGAGAAGAGCTAGAAGGAGAAGAAGAAGGAGAAGAACTAGAAGAAGAAGAAGAACTTGAAGGAGAAGAACTAGAAGGAGAAGTGCTAGAAGGAGAAGAACTAGAAGGAGAAGAACTAGAATGAGAAGAAGGAGACGAACTAGAAGGAGAAGAACTAGAAGGAGAAGAACTAGAAGGGGAAGAAGAAGAAGGAGGAGAAGGAGAAGAACTAGAAGGAGAAGAACTAGAAGGAGAAGGAGAAGAACTAGAAGGAGAAGAAGAACTAGAAGCATAAGAACTAGAAGAAGGAAAAGAACTAGAAGGAGAAGAACTAGAAGAAGAACAACTAGAAGGAAAACAAGAAGGAGAAGAAGAACAAGAAGGAGAAGGAGGAGAGGGAGAATTAGAAGAACTGGAAGGAGAAGGAGCAGAACTAGAAGGAGAACTAGGAGAAGAACTAGAAGGAGAAGAACTAGAAGGATAAGGAGAAGAACTAGAAAGAGAAGGAGAAGAAAAACTAGAAGGAGAAGAAGAAGAAATAAAAAGGAGAAGGATGAGTATGAGAAATAAAAAGGAGAAGGAGAAGAAATAAAAAAGGAGAAGGAGAAGAACTAAAAGGAGAAGAACTAGAAGGAGAAGGAGAAGGAGAAGAACTAGAAGAACTAGAAGAACTAGAAGAAGAAGAACTAGAAGGAATAGGAGAAGGAGAAGAACTAGAAGAACTATAAGGGGAAGGAGAAGAACTAGAAGGAGAAGGAGAAGAACTAGAAGGAGAAGGAGAAGAACTAGAAGGAGAAGGAGAAGAACTAGAAGGAGAAGGAGAAGAACTAGAAGGAGAAGAACTAGAAGGAGAAGAAAAAGAACTAGAAGGAGAAGGAGAAGAACTAGAAGGAGAAGGAGAAGAACTAGAAGGAGAAGGAGAGGAACTAGAAGAACTAGAAGGGGAAGGAGAAGAACTAGAAGGAGAAAAAGAAGAACTAGAAGGAGAAGGAGAAGAACTAGAAGGAGAAGGAGAAGAACTAGAAGGAGAAGGAGAAGAACTAGAAGGAGAACAAGAAGGAGAACAAGAAGGAGAAGAAGAACAAGAAGAAGAAGGAGAAGAACTAGAAGGAGAAGAACTAGAAGGAGAAGAACTAGAAGGAGAAGAAGGAGAAGGAGAAAAACTAGAAGGAGAAGAACTAGATGGAGGAGAAGAACAACTAGAAGGAGAAGGAGAAGAACTAGAAGGAGAAGGAGAAGAACTAGAAG
Organism: Aquarana catesbeiana; assembly: GCA_037953035.1. Classification (NCBI taxonomy): domain Eukaryota; kingdom Metazoa; phylum Chordata; class Amphibia; order Anura; family Ranidae; genus Aquarana; species Aquarana catesbeiana. Next base: position 36,539 of record JBBHAA010003442.1, on the reverse strand, counting down.
GAGAAGAACTAGAAGGAGAAGAACTAGAAGGAGAAGGAGAAGAACTAGAAGGAGAAGGAGAAGAACTAGAACTAGAAGGAGAAGGAGAAAAACTAGAAGGAGAAGAAGAAGAACTAGAAGGAGAAGGAGAAGAACTAGAAGGAGAAGGAGAAGAACTAGAAGGAGAAGGAGAAGAACTAGAAGGGGAAGAACTAGAGGGAATAGGAGAAGGAGAAGAACTAGAAGGAGAAGGAGAAGAACTAGAAGGAGAAGAACTAGAAGGAGAAGGAGAAGAACTAGAAGGAGAAGGAGAAGAACCAGAAGGAGAAGAAGGAGAAGAACTAGAAGGAGAAGAACTAGAAGGAGAAGAAGAAGAAGAAGAAGAAGAAGAAGAAGTAGGAGAAGGAGAAGAACTAGAAGGAGAAGAACTAGAAGGAGAAGGAGAAGAACTAGAAGGAGAAGGAGAAGAACCAGAAGGAGAAGGAGAAGAACTAGAAGGAGAAGAACTAGAAGGAACCAGAAGGAGAAGGAGAAGAACTAGAAGGAGAAGGACTAGAAGGAGAAGGAGAAGAACTAGAAGGAGAAAAACTAGAAGGAGAAGGAGAAGAACTAGAAGGAGAAGGAGAAGAACTAGAAGGAGAAGGAGAAGAACTAGAAGGAATAGGAGAAGGAGAAGAACTAGAAGGAGAAGAACTAGAAGGAGAAGGAGAAGAACTAGAAGGAGAAGGAGAAGGAGAAGAACTAGAAGGAGATGAACTAGAAGGAGAAGAACTAGAAGGAATAGGAGAAGGAGAAGAACTAGAAGAACTAGAAGGAGAAGGAGAAGAACTAGAAGGAGAAGGAGAAGAACTAGAAGGAGACGAACTAGAAGGAGACGAACTAGAAGGAGAAGGAGAAGAACTAGAAGGAGAAGGAGAAAAACTAGAAGGAGAAGAACAAGAAGGAGAAGGAGAAGAACTAGAAGGAGAAGGAGAACGAGAAGAACTAGAAGGAGCAGGAGAAGAACTAGAAGGAGCAGGAGAAGAACTAGAAGGAGAAGGATTACAACTAGAAGGAGAAGGAGAACAAGAAGGAGAAGGAGAAGAACTAGAAGGAGAAGAACTAGAAGGAGAAGAACTAGAAGGAGAAGGAGAAAAACTAGAAGGAGAAGAACTAGAAGGAGAAGGAGAAGAACTAGAAGGAGAAGGAGGAGAACTAGAAGGATTAGGAGAAAAAGAAGAACTAGAAGGAGAAGAACTAGAAGGAGAAGAACTAGAAGGAGAAGAACTAGAAGGAGAAGAACTAGAAGGAGAAGGAGAAGAACTAGAAGGAGAAGAAGGAGACGAACTAGAAGGAGAAGAAGGAGAAGAACTAGAAGGAGAAGAAGAAGAAGGAGAAGAACTAGAAGGAGAAGAACTAGAAGGAGAAGGAGAAGAACTAGAAGGAGAAGGAGAAGAACTAGAAGGAGAAGGAGAAAAACTAGAATGAGAAGAAGGAGACGAACTAGAAGGAAATGAACTAGAAGAAGGAGAAGAACTAGAAGGAGAAGAACTAGAAGGAGAAGGAGAAGAAGGAGAAGGAGAAGAAGTAGAAGGAGAAGAACTAGAAGGAGAAAGAGAAGAACTAGAAGGAGAAGGAGAAGAACTAGAAGAAGAACTAGAAGGAGAAGGAGAAGGAGAAGAACTAGAAGGAGAAGGAGAAGAACTAGAAGGAGAAGAACTAGAAGGAGAAGGAAAAGAACTAGAAGGAGAAAGAGAAGAACTAGAAGGAAATGAACAAGAAGGAGAAGAAGAACAAGAAGGAGAAGGAGGAGAAGGAGAAGAACTAGAAGGAGAAGGAGAAGAACTAGAAGGAGAATGAAAAGAACTAGAAGGAGAATGAGAAGAACTAGAAGGAGAAGGAGAAGAACTAGAAGGAGAAGGAGAAGAACTAGAAGGAGAAGGAGAAGAACTAGAAGGAATAGGAGAAGGAGAAGAACTAGAAGGAGAAGAACTAGAAGGAGAAGGAGAAGAAGGAGAAGGAGAAGAACTAGAAGGAGAAGAACTAGAAGGAGAAGGAGAAGAACTAGAAGGAGAAGGAGAAGAACTAGAAGAAGAACTAGAAGGAGAAGGAGAAGAACTAGAAGGAGAACGAGAAGAACTAGAAGGAGAAGAAGAACAAGAAGGAGAAGGAGAAGAACAAGAAGGAGAAGGAGAAAAACTAGAAGGAGAAGAACTAGAAGGAGAAGGAGAAGAACTAGAAGGAGAAGGAGAAGAACTAGAAGAAGAACTAGAAGGAGAAGGAGAAGAACTAGAAGGAGAAGGAGAACGAGAAGAACTAGAAGGAGAAGAAGAACAAGAAGAAGAAGGAGAAGAACAAGAAGGAGAAGGAGAAAAACTAGAAGGAGAAGAACTAGAAGGAGAAAGAGAAGAACTAGAAGGAGAAGGAAAAGAACTAGAAGGAGAAGGAAAAGAACTAGAAGGAGAAGGAAAAGAACTAGAATGAGAAGAACTAGAAGGAGAAGAACTAGAAGGAAAAGGAGAACAACTAGAAGGAGAACGAGAACAACTAGAAGGAGAACAAGAAGGAGAAGAAGAACAACAAGAAGGAGAAGGAGGAGAAGAACTAGAAGGAGAAGGGGAAGAAGTAGAAGGAGAAGGAGAAGAACTAGAAGGAGAAGAACTAGAAGGAGAAGGAGAAGAACTAGAAGGAGAAGGAAAAGAACTAGAAGGAGAAGGAGAAGGAAAAGAACTAGAAGGAGAAGGAGAAGAGCTAGAAGGAGAAGAAGAAGGAGAAGAACTAGAAGGAGAAGAACTAGAAGGAGAAGGAGAAGAACCAGAAGGAGAAGAACTAGAAGGAGAAGGAGAAGAACCAGAAGGAGAAGAACCAGAAGGAGAAGGAGAAGAACTAGAAGGAGAAGAACTAGAAGGAGAAGGAGAAGAACTAGAAGGAGAAGAACTAGAAGGAGAAAAACTAGAAGGAGAATGAGAAGAACTAGAAGGAGAAGGAGAAGAACTAGAAGGAGAAGGAGAAGAACTAGAAGGAGAAGAATTAGAAGAAATAGGAGAAGGAGAAGAACTAGAAGAACTAGAAGGAGAAGGAAAAGAACTAGAAGGTGAAAGAGAAGAACTAGAAGGAGAAGAACTAGAAGGAGAATGAGAAGAACTAGAAGAAGAATGAGAAGAACTAGAAGGAGAAGGAGAAGAACTAGAAGGAAATGAACTAGAAGAAGGAGAAGAACTAGAAGGAGAAGAACTAGAAGGAGAAGGAGAAGAAGGAGAAGGAGAAGAAGAAGAAGGAGAAGGAGAAGAACTAGAAGGAGAAGGAGAAGAACTAGAAGGAGAAGGAGAAGAACTAGAAGGAGAAGGAGAAGAACTAGAAGGAGAAGAACTAGAAGGAGAAGAACTAGAAGGAGAAGGAGAAGAAGGAGAAGGAGAAGAACTAGAAGAAGAACTAGAAGGAGAAGGAGAAGAACTAGAAGGAGAAGGAGAACGAGAAGAACTAGAAGGAGAAGAAGAACAAGAAGGAGAAGGAGGAGAACAAGAAGGAGAAGAACAACAAGAAGGAGAAGAACAAGAAGGAGAAGGAGAAAAACTAGAAGGAGAAGAACTAGAAGGAGAAGGAGAAGAACTAGAAGGAGAAGGAAAAGAACTAGAAGGAGAAGGAGAAGGAAAAGAACTAGAAGGAGAAGGAGAAGAGCTAGAAGGAGAAGAAGAAGGAGAAGAACTAGAAGGAGAAGAACTAGAAGGAGAAGGAGAAGAACCAGAAGGAGAAGAAGGAGAAGAACTAGAAGGAGAAGGAGAAGAACCAGAAGGAGAAGAACCAGAAGGAGAAGAACTAGAAGGAGAAGAACTAGAAGGAGAAGAACTAGAAGGAGAAGGACTAGAAGGAGAAGGAGAAGAACTAGAAGGAGAAGAACTAGAAGGAGAAAAACTAGAAGGAGAATGAGAAGAACTAAAAGGAGAAGGAGAAGAACTAGAAGGAGAAGGAGAAGAACTAGAAGGAGAAGAATTAGAAGAAATAGGAGAAGGAGAAGAACTAGAAGAACTAGAAGGAGAAGGAAAAGAACTAGAAGGAGAAGGAGAAGGAAAAGAACTAGAAGGAGAAGGAGAAGAGCTAGAAGGAGAAGAAGAAGGAGAAGAACTAGAAGAAGAAGAAGAAGAACTTGAAGGAGAAGAACTAGAAGGAGAAGTGCTAGAAGGAGAAGAACTAGAAGGAGAAGAACTAGAATGAGAAGAAGGAGACGAACTAGAAGGAGAAGAACTAGAAGGAGAAGAACTAGAAGGGGAAGAAGAAGAACTAGAAGGAGAAGAAGAACTAGAAGCATAAGAACTAGAAGAAGGAAAAGAACTAGAAGGAGAAGAACTAGAAGAAGAACAACTAGAAGGAAAACAAGAAGGAGAAGAAGAACAAGAAGGAGAAGGAGGAGAGGGAGAATTAGAAGAACTGGAAGGAGAAGGAGGAGAACTAGAAGGAGAAGAATTAGTAGAAGAACTAGAAGGAGAAAGAGAAGAAATAGGAGAAGAACTAGAAGGAGAAGGAGAAGAACTAGAAGGAGAACTAGGAGAAGAACTAGAAGGAGAAGAACTAGAAGGATAAGGAGAAGAACTGGAAAGAGAAGGAGAAGAAAAACTAGAAGTAGAAGAAGAAGAAATAAAAAGGAGAAGGATGAGTATGAGAAATAAAAAGGAGAAGGAGAAGAAATAAAAAAGGAGAAGGAGAAGAACTAAAAGGAGAAGAACTAGAAGGAGAAGGAGAAGGAGAAGGAGAAGAACTAGAAGAACTAGAAGGAGAAGAAGAAGAACTAGAAGAACTAGAAGGAGAAGAAGAAGAAGAACTAGAAGGAGAAGGAGAAGAACTAGAAGGAGAAGGAGAAGAACTAGAAGGAGAAGGAGAAGAACTAGAAGGAGAAGGAGAAGAACTAGAAGGAGAAGAACTAGAAGGAAAAGGAGAAGAACTAGAAGGAGAAGGAGAAGAACTAGAAGGAAAAGGAGAAGAACTAGAAAGAGAAGGAGAAGGAGAAGAACTAGAAGGAGAAGAACTAGAAGGAGAAGAAGAACAAGAAGGAGAAGAACTAGAAGGAGAAGGAGAAAAACTAGAAGGAGAAGAACTAGAAGGAGAAGGAGAAGAACTAGAAGGAATAGGAGAAGGAGAAGAACTAGAAGAACTAGAAGGGGAAGGAGAAGAACTAGAAGGAGAAGGAGAAGAACTAGAAGGAGAAGGAGAAGAACTAGAAGGAGAAGGAGAAGAACTAGAAGGAGAAGGAGAAGAACTAGAAGGAGAAGAACTAGAAGGAGAAGAAAAAGAACTAGAAGGAGAAGGAGAAGAACTAGAAGGAGAAGGAGAAGAACTAGAAGGAGAAGGAGAGGAACTAGAAGAACTAGAAGGGGAAGGAGAAGAACTAGAAGGAGAAAAAGAAGAACTAGAAGGAGAAGGAGAAGAACTAGAAGGAGAAGGAGAAGAACTAGAAGGAGAACAAGAAGGAGAACAAGAAGGAGAAGAAGAACAAGAAGAAGAAGGAGAAGAACTAGAAGGAGAAGAACTAGAAGGAGAAGAACTAGAAGGAGAAGAAGGAGAAGGAGAAAAACTAGAAGGAGAAGAACTAGATGGAGGAGAAGAACAACTAGAAGGAGAAGGAGAAGAACTAGAAGGAGAAGAACTAGAAGGAGAAGAACTAGAAGGAGAAGGAGAAGAACTAGAAGGAGAAGAACTAGAAGGAGAAGGAGAAGAACTAGAAGGAGAAGGAGAAGAACTAGAACTAGAAGGAGAAGCAGAAGAACTAGAAGGAGAAGAAGAAGAACTAGAAGGAGAAGGAGAAGAACTAGAAGGAGAAGGAGAAGAACTAGAAGGAGAAGGAGAAGAACTAGAAGGAGAAGAACTAGAAGGAAAAGGAGAAGAACTAGAAGGAGAAGGAGAAGAACTAGAAGGAAAAGTAGAAAAACTAGAAGGAGAAGAACTAGAAGGAGAAGGAGAACAAGAAGGAGAAGAAGAACAAGAAGAAGAAGGAGAAGAACTAGAAGGAGAAGGAGAAGAACTAGAAGGGGAAGAACTAGAGGGAATAGGAGAAGGAGAAGAAGTAGAAGGAGAAGGAGAAGAACTAGAAGGAGAAGAACTAGAAGGAGAAGGAGAAGAACTAGAAGGAGAAGGAGAAGAACCAGAAGGAGAAGAAGGAGAAGAACTAGAAGGAGAAGAACTAGAAGGAGAAGAAGAAGAAGAAGTAGGAGAAGGAGAAGAACTAGAAGGAGAAGAACTAGAAGGAGAAGGAGAAGAACTAGAAGGAGAAGAACTAGAAGGAGAAGAACTAGAAGGAGAAGAACTAGAAGGAGAAGGACTAGAAGGAGAAGGAGAAGAACTAGAAGGAGAAAAACTAGAAGGAGAAGGAGAAGAACTAGATGGAGAAGGAGAAGAACTAGAAGGAGAAGGAGAAGAACTAGAAGGAGAAGGAGAAGGAGAAGAACTAGAAGGAGATGAACTAGAAGGAGAAGAACTAGAAGGAATAAGAGAAGGAGAAGAACTAGAAGAACTAGAAGGAGAAGGAGAAGAACTAGAAGGAGAAGAACTAGAAGGAGAAGGAGAAGAACTAGAAGGAGACGAACTAGAAGGAGACGAACTAGAAGGAGAAGGAGAAGAACTAGAAGGAGAAGGAGAAAAACTAGAAGGAGAAGAACAAGAAGGAGAAGAACTAGAAGGAGAAGGAGAAGAACTAGAAGGAGAAGGATTACAACTAGAAGGAGAACAAGAAGGAGAAGGAGAAGAACTAGAAGGAGAAGGAGAAGAACTAGAAGGAGAAGGAGGAGAACTAGAAGGATTAGGAGAAAAAGAAGAACTAGAAGGAGAAGGAGAAGAACTAGAAGGAGAAGAACTAGAAGGAGAAGAACTAGAAGGAGAAGAACTAGAAGGAGAAGAACTAGAAGGAGAAGGAGAAGAACTAGAAGGAGAAGAAGGAGACGAACTAGAAGGAGAAGAAGGAGAAGAACTAGAAGGAGAAGAAGAAGAAGGAGAAGAACTAGAAGGAGAAGAACTAGAAGGAGAAGAACTAGAAGGAGAAGGAGAAGAACTAGAATGAGAAGAACTAGAAGGAGAAGGAGAAGAAGGAGAAGGAGAAGAAGTAGAAGGAGAAGAACTAGAAGGAGAAGGAGAAGAACTAGAAGGAGAAGGAGAAGAACTAGAAGAAGAACTAGAAGGAGAAGGAGAAGGAGAAGAACTAGAAGGAGAAGGAGAAGAACTAGAAGGAGAAGAACTAGAAGAACTAGAAGGAGAAGGAAAAGAACTAGAAGGAGAAAGAGAAGAACTAGAAGGAAATGAACAAGAAGGAGAAGAAGAACAAGAAGGAGAAGGAGGAGAAGGAGAAGAACTAGAAGGAGAAGGAGAAGAACTAGAAGGAGAATGAGAAGAACTAGAAGGAGAATGAGAAGAACTAGAAGGAGAAGGAGAAGAACTAGAAGGAGAAGGAGAAGAACTAGAAGGAAATGAACTAGAAGAAGGAGAAGAACTAGAAGGAGAAGAACTAGAAGGAGAAGGAGAAGAACTAGAAGGAGAAGAACTAGAAGGAGAAGGAGAAGAACTAGAAGGAGAAGGAGAAGAACTAGAAGGAGAAGGAGAAGAACTAGAAGAAGAACTAGAAGGAGAAGGAGAAGGAGAAGAACTAGAAGGAGAAGGAGAAAGAGAAGAACTAGAAGGAGAAGAAGAACAAGAAGGAGAAGGAGAAGAACAAGAAGGAGAAGGAGAAAAACTAGAAGGAGAAGAACTAGAAGGAGAAAGAGAAGAACTAGAAGGAGAAGGATAAGAACTAGAAGGAGAAGGAAAAGAACTAGAAGGAGAAGGAAAAGAACTAGAATGAGAAGAACTAGAAGGAGAAGAACTAGAAGGAAAAGGAGAACAACTAGAAGGAGAACGAGAACAACTAGAAGGAGAACAAGAAGGAGAAGAAGAACAACAAGAAGGAGAAGGAGGAGAAGAACTAGAAGGAGAAGGGGAAGAAGTAGAAGGAGAAGGAGAAGAACTAGAAGGAGAAGAACTAGAAGGAGAAGGAGAAGAACTAGAAGGAAAAGAACTAGAAGGAGAAGGAGAAGGAAAAGAACTAGAAGGAGAAGGAGAAGAGCTAGAAGGAGAAGGAGAAGAACCAGAAGGAGAAGAAGGAGAAGAACTAGAAGGAGAAGAAGAAGAAGAAGAAGAAGAAGAAGAAGAAGAAGAAGAAGAAGAAGTAGGAGAAGGAGAAGAACTAGAAGGAGAAGAACTAGAAGGAGAAGGAGAAAAACTAGAAGGAGAATGAGAAGAACTAGAAGGAGAAGGAGAAGAACTAGAAGGAGAAGAATTAGAAGAAATAGGAGAAGGAGAAGAACTAGAAGAACTAGAAGGAGAAGGAAAAGAACTAGAAGGAGAAAGAGAAGAACTAGAAGGAAATGAACAAGAAGGAGAAGAAGAACAAGAAGGAGAAGGAGGAGAAGGAGAAGAACTAGAAGGAGAAGGAGAAGAACTAGAAGGAGAAGAACTAGAAGGAGAATGAGAAGAACTAGAAGAAGAATGAGAAGAACTAGAAGGAGAAGGAGAAGAACTAGAAGGAAATGAACTAGAAGAAGGAGAAGAACTAGAAGGAGAAGAACTAGAAGGAGAAGGAGAAGAAGGAGAAGAAGAAGAACTAGAAGGAGAAGGAGAAGAACTAGAAGGAGAAGGAGAAGAACTAGAAGGAGAAGGAGAAGAACTAGAAGGAGAAGGAGAAGAACTAGAAGGAGAAGAACTAGAAGGAGAAGGAGAAGAAGGAGAAGGAGAAGAACTAGAAGGAGAAGGAGAAGAACTAGAAGAAGAACTAGAAGGAGAAGGAGAAGGAGAAGAACTAGAAGGAGAAGGAGAACGAGAAGAACTAGAAGGAGAAGAAGAACAAGAAGGAGAAGGAGGAGAACAAGAAGGAGAAGAACAACAAGAAAGAGAAGGAGAAGAACAAGAAGGAGAAGGAGAAAAACTAGAAGGAGAAGAACTAGAAGGAGAAAGAGAAGAACTAGAAGGATAAGGAAAAGAACTAGAAGGATAAGGAAAAGAACTAGAAGGAGAAGGAAAAGAACTAGAATGAGAAGAACTAGAAGGAGAAGAACTAGAAGGAAAAGGAGAACAACTAGAAGGAGAACGAGAACAACTAGAAGGAGAACAAGAAGGAGAAGAAGAACAACAAGAAGGAGAAGGAGGAGAAGAACAAGAAGGAGAAGGGGAAGAAGTAGAAGGAGAAGGAGAAGAACTAGAAGGAGAAGGAGAAGAACTAGAAGGAGAAGGAAAAGAACTAGAAGGAGAAGGAGAAGGAAAAGAACTGGAAGGAGAAGGAGAAGAGCTAGAAGGAGAAGAAGAAGGAGAAGAACTAGAAGAAGAAGAAGAATAACTTGAAGGAGAAGAACTAGAAGGAGAAGTGCTAGAAGGAGAAGAACTAGAAGGAGAAGAACTAGAATGAGAAGAAGGAGACGAACTAGAAGGAGAAGAACTAGAAGGAGAAGAACTAGAAGGGGAAGAAGAAGAAGGAGGAGAAGGAGAAGAACTAGAAGGAGAAGAACTAGAAGGAGAAGGAGAAGAACTAGAAGGAGAAGAAGAACTAGAAGCATAAGAACTAGAAGAAGGAAAAGAACTAGAAGGAGAAGAACTAGAAGAAGAACAACTAGAAGGAAAACAAGAAGGAGAAGAAGAACAAGAAGGAGGAGAGGGAGAATTAGAAGAACTGGAAGGAGAAGGAGCAGAACTAGAAGGAGAAGAATTAGTAGAAGAACTAGAAGGAGAAAGAGAAGAAATAGGAGAAGAACTAGGAGAAGAACTAGGAGAAGAACTAGAAGGAGAAGGAGAAGAACTAGAAGGAGAACTAGGAGAAGAACTAGAAGGAGAAGAACTAGAAGGATAAGGAGAAGAACTAGAAAGAGAAGGAGAAGAAAAACTATAAGGAGAAGAAGAAGAAATAAAAAGGAGAAGGATGAGTATGAGAAATAAAAAGGAGAAGGAGAAGAAATAAAAAAGGAGAAGGAGAAGAACTAAAAGGAGAAGAACTAGAAGGAGAAGGAGAAGGAGAAGAACTAGAAGAACTAGAAGGAGAAGAAGAAGAACTAGAAGAACTAGAAGGAGAAGAAGAAGAACTAGAAGGAGAAGGAGAAGAACTAGAAGGAGAAGGAGAAGAACTAGAAGGAAAAGGAGAAGAACTAGAAGGAGAAGGAGAAGAACTAGAAGGAGAAGGAGAAGAACTAGAAGGAAAAGGAGAAGAACTAGAAAGAGAAGGAGAAGGAGAAGAACTAGAAGGAGAAGAACTAGAAGGAGAAGAAGAACAAGAAGGAGAAGAACTAGAAGGAGAAGGAGAAAAACTAGAAGGAGAAGAACTAGAAGGAGAAGAAAAAGAACTAGAAGGAGAAGGAGAAGAACTAGAAGGAGAAGGAGAAGAACTAGAAGGAGAAGGAGAGGAACTAGAAGAACTAGAAGGGGAAGGAGAAGAACTAGAAGGAGAAAAAGAAGAACTAGAAGGAGAAGGAGAAGAACTAGAAGGAGAAGGAGAAGAACTAGAAGGAGAAGGAGAAGAACTAGAAGGAGAACAAGAAGGAGAACAAGAAGGAGAAGAAGAACAAGAAGAAGAAGGAGAAGAACTAGAAGGAGAAGAACTAGAAGGAGAAGAACTAGAAGGAGAAGAAGGAGAAGGAGAAAAACTAGAAGGAGAAGAACTAGATGGAGGAGAAGAACAACTAGAAGGAGAAGGAGAAGAACTAGAAGGAGAAGAACTAGAAGGAGAAGAACTAGAAGGAGAAGAACTAGAAGGAGAAGAACTAGAAGGAGAAGGAGAAGAACTAGAAGGAGAAGAACTAGAAGGAGAAGGAGAAGAACTAGAAGGAGAAGAACTAGAAGGAGAAGGAGAAGAACTAGAAGGAGAAGGAGAAGAACTAGAAGGAGAAGAAGAAGAACTAGAAGGAGAAGAACTAGAAGGAGAAGGAGAAGAACTAGAAGGAGAAGGAGAAGAACTAGAAGGAGAAGGAGAACGAGAAGAACTAGAAGGAGAAGAAGAACAAGAAGGAGAAGGAGGAGAACAAGAAGGAGAAGAACAACAAGAAAGAGAAGGAGAAGAACAAGAAGGAGAAGGAGAACAAGAAGGAGAAGAAGAACAAGAAGAAGAAGGAGAAGAACTAGAAGGAGAAGGAGAAGAACTAGAAGGGGAAGAACTAGAGGGAATAGGAGAAGGAGAAGAACTAGAAGGAGAAGGAGAAGAACTAGAAGGAGAAGAACTAGAAGGAAAAGGAGAAGAACTAGAAGGAGAAGGAGAAGAACCAGAAGGAGAAGAAGGAGAAGAACTAGAAGGAGAAGAACTAGAAGGAGAAGAAGAAGAAGAAGAAGAAGAAGAAGTAGGAGAAGGAGAAGAACTAGAAGGAGAAGAACTAGAAGGAGAAGGAGAAGAACTAGAAGGAGAAGGAGAAGAACCAGAAGGAGAAGGAGAAGAACTAGAAGGAGAAGAACTAGAAGGAGAAGAACTAGAAGGAGAAGAACTAGAAGGAGAAAAACTAGAAGGAGAAGGAGAAGAAGGAGAAGGAGAAGAACTAGAAGGAGAAGGAGAAGAACTAGAAGGAGAAGAACTAGAAGGAGAAGGAGAAGGAGAAGAACTAGAAGGAGATGAACTAGAAGGAGAAGAAATAGAAGGAATAGGAGAAGGAGAAGAACTAGAAGAACTAGAAGGAGAAGGAGAAGAACTAGAAGGAGAAGAACTAGAAGGAGAAGGAGAAGAACTAGAAGGAGACGAACTAGAAGGAGACGAACTAGAAGGAGAAGGAGAAGAACTAGAAGGAGAAGGAGAAAAACTAGAAGGAGAAGAACAAGAAGGAGAAGGAGAAGAACTAGAAGGAGAAGGAGAACGAGAAGAACTAGAAGGAGCAGGAGAAGAACTAGAAGGAGCAGGAGAAGAACTAGAAGGAGAAGGATTACAACTAGAAGGAGAAGGAGAACAAGAAGGAGAAGGAGAAGAACTAGAAGGAGAAGAACTAGAAGGAGAAGGAGAAGAACTAGAAGGAGAAGGAGAAAAACTAGAAGGAGAAGAACTAGAAGGAGAAGGAGAAGAACTAGAAGGAGAAGGAGGAGAACTAGAAGGATTAGGAGAAAAAGAAGAACTAGAAGGAGAAGAACTAGAAGGAGAAGGAGAAGAACTAGAAGGAGAAGAACTAGAAGGAGAAGAACTAGAAGGAGAAGAACTAGAAGGAGAAGGAGAAGAACTAGAAGGAGAAGAAGGAGACGAACTAGAAGGAGAAGAAGGAGAAGAACTAGAAGGAGAAGAAGAAGAAGGAGAAGAACTAGAAGGAGAAGAACTAGAAGGAGAAGGAGAAGAACTAGAAGGAGAAGGAGAAGAACTAGAAGGAGAAGGAGAAGAACTAGAATGAGAAGAAGGAGACGAACTAGAAGGAAATGAACTAGAAGAAGGAGAAGAACTAGAAGGAGAAGAACTAGAAGGAGAAGAAGGAGAAGGAGAAGAAGTAGAAGGAGAAGAACTAGAAGGAGAAAGAGAAGAACTAGAAGGAGAAGGAGAAGAACTAGAAGAAGAACTAGAAGGAGAAGGAGAAGGAGAAGAACTAGAAGGAGAAGGAGAAGAACTAGAAGGAGAAGAACTAGAAGAACTAGAAGGAGAAGGAAAAGAACTAGAAGGAGAAAGAGAAGAACTAGAAGGAAATGAACAAGAAGGAGAAGAAGAACAAGAAGGAGAAGGAGGAGAAGGAGAAGAACTAGAAGGAGAAGGAGAAGAACTAGAAGGAGAATGAGAAGAACTAGAAGGAGAATGAGAAGAACTAGAAGGAGAAGGAGAAGAACTAGAAGGAAATGAACTAGAAGAAGGAGAAGAACTAGAAGGAGAAGGAGAAGAACTAGAAGGAGAAGGAGAAGAACTAGAAGGAGAAGGATTACAACTAGAAGGAGAACAAGAAGGAGAAGGAAAAGAACTAGAATGAGAAGAACTAGAAGGAGAAGAACTAGAAGGAAAAGGAGAACAACTAGAAGGAGAACGAGAACAACTAGAAGGAGAACAAGAAGGAGAAGAACAACAAGAAGGAGAAGGAGGAGAAGAACTAGAAGGAGAAGGAGAAGAACTAGAAGGAGAAGAACTAGAAGGAGAAGAACTAGAAGGAGAAGAACTAGAAGGAGAAGGAGAAGAACTAGAAGGAGAAGAAGGAGACGAACTAGAAGGAGAAGAAGGAGAAGAACTAGAAGGAGAAGAAGAAGAAGGAGAAGAACTAGAAGGAGAAGAACTAGAAGGAGAAGGAGAAGAACTAGAAGGAGAAGGAGAAGAACTAGAAGGAGAAGAACTAGAAGGAGAAGAACTAGAAGGAGAAGGAGAAGGAGAAGAACTAGAAGGAGAAGAAGGAGACGAACTAGAAGGAGAAGAAGGAGAAGAACTAGAAGGAGAAGAAGAAGAAGGAGAAGAACTAGAAGGAGAAGAACTAGAAGGAGAAGGAGAAGAACTAGAAGGAGAAGGAGAAGAACTAGAAGGAGAAGGAGAAGAACTAGAATGAGAAGAAGGAGACGAACTAGAAGGAAATGAACTAGAAGAAGGAGAAGAACTAGAAGGAGAAGAACTAGAAGGAGAAGGAGAAGAAGGAGAAGGAGAAGAAGTAGAAGGAGAAGAACTAGAAGGAGAAAGAGAAGAACTAGAAGGAGAAGGAGAAGAACTAGAAGAAGAACTAGAAGGAGAAGGAGAAGGAGAAGAACTAGAAGGAGAAGGAGAAGAACTAGAAGGAGAAGAACTAGAAGAACTAGAAGGAGAAGGAAAAGAACTAGAAGGAGAAAGAGAAGAACTAGAAGGAAATGAACAAGAAGGAGAAGAAGAACAAGAAGGAGAAGGAGGAGAAGGAGAAGAACTAGAAGGAGAAGGAGAAGAACTAGAAGGAGAATGAGAAGAACTAGAAGGAGAATGAGAAGAACTAGAAGGAGAAGGAGAAGAACTAGAAGGAGAAGGAGAAGAACTAGAAGGAAATGAACTAGAAGAAGGAGAAGAACTAGAAGGAGAAGAACTAGAAGGAGAAGGAGAAGAAGGAGAAGGAGAAGAACTAGAAGGAGAAGAACTAGAAGGAGAAGGAGAAGAACTAGAAGGAGAAGGAGAAGAACTAGAAGAAGAACTAGAAGGAGAAGGAGAAGAACTAGAAGGAGAAGGAGAACGAGAAGAACTAGAAGGAGAAGAAGAACAAGAAGGAGAAGGAGAAGAACAAGAAGGAGAAGGAGAAAAACTAGAAGGAGAAGAACTAGAAGGAGAAGGAAAAGAACTAGAAGGAGAAGGAAAAGAACTAGAATGAGAAGAACTAGAAGGAGAAGAACTAGAAGGAAAAGGAGAACAACTAGAAGGAGAACGAGAACAACTAGAAGGAGAACAAGAAGGAGAAGAAGAACAACAAGAAGGAGAAGGAGGAGAAGAACTAGAAGGAGAAGGGGAAGAAGTAGAAGGAGAAGGAGAAGAACTAGAAGGAGAAGAACTAGAAGGAGAAGGAGAAGAACTAGAAGGAGAAGGAAAAGAACTAGAAGGAGAAGGAGAAGGAAAAGAACTAGAAGGAGAAGGAGAAGAGCTAGAAGGAGAAGAAGAAGGAGAAGAACTAGAAGGAGAAGAACTAGAAGGAGAAGGAGAAGAACCAGAAGGAGAAGAAGGAGAAGAACTAGAAGGAGAAGGAGAAGAACCAGAAGGAGAAGAACCAGAAGGAGAAGGAGAAGAACTAGAAGGAGAAGAACTAGAAGGAGAAGAGCTAGAAGGAGAAGAACTAGAAGGAGAAGGACTAGAAGGAGAAGGAGAAGAACTAGAAGGAGAAGAACTAGAAGGAGAAAAACTAGAAGGAGAATGAGAAGAACTAGAAGGAGAAGGAGAAGAACTAGAAGGAGAAGGAGAAGAACTAGAAGGAGAAGAATTAGAAGAAATAGGAGAAGGAGAAGAACTAGAAGAACTAGAAGGAGAAGGAAAAGAACTAGAAGGAGAAAGAGAAGAACTAGAAGGAGAAGAACTAGAAGGAGAATGAGAAGAACTAGAAGAAGAATGAGAAGAACTAGAAGGAGAAGGAGAAGAACTAGAAGGAAATGAACTAGAAGAAGGAGAAGAACTAGAAGGAGAAGAACTAGAAGGAGAAGGAGAAGAAGGAGAAGGAGAAGAAGGAGAAGGAGAAGAACTAGAAGGAGAAGGAGAAGAACTAGAAGGAGAAGGAGAAGAACTAGAAAGAGAAGAACTAGAAGGAGAAGAACTAGAAGGAGAAGGAGAAGAAGGAGAAGGAGAAGAACTAGAAGAAGAAGGAGAAGGAGAAGAACTAGAAGGAGAAGGAGAACGAGAAGAACTAGAAGGAGAAGAAGAACAAGAAGGAGAAGGAGGAGAACAAGAAGGAGAAGAACAACAAGAAGGAGAAGGAGAAGAACAAGAAGGAGAAGGAGAAAAACTAGAAGGAGAAGAACTAGAAGGAGAAAGAGAAGAACTAGAAGGATAAGGAAAAGAACTAGAAGGATAAGGAAAAGAACTAGAAGGAGAAGGAAAAGAACTAGAATGAGAAGAACTAGAAGGAGAAGAACTAGAAGGAAAAGGAGAACAACTAGAAGGAGAACGAGAACAACTAGAAGGAGAACAAGAAGGAGAAGAAGAACAACAAGAAGGAGAAGGAGGAGAAGAACTAGAAGGAGAAGGGGAAGAAGTAGAAGGAGAAGGAGAAGAACTAGAAGGAGAAGAACTAGAAGGAGAAGGAGAAGAACTAGAAGGAGAAGGAAAAGAACTAGAAGGAGAAGGAGAAGGAAAAGAACTAGAAGGAGAAGGAGAAGAGCTAGAAGGAGAAGAAGAAGGAGAAGAACTAGAAGGAGAAGAACTAGAAGGAGAAGGAGAAGAACCAGAAGGAGAAGAAGGAGAAGAACTAGAAGGAGAAGGAGAAGAACCAGAAGGAGAAGAACCAGAAGGAGAAGGAGAAGAACTAGAAGGAGAAGAACTAGAAGGAGAAGAACTAGAAGGAGAAGAACAAGAAGGAGAAGAACTAGAAGGAGAAGGACTAGAAGGAGAAGGAGAAGAACTAGAAGGAGAAGAACTAGAAAGAGAAAAACTAGAAGGAGAATGAGAAGAACTAAAAGGAGAAGGAGAAGAACTAGAAGGAGAAGGAGAAGAACTAGAAGGAGAAGAATTAGAAGAAATAGGAGAAGGAGAAGAACTAGAAGAACAAGAAGGAGAAGGAAAAGAACTAGAAGGAGAAGGAGAAGGAAAAGAACTAGAAGGAGAAGGAGAAGAGCTAGAAGGAGAAGAAGAAGGAGAAGAACTAGAAGAAGAAGAAGAAGAACTTGAAGGAGAAGAACTAGAAGGAGAAGTGCTAGAAGGAGAAGAACTAGAAGGAGAAGAACTAGAATGAGAAGAAGGAGACGAACTAGAAGGAGAAGAACTAGAAGGAGAAGAACTAGAAGGGGAAGAAGAAGAAGGAGGAGAAGGAGAAGAACTAGAAGGAGAAGAACTAGAAGGAGAAGGAGAAGAACTAGAAGGAGAAGAAGAACTAGAAGCATAAGAACTAGAAGAAGGAAAAGAACTAGAAGGAGAAGAACTAGAAGAAGAACAACTAGAAGGAAAACAAGAAGGAGAAGAAGAACAAGAAGGAGAAGGAGGAGAGGGAGAATTAGAAGAACTGGAAGGAGAAGGAGGAGAACTAGAAGGAGAAGAATTAGTAGAAGAACTAGAAGGAGAAAGAGAAGAAATAGGAGAAGAACTAGAAGGAGAAGGAGAAGAACTAGAAGGAGAACTAGGAGAAGAACTAGAAGGATAAGGAGAAGAACTGGAAAGAGAAGGAGAAGAAAAACTAGAAGGAGAAGAAGAAGAAATAAAAAGGAGAAGGATGAGTATGAGAAATAAAAAGGAGAAGGAGAAGAAATAAAAAAGGAGAAGGAGAAGAACTAAAAGGAGAAGAACTAGAAGGAGAAGGAGAAGGAGAACTAGAAGGAGAAGGAGAAGAACTAGAAGGAGAAGGAGAAGAACTAGAAGGAGAAGGAGAAGAACTAGAAGGAGAAGGAGAAGAACTAGAAGGAAAAGGAGAAGAACTAGAAGGAGAAGGAGAAGAACTAGAAGGAAAAGGAGAAGAACTAGAAAGAGAAGGAGAAGGAGAAGAACTAGAAGGAGAAGAACTAGAAGGAGAAGAAGAACAAGAAGGAGAAGAACTAGAAGGAGAAGGAGAAGGAGAAGAACTAGAAGAACTAGAAGGAGAAGAAGAAGAACTAGAAGAACTAGAAGGAGAAGAAGAAGAAGAACTAGAAGGAGAAGGAGAAGAACTAGAAGGAGAAGGAGAAGAACTAGAAGGAAAAGGAGAAGAACTAGAAGGAGAAGGAGAAGAACTAGAAGGAAAAGGAGAAGAACTAGAAAGAGAAGGAGAAGGAGAAAAACTAGAAGGAGAAGAACTAGAAGGAGAAGGAGAAGAACTAGAAGGAATAGGAGAAGGAGAAGAACTAGAAGAACTAGAAGGGGAAGGAGAAGAACTAGAAGGAGAAGGAGAAGAACTAGAAGGAGAAGGAGAAGAACTAGAAGGAGAAGAACTAGAAGGAGAAGAAAAAGAACTAGAAGGAGAAGGAGAAGAACTAGAAGGAGAAGGAGAAGAACTAGAAGGAGAAGGAGAGGAACTAGAAGAACTAGAAGGGGAAGGAGAAGAACTAGAAGGAGAAAAAGAAGAACTAGAAGGAGAAGGAGAAGAACTAGAAGGAGAAGGAGAAGAACTAGAAGGAGAAGGAGAAGAACTAGAAGGAGAACAAGAAGGAGAACAAGAAGGAGAAGAAGAACAAGAAGAAGAAGGAGAAGAACTAGAAGGAGAAGAACTAGAAGGAGAAGAAGGAGAAGGAGAAAAACTAGAAGGAGAAGAACTAGAAGGAGAAGAAGGAGAAGGAGAAGAACTAGAAGGAGAAGGAGAAGAACTAGAAGGAGAAGGAGAAGAACTAGAAGGAGAAGAACTAGAAGGAGAAGGAGAATAACTAGAAGGAGAAGAACTAGAAGGAGAAGGAGAAGAACTAGAAGGAGAAGGAGAAGAACTAGAACTAGAAGGAGAAGGAGAAGAACTAGAAGGAGAAGAAGAAGAACTAGAAGGAGAAGGAGAAGAACTAGAAGGAGAAGGAGAAGAACTAGAAGGAGAAGGAGAAGAACTAGAAGGAGAAGAACTAGAAGGAAAAGGAGAAGAACTAGAAGGAGAAGGAGAAGAACTAGAAGGAAAAGGAGAAAAACTAGAAGGAGAAGAACTAGAAGGAGAAGGAGAACAAGAAGGAGAAGAAGAACAAGAAGAAGAAGGAGAAGAACTAGAAGGAGAAGGAGAAGAACTAGAAGGGGAAGAACTAGAGGGAATAGGAGAAGGAGAAGAACTAGAAGGAGAAGGATAAGAACTAGAAGGAGAAGAACTAGAAGGAGAAGGAGAAGAACTAGAAGGAGAAGGAGAAGAACCAGAAGGAGAAGAAGGAGAAGAACTAGAAGGAGAAGAACTAGAAGGAGAAGAAGAAGAAGAAGTAGGAGAAGGAGAAGAACTAGAAGGAGAAGAACTAGAAGGAGAAGGAGAAGAACTAGAAGGAGAAGGAGAAGAACCAGAAGGAGAAGGAGAAGAACTAGAAGGAGAAGAACTAGAAGGAGAAGAACTAGAAGGAGAAGAACTAGAAGGAGAAGAACTAGAAGGAGAAGGACTAGAAGGAGAAGGAGAAGAACTAGAAGGAGAAAAACTAGAAGGAGAAGGAGAAGAACTAGATGGAGAAGGAGAAGAACTAGAAGGAGAAGGAGAAGAACTAGAAGGAGAAGGAGAAGGAGAAGAACTAGAAGGAGATGAACTAGAAGGAGAAGAACTAGAAGGAATAGGAGAAGGAGAAGAACTAGAAGAACTAGAAGGAGAAGGAGAAGAACTAGAAGGAGAAGAACTAGAAGGAGAAGGAGAAGAACTAGAAGGAGACGAACTAGAAGGAGACGAACTAGAAGGAGAAGGAGAAGAACTAGAAGGAGAAGGAGAAAAACTAGAAGGAGAAGAACAAGAAGGAGAAGAACTAGAAGGAGAAGGAGAAGAACTAGAAGGAGAAGGATTACAACTAGAAGGAGAAGGAGAACAAGAAGGAGAAGGAGAAGAACTAGAAGGAGAAGGAGAAGAACTAGAAGGAGAAGGAGGAGAACTAGAAGGATTAGGAGAAAAGAAGAACTAGAAGGAAAAGGAGAAGAACTAGAAGGAGAAGAACTAGAAGGAGAAGAACTAGAAGGAGAAGAACTAGAAGGAGAAGAACTAGAAGGAGAAGAACTAGAAGGAGAAGAACTAGAAGGAGAAGGAGAAGAACTAGAAGGAGAAGAAGGAGACGAACTAGAAGGAGAAGAACTAGAAGGAGAAGAAGAAGAAGGAGAAGAACTAGAAGGAGAAGAACTAGAAGGAGAAGGAGAAGAACTAGAAGGAGAAGGAGAAGAACTAGAAGGAGAAGGAAAAGAACTAGAAGGAGAAAGAGAAGAACTAGAAGGAAATGAACAAGAAGGAGAAGAAGAACAAGAAGGAGAAGGAGGAGAAGGAGAAGAACTAGAAGGAGAAGGAGAAGAACTAGAAGGAGAATGAGAAGAACTAGAAGGAGAATGAGAAGAACTAGAAGGAGAAGGAGAAGAACTAGAAGGAGAAGGAGAAGAACTAGAAGGAGAAGGAGAAGAACTAGAAGGAGAAGGAGAAAAACTAGAAGGAGAAGAACAAGAAGGAGAAGAACTAGAAGGAGAAGGAGAAGAACTAGAAGGAGAAGGATTACAACTAGAAGGAGAAGGAGAACAAGAAGGAGAAGGAGAAGAACTAGAAGGAGAAGGAGAAAAAGAAGAACTAGAAGGAAAAGGAGAAGAACTAGAAGGAGAAGAACTAGAAGGAGAAGAACTAGAAGGAGAAGAACTAGAAGGAGAAGAACTAGAAGGAGAAGAACTAGAAGGAGAAGGAGAAGAACTAGAAGGAGAAGAAGGAGACGAACTAGAAGGAGAAGAACTAGAAGGAGAAGAAGAAGAAGGAGAAGAACTAGAAGGAGAAGAACTAGAAGGAGAAGGAGAAGAACTAGAAGGAGAAGGAAAAGAACTAGAAGGAGAAAGAGAAGAACTAGAAGGAAATGAACAAGAAGGAGAAGAAGAACAAGAAGGAGAAGGAGGAGAAGGAGAAGAACTAGAAGGAGAAGGAGAAGAACTAGAAGGAGAATGAGAAGAACTAGAAGGAGAATGAGAAGAACTAGAAGGAGAAGGAGAAGAACTAGAAGGAGAAGGAGAAGAACTAGAAGGAAATGAACTAGAAGAAGGAGAAGAACTAGAAGGAGAAGAACTAGAAGGAGAAGGAGAAGAACTAGAAGGAGAAGAACTAGAAGGAGAAGGAGAAGAACTAGAAGGAGAAGGAGAAGAACTAGAAGGAGAAGGAGAAGAACTAGAAGAAGAACTAGAAGGAGAAGGAGAAGGAGAAGAACTAGAAGGAGAAGGAGAAAGAGAAGAACTAGAAGGAGAAGAAGAACAAGAAGGAGAAGGAGAAGAACAAGAAGGAGAAGGAGAAAAACTAGAAGGAGAAGAACTAGAAGGAGAAAGAGAAGAACTAGAAGGAGAAGGAAAAGAACTAGAAGGAGAAGGAAAAGAACTAGAAGGAGAAGGAAAAGAACTAGAATGAGAAGAACTAGAAGGAGAAGAACTAGAAGGAAAAGGAGAACAACTAGAAGGAGAACGAGAACAACTAGAAGGAGAACAAGAAGGAGAAGAAGAACAACAAGAAGGAGAAGGAGGAGAAGAATTAGAAGGAGAAGGGGAAGAAGTAGAAGGAGAAGGAGAAGAACTAGAAGGAGAAGAACTAGAAGGAGAAGGAGAAGAACTAGAAGGAGAAGGAAAAGAACTAGAAGGAGAAGGAGAAGGAAAAGAACTAGAAGGAGAAGGAGAAGAGCTAGAAGGAGAAGGAGAAGAACCAGAAGGAGAAGAAGGAGAAGAACTAGAAGGAGAAGAACTAGAAGGAGAAGAAGAAGAAGAAGAAGAAGAAGAAGAAGTAGGAGAAGGAGAAGAACTAGAAGGAGAAGGAGAAGAACTAGAAGGAGAAGGAGAAGAACTAGAAGGAGAAGAACTAGAAGGAAAAGGAGAAGAACTAGAAGGAGAAGAACTAGAAGGAGAAGGACTAGAAGGAGAAGGAGAAGAACTAGAAGGAGAAAAACTAGAAGGAGAAGGAGAAGAACTAGAAGGAGAAGGAGAAGAACTAGAAGGAGAAGGAGAAGAACTAGAAGGAGAAGGAGAAGAACTAGAAGGAGAAGAACTAGAAGGAGAAGAACTAGAAGGAGAAGGAGAAGGAGAAGAACTAGAAGGAGATGAACTAGAAGGAGAAGAACTAGAAGGAATAGGAGAAGGAGAAGAACTGGAAGAACTAGAAGGAGAAGGAGAAGAACTAGAAGGAGAAGAACTAGAAGGAGAAGGAGAAGAACTAGAAGGAGACGAACTAGAAGGAGACGAACTAGAAGGAGAAGGAGAAGAACTAGAAGGAGAAGGAGAAAAACTAGAAGGAGAAGAACAAGAAGGAGAAGGAGAAGAACTAGAAGGAGAACGAGAAGAACTAGAAGGAGCAGGAGAAGAACTAGAAGGAGCAGGAGAAGAACTAGAAGGAGAAGGATTACAACTAGAAGGAGAAGGAGAACAAGAAGGAGAAGGAGAAGAACTAGAAGGAGAAGAACTAGAAGGAGAAGGAGAAGAACTAGAAGGAGAAGGAGAAAAACTAGAAGGAGAAGAACTAGAAGGAGAAGGAGAAGAACTAGAAGGAGAAGGAGGAGAACTAGAAGGATTAGGAGAAAAAGAAGAACTAGAAGGAGAAGAACTAGAAGGAGAAGGAGAAGAACTAGAAGGAGAAGAACTAGAAGGAGAAGAACTAGAAGGAGAAGGAGAAGGAGAAGAACTAGAAGGAGAAGAAGGAGACGAACTAGAAGGAGAAGAAGGAGAAGAACTAGAAGGAGAAGGAGAAGAACTAGAAGGAGAAGAACTAGAAGGAGAAGGAGAAGAACTAGAAGGAGAAGGAAAAGAACTAGAAGGAGAAGGAGAAGGAAAAGAACTAGAAGGAGAAGGAGAAGAGCTAGAAGGAGAAGGAGAAGAACCAGAAGGAGAAGAAGGAGAAGAACTAGAAGGAGAAGAACTAGAAGGAGAAGAAGAAGAAGAAGAAGAAGAAGAAGAAGTAGGAGAAGGAGAAGAACTAGAAGGAGAAAAACTAGAAGGAGAAGGAGAAGAACTAGAAGGAGAAGGAGAAGAACCAGAAGGAGAAGGAGAAGAACTAGAAGGAGAAGGAGAAGAACTAGAAGGAGAAGAACTAGAAGGAAAAGGAGAAGAACTAGAAGGAGAAGAACTAGAAGGAGAAGGACTAGAAGGAGAAGGAGAAGAACTAGAAGGAGAAAAACTAGAAGGAGAAGGAGAAGAACTAGAAGGAGAAGGAGAAGAACTAGAAGGAGAAGGAGAAGAACTAGAAGGAGAAGAACTAGAAGGAGAAGAACTAGAAGGAGAAGGAGAAGGAGAAGAACTAGAAGGAGATGAACTAGAAGGAGAAGAACTAGAAGGAATAGGAGAAGGAGAAGAACTGGAAGAACTAGAAGGAGAAGGAGAAGAACTAGAAGGAGAAGAACTAGAAGGAGAAGGAGAAGAACTAGAAGGAGACGAACTAGAAGGAGACGAACTAGAAGGAGAAGGAGAAGAACTAGAAGGAGAAGGAGAAAAACTAGAAGGAGAAGAACAAGAAGGAGAAGGAGAAGAACTAGAAGGAGAAGGAGAACGAGAAGAACTAGAAGGAGCAGGAGAAGAACTAGAAGGAGCAGGAGAAGAACTAGAAGGAGAAGGATTACAACTAGAAGGAGAAGGAGAACAAGAAGGAGAAGGAGGAGAACTAGAAGGATTAGGAGAAAAAGAAGAACTAGAAGGAGAAGAACTAGAAGGAGAAGGAGAAGAACTAGAAGGAGAAGAACTAGAAGGAGAAGAACTAGAAGGAGAAGGAGAAGGAGAAGAACTAGAAGGAGAAGAAGGAGACGAACTAGAAGGAGAAGAAGGAGAAGAACTAGAAGGAGAAGAAGAAGAAGGAGAAGAACTAGAAGGAGAAGAACTAGAAGGAGAAGGAGAAGAACTAGAAGGAGAAGGAGAAGAACTAGAAGGAGAAGGAGAAGAACTAGAATGAGAAGAAGGAGACGAACTAGAAGGAAATGAACTAGAAGAAGGAGAAGAACTAGAAGGAGAAGAACTAGAAGGAGAAGGAGAAGAAGGAGAAGGAGAAGAAGTAGAAGGAGAAGAACTAGAAGGAGAAAGAGAAGAACTAGAAGGAGAAGGAGAAGAACTAGAAGAAGAACTAGAAGGAGAAGGAGAAGAACTAGAAGGAGAAGGAGAAGAACTAGAAGGAGAAGAACTAGAAGAACTAGAAGGAGAAGGAAAAGAACTAGAAGGAGAAAGAGAAGAACTAGAAGGAAATGAACAAGAAGGAGAAGAAGAACAAGAAGGAGAAGGAGGAGAAGGAGAAGAACTAGAAGGAGAAGGAGAAGAACTAGAAGGAGAATGAGAAGAACTAGAAGGAGAATGAGAAGAACTAGAAGGAGAAGGAGAAGAACTAGAAGGAGAAGGAGAAGAACTAGAAGGAAATGAACTAGAAGAAGGAGAAGAACTAGAAGGAGAAGAACTAGAAGGAGAAGGAGAAGAAGGAGAAGGAGAAGAACTAGAAGGAGAAGAACTAGAAGGAGAAGAACTAGAAGGAGAAGGAGAAGAACTAGAAGAAGAACTAGAAGGAGAAGGAGAAGAACTAGAAGGAGAAGGAGAACGAGAAGAACTAGAAGGAGAAGAAGAACAAGAAGGAGAAGGAGAAGAACAAGAAGGAGAAGGAGAAAAACTAGAAGGAGAAGAACTAGAAGGAGAAAGAGAAGAACTAGAAGGAGAAGGAAAAGAACTAGAAGGAGAAGGAAAAGAACTAGAAGGAGAAGGAAAAGAACTAGAATGAGAAGAACTAGAAGGAGAAGAACTAGAAGGAAAAGGAGAACAACTAGAAGGAGAACGAGAACAACTAGAAGGAGAACAAGAAGGAGAAGAAGAACAACAAGAAGGAGAAGGAGGAGAAGAACTAGAAGGAGAAGGGGAAGAAGTAGAAGGAGAAGGAGAAGAACTAGAAGGAGAAGGAAAAGAACTAGAAGGAGAAGGAGAAGGAAAAGAACTAGAAGGAGAAGAGCTAGAAGGAGAAGAAGAAGAAGAAGAACTAGAAGGAGAAGAACTAGAAGGAGAAGGAGAAGAACCAGAAGGAGAAGAAGGAGAAGAACTAGAAGGAGAAGGAGAAGAACCAGAAGGAGAAGAACCAGAAGGAGAAGGAGAAGAACTAGAAGGAGAAGAACTAGAAGGAGAAGAGCTAGAAGGAGAAGAACTAGAAGGAGAAGGACTAGAAGGAGAAGGAGAAGAACTAGAAGGAGAAGAACTAGAAGGAGAAAAACTAGAAGGAGAATGAGAAGAACTAGAAGGAGAAGTAGAAGAACTAGAAGGAGAAGGAGAAGAACTAGAAGGAGAAGAATTAGAAGAAATAGGAGAAGGAGAAGAACTAGAAGAACTAGAAGGAGAAGGAAAAGAACTAGAAGGAGAAAGAGAAGAACTAGAAGGAGAAGAACTAGAAGGAGAATGAGAAGAACTAGAAGAAG
The DNA here is from genome assembly GCA_037953035.1 of Aquarana catesbeiana. Classification (NCBI taxonomy): domain Eukaryota; kingdom Metazoa; phylum Chordata; class Amphibia; order Anura; family Ranidae; genus Aquarana; species Aquarana catesbeiana. The sequence continues at coordinate 12,020 of JBBHAA010003442.1, read as the reverse complement.
AATGAGAAGAACTAGAAGGAGAAGGAGAAGAACTAGAAGGAAATGAACTAGAAGAAGGAGAAGAACTAGAAGGAGAAGAACTAGAAGGAGAAGGAGAAGAAGGAGAAGGAGAAGAAGAAGAAGGAGAAGGAGAAGAACTAGAAGGAGAAGGAGAAGAACTAGAAGGAGAAGGAGAAGAACTAGAAGGAGAAGAACTAGAAGGAGAAGGAGAAGAAGGAGAAGGAGAAGAACTAGAAGAAGAACTAGAAGGAGAAGGAGAAGGAGAAGAACTAGAAGGAGAAGGAGAACGAGAAGAACTAGAAGGAGAAGAAGAACAAGAAGGAGAAGGAGGAGAACAAGAAGGAGAAGAACAACAAGAAGGAGAAGGAGAAGAACAAGAAGGAGAAGGAGAAAAACTAGAAGGAGAAGAACTAGAAGGAGAAAGAGAAGAACTAGAAGGATAAGGAAAAGAACTAGAAGGAGAAGGAAAAGAACTAGAAGGAGAAGGAAAAGAACTAGAATGAGAAGAACTAGAAGGAGAAGAACTAGAAGGAAAAGGAGAACAACTAGAAGGAGAACGAGAACAACTAGAAGGAGAACAAGAAGGAGAAGAAGAACAACAAGAAGGAGAAGGAGGAGAAGAACTAGAAGGAGAAGGGGAAGAAGTAGAAGGAGAAGGAGAAGAACTAGAAGGAGAAGAACTAGAAGGAGAAGGAGAAGAACTAGAAGGAGAAGGAAAAGAACTAGAAGGAGAAGGAGAAGGAAAAGAACTAGAAGGAGAAGGAGAAGAGCTAGAAGGAGAAGAAGAAGGAGAAGAACTAGAAGGAGAAGAACTAGAAGGAGAAGGAGAAGAACCAGAAGGAGAAGAAGGAGAAGAACTAGAAGGAGAAGGAGAAGAACCAGAAGGAGAAGAACCAGAAGGAGAAGGAGAAGAACTAGAAGGAGAAGAACTAGAAGGAGAAGAACTAGAAGGAGAAGAACTAGAAGGAGAAGGACTAGAAGGAGAAGGAGAAGAACTAGAAGGAGAAGAACTAGAAGGAGAAAAACTAGAAGGAGAATGAGAAGAACTAAAAGGAGAAGGAGAAGAACTAGAAGGAGAAGGAGAAGAACTAGAAGGAGAAGAATTAGAAGAAATAGGAGAAGGAGAAGAACTAGAAGAACTAGAAGGAGAAGGAAAAGAACTAGAAGGAGAAGGAGAAGGAAAAGAACTAGAAGGAGAAGGAGAAGAGCTAGAAGGAGAAGAAGAAGGAGAAGAACTAGAAGAAGAAGAAGAACTTGAAGGAGAAGAACTAGAAGGAGAAATGCTAGAAGGAGAAGAACTAGAAGGAGAAGAACTAGAATGAGAAGAAGGAGACGAACTAGAAGGAGAAGAACTAGAAGGAGAAGAACTAGAAGGGGAAGAAGAAGAAGGAGGAGAAGGAGAAGAACTAGAAGGAGAAGAACTAGAAGGAGAAGGAGAAGAACTAGAAGGAGAAGGAGAAGAAGAACTAGAAGCATAAGAACTAGAAGAAGGAAAAGAACTAGAAGGAGAAGAACTAGAAGAAGAACAACTAGAAGGAAAACAAGAAGGAGAAGAAGAACAAGAAGGAGAAGGAGGAGAGGGAGAATTAGAAGAACTGGAAGGAGAAGGAGGAGAACTAGAAGGAGAAGAATTAGTAGAAGAACTAGAAGGAGAAAGAGAAGAAATAGGAGAAGAACTAGAAGGAGAAGGAGAAGAACTAGAAGGAGAACTAGGAGAAGAACTAGAAGGAGAAGAACTAGAAGGATAAGGAGAAGAACTGGAAAGAGAAGGAGAAGAAAAACTAGAAGGAGAAGAAGAAGAAATAAAAAGGAGAAGGATGAGTATGAGAAATAAAAAGGAGAAGGAGAAGAAATAAAAAAGGAGAAGGAGAAGAACTAAAAGGAGAAGAACTAGAAGGAGAAGGAGAAGAACTAAAAGGAGAAGAACTAGAAGGAGAAGGAGAAGGAGAAGAACTAGAAGGAGAAGAAGAAGAACTAGAAGAACTAGAAGGAGAAGAAGAAGAAGAACTAGAAGGAGAAGGAGAAGAACTAGAAGGAGAAGGAGAAGAACTAGAAGGAGAAGGAGAAGAACTAGAAGGAGAAGGAGAAGAACTAGAAGGAAAAGGAGAAGAACTAGAAGGAGAAGGAGAAGAACTAGAAGGAAAAGGAGAAGAACTAGAAAGAGAAGGAGAAGGAGAAGAACTAGAAGGAGAAGAACTAGAAGGAGAAGAAGAACAAGAAGGAGAAGAACTAGAAGGAGAAGGAGAAAAACTAGAAGGAGAAGAACTAGAAGGAGAAGGAGAAGAACTAGAAGGAATAGGAGAAGGAGAAGAACTAGAAGAACTAGAAGGGGAAGGAGAAGAACTAGAAGGAGAAGGAGAAGAACTAGAAGGAGAAGGAGAAGAACTAGAAGGAGAAGGGGAAGAACTAGAAGGAGAAGAACTAGAAGGAGAAGAAAAAGAACTAGAAGGAGAAGGAGAAGAACTAGAAGGAGAAGGAGAAGAACTAGAAGGAGAAGGAGAGGAACTAGAAGAACTAGAAGGGGAAGGAGAAGAACTAGAAGGAGAAAAAGAAGAACTAGAAGGAGAAGGAGAAGAACTAGAAGGAGAAGGAGAAGAACTAGAAGGAGAAGGAGAAGAACTAGAAGGAGAACAAGAAGGAGAACAAGAAGGAGAAGAAGAACAAGAAGAAGAAGGAGAAGAACTAGAAGGAGAAGAACTAGAAGGAGAAGAACTAGAAGGAGAAGAAGGAGAAGGAGAAAAACTAGAAGGAGAAGAACTAGATGGAGGAGAAGAACAACTAGAAGGAGAAGGAGAAGAACTAGAAGGAGAAGGAGAAGAACTAGAAGGAGAAGAACTAGAAGGAGAAGAACTAGAAGGAGAAGGAGAAGAACTAGAAGGAGAAGGAGAAGAACTAGAAGGAGAAGGAGAAGAACTAGAACTAGAAGGAGAAGGAGAAGAACTAGAAGGAGAAGAAGAAGAACTAGAAGGAGAAGGAGAAGAACTAGAAGGAGAAGGAGAAGAACTAGAAGGAGAAGGAGAAGAACTAGAAGGAAAAGGAGAAGAACTAGAAGGAGAAGGAGAAGAACTAGAAGGAAAAGGAGAAAAACTAGAAGGAGAAGAACTAGAAGGAGAAGGAGAACAAGAAGGAGAAGAAGAACAAGAAGAAGAAGGAGAAGAACTAGAAGGAGAAGGAGAAGAACTAGAAGGGGAAGAACTAGAGGGAATAGGAGAAGGAGAAGAACTAGAAGGAGAAGGAGAAGAACTAGAAGGAGAAGAACTAGAAGGAGAAGGAGAAGAACTAGAAGGAGAAGGAGAAGAACCAGAAGGAGAAGAAGGAGAAGAACTAGAAGGAGTAGAACTAGAAGGAGAAGAAGAAGAAGAAGAAGAAGAAGAAGAAGAAGAAGAAGTAGGAGAAGGAGAAGAACTAGAAGGAGAAGAACTAGAAGGAGAAGGAGAAGAACTAGAAGGAGAAGGAGAAGAACTAGAAGGAGAAGGAGAAGAACCAGAAGGAGAAGGAGAAGAACTAGAAGGAGAAGAACTAGAAGGAGAAGAACTAGAAGGAGAAGAACTAGAAGGAGAAGAACTAGAAGGAGAAGAACTAGAAGGACTAGAAGGAGAAGGAGAAGAACTAGAAGGAGAAAAACTAGAAGGAGAAGGATAAGAACTAGATGGAGAAGGAGAAGAACTAGAAGGAGAAGGAGAAGAACTAGAAGGAGAAGGAGAAGGAGAAGAACTAGAAGGAGATGAACTAGAAGGAGAAGAACTAGAAGGAATAGGAGAAGGAGAAGAACTAGAAGAACTAGAAGGAGAAGGAGAAGAACTAGAAGGAGAAGAACTAGAAGGAGAAGGAGAAGAACTAGAAGGAGACGAACTAGAAGGAGACGAACTAGAAGGAGAAGGAGAAGAACTAGAAGGAGAAGGAGAAAAACTAGAAGGAGAAGAACAAGAAGGAGAAGAACTAGAAGGAGAAGGAGAAGAACTAGAAGGAGAAGGATTACAACTAGAAGGAGAAGGAGAACAAGAAGGAGAAGGAGAAGAACTAGAAGGAGAAGGAGAAGAACTAGAAGGAGAAGGAGGAGAACTAGAAGGATTAGGAGAAAAAGAAGAACTAGAAGGAGAAGGAGAAGAACTAGAAGGAGAAGAACTAGAAGGAGAAGAACTAGAAGGAAAAGAACTAGAAGGAGAAGAACTAGAAGGAGAAGAACTAGAAGGAGAAGGAGAAGAACTAGAAGGAGAAGAAGGAGACGAACTAGAAGGAGAAGAAGGAGAAGAACTAGAAGGAGAAGAAGAAGAAGGAGAAGAACTAGAAGGAGAAGAACTAGAAGGAGAAGGAGAAGAACTAGAAGGAGAAGGAGAAGAACTAGAAGGAGAAGGAGAAGAACTAGAAAGAGAAGAAGGAGACGAACTAGAAGGAAATGAACTAGAAGAAGGAGAAGAACTAGAAGGAGAAGAACTAGAAGGAGAAGGAGAAGAAGGAGAAGGAGAAGAAGTAGAAGGAGAAGAACTAGAAGGAGAAGGAGAAGAACTAGAAGGAGAAGGAGAAGAACTAGAAGAAGAACTAGAAGGAGAAGGAGAAGGAGAAGAACTAGAAGGAGAAGGAGAAGAACTAGAAGGAGAAGAACTAGAAGAACTAGAAGGAGAAGGAAAAGAACTAGAAGGAGAAAGAGAAGAACTAGAAGGAAATGAACAAGAAGGAGAAGAAGAACAAGGAGGAGAAGGAGGAGAAGGAGAAGAACTAGAAGGAGAAGGAGAAGAACTAGAAGGAGAATGAGAAGAACTAGAAGGAGAATGAGAAGAACTAGAAGGAGAAGGAGAAGAACTAGAAGGAGAAGGAGAAGAACTAGAAGGAAATGAACTAGAAGAAGGAGAAGAACTAGAAGGAGAAGAACTAGAAGGAGAAGGAGAAGAACTAGAAGGAGAAGAACTAGAAGGAGAAGGAGAAGAACTAGAAGGAGAAGGAGAAGAACTAGAAGGAGAAGGAGAAGAACTAGAAGAAGAACTAGAAGGAGAAGGAGAAGGAGAAGAACTAGAAGGAGAAGGAGAAAGAGAAGAACTAGAAGGAGAAGGAGAAGAACTAGAAGGAGAACTAGGAGAAGAACTAGAAGGAGAAGAACTAGAAGGAGAAGGAGAAAAACTAGAAGGAGAAGAACTAGAAGGAGAAAGAGAAGAACTAGAAGGAGAAGGAAAAGAACTAGAAGGAGAAGGAAAAGAACTAGAAGGAGAAGGAAAAGAACTAGAATGAGAAGAACTAGAAGGAGAAGAACTAGAAGGAAAAGGAGAACAACTAGAAGGAGAACGAGAACAACTAGAAGGAGAACAAGAAGGAGAAGAAGAACAACAAGAAGGAGAAGGAGGAGAAGAACTAGAAGGAGAAGGGGAAGAAGTAGAAGGAGAAGGAGAAGAACTAGAAGGAGAAGAACTAGAAGGAGAAGGAGAAGAACTAGAAGGAGAAGGAAAAGAACTAGAAGGAGAAGGAGAAGGAAAAGAACTAGAAGGAGAAGGAGAAGAGCTAGAAGGAGAAGAAGAAGGAGAAGAACTAGAAGGAGAAGAACTAGAAGGAGAAGGAGAAGAACCAGAAGGAGAAGAAGGAGAAGAACTAGAAGGAGAAGGAGAAGAACCAGAAGGAGAAGAACCAGAAGGAGAAGGAGAAGAACTAGAAGGAGAAGAACTAGAAGGAGAAGAACTAGAAGGAGAAGAACTAGAAGGAGAAGAACTAGAAGGAGAAGGACTAGAAGGAGAAGGAGAAGAACTAGAAGGAGAAGAACTAGAAGGAGAAAAACTAGAAGGAGAAAAACTAGAAGGAGAATGAGAAGAACTAGAAGGAGAAGGAGAAGAACTAGAAGGAGAAGGAGAAGAACTAGAAGGAGAAGAATTAGAAGAAATAGGAGAAGGAGAAGAACTAGAAGAACTAGAAGGAGAAGGAAAAGAACTAGAAGGAGAAAGAGAAGAACTAGAAGGAGAAGAACTAGAAGGAGAATGAGAAGAACTAGAAGAAGAATGAGAAGAACTAGAAGGAGAAGGAGAAGAACTAGAAGGAAATGAACTAGAAGAAGGAGAAGAACTAGAAGGAGAAGAACTAGAAGGAGAAGGAGAAGAAGGAGAAGGAGAAGAAGAAGAAGGAGAAGAAGAAGAACTAGAAGGAGAAGGAGAAGAACTAGAAGGAGAAGGAGAAGAACTAGAAGGAGAAGAACTAGAAGGAGAAGAACTAGAAGGAGAAGGAGAAGAAGGAGAAGGAGAAGAACTAGAAGAAGAACTAGAAGGAGAAGGAGAAGGAGAAGAACTAGAAGGAGAAGGAGAACGAGAAGAACTAGAAGGAGAAGAAGAACAAGAAGGAGAAGGAGGAGAACAAGAAGGAGAAGAACAACAAGAAGGAGAAGGAGAAGAACAAGAAGGAGAAGGAGAAAAACTAGAAGGAGAAGAACTAGAAGGAGAAAGAGAAGAACTAGAAGGATAAGGAAAAGAACTAGAAGGATAAGGAAAAGAACTAGAAGGAGAAGGAAAAGAACTAGAAGGAAAAGGAGAACAACTAGAAGGAGAACGAGAACAACTAGAAGGAGAACAAGAAGGAGAAGAAGAACAACAAGAAGGAGAAGGAGGAGAAGTAGAAGGAGAAGGAAAAGAACTAGAAGGAGAAGGAGAAGGAAAAGAACTAGAAGGAGAAGGAGAAGAGCTAGAAGGAGAAGAAGAAGGAGAAGAACTAGAAGAAGAAGAAGAAGAAGAACTTGAAGGAGAAGAACTAGAAGGAGAAGTGCTAGAAGGAGAAGAACTAGAAGGAGAAGAACTAGAATGAGAAGAAGGAGACGAACTAGAAGGAGAAGAACTAGAAGGAGAAGAACTAGAAGGGGAAGAAGAAGAAGGAGGAGAAGGAGAAGAACTAGAAGGAGAAGAACTAGAAGGAGAAGGAGAAGAACTAGAAGGAGAAGAAGAACTAGAAGCATAAGAACTAGAAGAAGGAAAAGAACTAGAAGGAGAAGAACTAGAAGAAGAACAACTAGAAGGAAAACAAGAAGGAGAAGAAGAACAAGAAGGAGAAGGAGGAGAGGGAGAATTAGAAGAACTGGAAGGAGAAGGAGGAGAACTAGAAGGAGAAGAATTAGTAGAAGAACTAGAAGGAGAAAGAGAAGAAATAGGAGAAGAACTAGGAGAAGAACTAGGAGAAGAACTAGGAGAAGAACTAGAAGGAGAAGGAGAAGAACTAGAAGGAGAACTAGGAGAAGAACTAGAAGGAGAAGAACTAGAAGGATAAGGAGAAGAACTAGAAAGAGAAGGAGAAGAAAAACTAGAAGGAGAAGAAGAAGAAATAAAAAGGAGAAGGATGAGTATGAGAAATAAAAAGGAGAAGGAGAAGAAATAAAAAAGGAGAAGGAGAAGAACTAAAAGGAGAAGAACTAGAAGGAGAAGGAGAAGAAGAACTAGAAGAACTAGAAGGAGAAGAAGAAGAACTAGAAGAACTAGAAGGAGAAGAAGAAGAAGAACTAGAAGGAGAAGGAGAAGAACTAGAAGGAGAAGGAGAAGAACTAGAAGGAGAAGGAGAAGGAGAAGAACTAGAAGGAGAAGGAGAAGAACTAGAAGGAAAAGGAGAAGAACTAGAAGGAGAAGGAGAAGAACTAGAAGGAAAAGGAGAAGAACTAGAAAGAGAAGGAGAAGGAGAAGAACTAGAAGGAGAAGAACTAGAAGGAGAAGAAGAACAAGAAGGAGAAGAACTAGAAGGAGAAGGAGAAGAACTAGAAGGAATAGGAGAAGGAGAAGAACTAGAAGAACTAGAAGGGGAAGGAGAAGAACTAGAAGGAGAAGGAGAAGAACTAGAAGGAGAAGGAGAAGAACTAGAAGGAGAAGGAGAAGAACTAGAAGGAGAAGGAGAAGAACTAGAAGGAGAAGGAGAAGAACTAGAAGGAGAAGAACTAGAAGGAGAAGAAAAAGAACTAGAAGGAGAAGGAGAAGAACTAGAAGGAGAAGGAGAAGAACTAGAAGGAGAAGGAGAGGAACTAGAAGAACTAGAAGGGGAAGGAGAAGAACTAGAAGGAGAAAAAGAAGAACTAGAAGGAGAAGGAGAAGGAGAAGAACTAGAAGGAGAAGGAGAAGAACTAGAAGGAGAAGGAGAAGAACTAGAAGGAGAACAAGAAGGAGAACAAGAAGGAGAAGAAGAACAAGAAGAAGAAGGAGAAGAACTAGAAGGAGAAGAACTAGAAGGAGAAGAACTAGAAGGAGAAGAAGGAGAAGGAGAAAAACTAGAAGGAGAAGAACTAGATGGAGGAGAAGAACAACTAGAAGGAGAAGAACTAGAAGGAGAAGGAGAAAAACTAGAAGGAGAAGAACTAGATGGAGGAGAAGAACAACTAGAAGGAGAAGAACTAGAAGGAGAAGGAGAAGAACTAGAAGGAGAAGAACTAGAAGGAGAAGAACTAGAAGGAGAAGAACTAGAAGGAGAAGGTGAAGAACTAGAAGGAGAAGAACTAGATGGAGGAGAAGAACAACTAGAAGGAGAAGGAGAAGAACTAGAAGGAGAAGGAGAAGAACTAGAAGGAGAAGGAGAAGAACTAGAAGGAGAAGGAGAAGAACTAGAAGGAGAAGGAGAAGAACTAGAAGGAGAACAAGAAGGAGAACAAGAAGGAGAAGAAGAACAAGAAGAAGAAGGAGAAGAACTAGAAGGAGAAGAACTAGAAGGAGAAGAACTAGAAGGAGAAGAAGGAGAAGGAGAAAAACTAGAAGGAGAAGAACTAGATGGAGGAGAAGAACAACTAGAAGGAGAAGAACTAGAAGGAGAAGGAGAAGAACTAGAAGGAGAAGAACTAGAAGGAGAAGAACTAGAAGGAGAAGAACTAGAAGGAGAAGGTGAAGAACTAGAAGGAGAAGAACTAGATGGAGGAGAAGAACAACTAGAAGGAGAAGGAGAAGAACTAGAAGGAGAAGGAGAAGAACTAGAAGGAGAAGGAGAAGAACTAGAAGGAGAATAACTAGAAGGAGAAGAACTAGAAGGAGAAGGAGAAGAACTAGAAGGAGAAAAACTAGGAGAAGAACTAGAAGGAGAAGAACTAGAAGGAGAAGGAGAAGAACTAGAAGGAGAAAAACTAGAAGGAGAAGAACTAGAAGGAGAAGGAGAAGAACTAGAAGGAGAAGAATTAGAAGAAATAGGAGAAGGAGAAGAACTAGAAGGAGAAGGAAAAGAACTAGAAGGAGAAAGAGAAGAACTAGAAGGAAATGAACAAGAAGGAGAAGAAGAACAAGAAGGAGAAGGAGGAGAAGGAGAAGAACTAGAAGGAGAAGAACTAGAAGGAGAAGAACTAGAAGGAGAATGAGAAGAACTAGAAGGAGAATGAGAAGAACTAGAAGGAGAATGAGAAGAACTAGAAGGAGAATGAGAAGGAGAAGGAGAAGAACTAGAAGGAGAAGAACTAGAAGGAGAAGAACTAGAAGGAGAATGAGAAGAACTAGAAGGAGAAGAAGGAGACGAACTAGAAGGAGAAGAAGGAGAAGAACTAGAAGGAGAAGAAGAAGAAGGAGAAGAACTAGAAGGAGAAGAACTAGAAGGAGAAGGAGAAGAACTAGAAGGAGAAGGAGAAGAACTAGAAGGAGAAGGAGAAGAACTAGAATGAGAAGAAGGAGACGAACTAGAAGGAAATGAACTAGAAGAAGGAGAAGAACTAGAAGGAGAAGAACTAGAAGGAGAAGAAGGAGAAGGAGAAGAAGTAGAAGGAGAAGAACTAGAAGGAGAAAGAGAAGAACTAGAAGGAGAAGGAGAAGAACTAGAAGAAGAACTAGAAGGAGAAGGAGAAGGAGAAGAACTAGAAGGAGAAGGAGAAGAACTAGAAGGAGAAGAACTAGAAGAACTAGAAGGAGAAGGAAAAGAACTAGAAGGAGAAAGAGAAGAACTAGAAGGAAATGAACAAGAAGGAGAAGAAGAACAAGAAGGAGAAGGAGGAGAAGGAGAAGAACTAGAAGGAGAAGGAGAAGAACTAGAAGGAGAATGAGAAGAACTAGAAGGAGAATGAGAAGAACTAGAAGGAGAAGGAGAAGAACTAGAAGGAAATGAACTAGAAGAAGGAGAAGAACTAGAAGGAGAAGAACTAGAAGGAGAAGGAGAAGAAGGAAGAAGGAGAAGAACTAGAAGGAGAAGAACTAGAAGGAGAAGGAGAAGAAACTAGAAGGAGAAGGAGAAGAACTAGAAGGAGAAGGACAACTAGAAGGAGAACAAGAAGGAGAAGGAAAAGAACTAGAATGAGAAGAACTAGAAGGAGAAGAACTAGAAGGAAAAGGAGAACAACTAGAAGGAGAACGAGAACAACTAGAAGGAGAACAAGAAGGAGAAGAACAACAAGAAGGAGAAGGAGGAGAAGAACTAGAAGGAGAAGGAGAAGAACTAGAAGGAGAAGAACTAGAAGGAGGAAGAAACTAGAAGGAGAAGAACTAGAAGGAGAAGGAGAAGAACTAGAAGGAGAAGAAGGACGAACTAGAAGGAGAAGAAGGAGAAGAACTAGAAGGAGAAGAAGAAGAAGGAGAAGAACTAGAAGGAGAAGAACTAGAAGGAGAAGGAGAAGAACTAGAAGGAGAAGGAGAAGAACTAGAAGGAGAAGAACTAGAAGGAGAAGAACTAGAAGGAGAAGGAGAAGGAGAAGAACTAGAAGGAGAAGAAGGAGACGAACTAGAAGGAGAAGAAGGAGAAGAACTAGAAGGAGAAGAAGAAGAAGGAGAAGAACTAGAAGGAGAAGAACTAGAAGGAGAAGGAGAAGAACTAGAAGGAGAAGGAGAAGAACTAGAAGGAGAAGGAGAAGAACTAGAATGAGAAGAAGGAGACGAACTAGAAGGAAATGAACTAGAAGAAGGAGAAGAACTAGAAGGAGAAGAACTAGAAGGAGAAGGAGAAGAAGGAGAAGGAGAAGAAGTAGAAGGAGAAGAACTAGAAGGAGAAAGAGAAGAACTAGAAGGAGAAGGAGAAGAACTAGAAGAAGAACTAGAAGGAGAAGGAGAAGGAGAAGAACTAGAAGGAGAAGGAGAAGAACTAGAAGGAGAAGAACTAGAAGAACTAGAAGGAGAAGGAAAAGAACTAGAAGGAGAAAGAGAAGAACTAGAAGGAAATGAACAAGAAGGAGAAGAAGAACAAGAAGGAGAAGGAGGAGAAGGAGAAGAACTAGAAGGAGAAGGAGAAGAACTAGAAGGAGAATGAGAAGAACTAGAAGGAGAATGAGAAGAACTAGAAGGAGAAGGAGAAGAACTAGAAGGAGAAGGAGAAGAACTAGAAGGAAATGAACTAGAAGAAGGAGAAGAACTAGAAGGAGAAGAAACTAGAAGGAGAAGGAGAAGAAGGAGAAGGAGAAGAACTAGAAGGAGAAGAACTAGAAGGAGAAGGAGAAGAACTAGAAGGAGAAGGAGAAGAACTAGAAGAAGAACTAGAAGGAGAAGGAGAAGAACTAGAAGGAGAAGGAGAACGAGAAGAACTAGAAGGAGAAGAAGAACAAGAAGGAGAAGGAGAAGAACAAGAAGGAGAAGGAGAAAACTAGAAGGAGAAGAACTAGAAGGAGAAGGAAAAGAACTAGAAGGAGAAGGAAAAGAACTAGAATGAGAAGAACTAGAAGGAGAAGAACTAGAAGGAAAAGGAGAACAACTAGAAGGAGAACGAGAACAACTAGAAGGAGAACAAGAAGGAGAAGAAGAACAACAAGAAGGAGAAGGAGGAGAAGAACTAGAAGGAGAAGGGGAAGAAGTAGAAGGAGAAGGAGAAGAACTAGAAGGAGAAGAACTAGAAGGAGAAGGAGAAGAACTAGAAGGAGAAGGAAAAGAACTAGAAGGAGAAGGAGAAGGAAAAGAACTAGAAGGAGAAGGAGAAGAGCTAGAAGGAGAAGAAGAAGGAGAAGAACTAAGAAGGAGAAGAACTAGAAGGAGAAGGAGAAGAACCAGAAGGAGAAGAAGGAGAAGAACTAGAAGGAGAAGGAGAAGAACCAGAAGGAGAAGAACCAGAAGGAGAAGGAGAAGAACTAGAAGGAGAAGAACTAGAAGGAGAAGAGCTAGAAGGAGAAGAACTAGAAGGAGAAGGACTAGAAGGAG